>CM044431.1:63944436-63969012 GCA_024363595.1 Xenopus borealis
GCTACCCTACAACTCTGCCAGTGCACTGATCATGCGCTCCAGTTTTGTGCAATAAAATATCTGTTTCCCACAGCTAAACACTCCACCCCTGGACCTAGTGGGCCCCACTGCCACTCCATATAGTACCTGTTTGCTGCTACACTCAGGTTAGGCAAATTTTAACTGCTGTGCGCCCTGATGACGTCATTTGCAGGCGCCCTTCACATGGATCGGGGAATCCAAGGGCTGGCGTCAGGGAGGGAGCGGCTGTCAATCAAGCATACTGGTGCAGTTCCTGGCCTGTGCTGATCACTCCGCTGGGGAGGTTGGACTGCCTGTGTGCTGCTGGTACTATTTCCTCTAACTGTTCCTCTCAGCTGCAGCTACCTATTGCTAATTTCTTGGCTACTCCTCTGTTGGTGAAAAAACTAATGGGAGGGGGGTGAATCAGTAAAGTAGGGGTAATATGGAATTTGCCTTTCTGGGTCCTGGGTGTGGAGGAAACAAGCTGTCAGTGAATATGGGCCTTAATCCACACATACTGTATAACTCTGACTGCCCACCAGCAACTTTTAAAATTTCATTCTATAGTTAACCCCTAAGGAATTGTGATTCGTTTGCCTCATTTTTTTTTAATGTTATTGCCCATTTTCATGCTTGTTGCTTCTCCATTTCTCTACCCCTTGTTGACCTATAAATTATTTTACTGGGACTGGGTGGACTGTGCTTACAATGAATTAAATGTTGATTAAAAAATGAAATGATTACAGAATTTTACTTGATTAATTTAATGTGTAAAATTCATTTTTAGTCTGCTTAATTGAGTTGATTAAATGGAATGCAATTCTTAAAGCTGATGGAATACTAGTGTATGTGTATATATATATATAGCTCACACATTATATATATAGATATAATATTGTTCACCTACTTTATTGGTACATTCCTATCAAACCTTTCCCTAAGGTCCCAGTCATATTATTCCCAGTGAGCTTACAATGTAAAACCCCTATCACATTCCTATCAATCCCTGCCCCAGTGAGCTTACTATCTAAGGTCCTTATCACATTATTTTCCCTTGTGGGCTTTCTTGAGTAAATTTGGGGGCCCTTCAGATCAGGTTCTCTGGTGGGCCCCAGGTGCCCCAGTCCGACACTGCACACAGGCAGAGTATGTCACACACAGGCAGAGTATGTCGCACACAGGCAGAGTATGTCACACACAGGCAGAGTATGTCACACACAGGCAGAGTATGGCACACACAGGCAGAGTATGACGCACACAGGCAGAGCATGGCACACACAAGCAGGCCTGGATTTGTGGAAAGGCCACCTAGGCCTGGGCCTAGGGCAGCAGGATCTTAGGGGGCAGCATGCTACCCAACCACACCAACATTGGTTCAGAAACTTAAATTTACCATGTGCCAATTCCTATTGCTCCATCCCGATGATGAAAAGTTGAGCAAACAAAGGGGGACAGGGGCAACAATGCGGGCCACAAGTTGGACAACCCTGTTCTAATACAACATACTTATATACTCATATATTTGTAATACTCAAGAGCCATATCCTGTAAATTATTTCCTTATAAATGGAGATTTGTAATGTTTTCAGTTATAGAAGCTGTTTAGTGATGTAATTTCTGCCATATGACTCACTGAAAGTTGTGTATTGTAATAATATATTAATGGGCCACCTGTTGTAAAATATTTGGAAAAGAAGTTACCCTTTGAGCTTCATGACCTGTATAAAAAGCACTCAGCCATTGGTGACTTACAATATCCATATATTTTATAACATTATTCACTATACATAATATATATACAGTACTTACACAAGCACACACATACTATATATTTATAATATCACAGATGCCGCTAACACTCGTCTCATTACATAAGTAGGGCTGGACTAGGGGTGGGCAGAAAAGGCACGGGCCTAGGGCATAACGCATACCTCCCAACTGTCCCATTTTCTGCAGGACAGTCCCGCTTTTGACAGCTCAACCTGCAGTCCTTCATTTGTACTGAAATGTCCCGACTTTCTCTGCACTGAACAGCCAGAAAAAGCTACAAAGTTTCTAACTTAATTGGCTTTTGGCAGAGAGCCCAAAACAGCCACCAGGTGCAACTAAAATACTTTTGTAACAATTTTGAGCTAAGCAAATACTTATTTGTAACTAAACTGGTCTCTTGAGCAATTCACCTTTATTATCAAACTGTAATAACACATAGAAAACCACAGAAAAATGTTAAAAAAAAAAATTTGTAAAATGAACATGGTCATTGGGGGTGTGGCCACAAAAAATGGGCGTGGTCAATAAATGTTTTTCGCACTCTGCTGCACCCAACTTGTCTACATGGTTAACTAACTTTGGCCCGTAAATAATCTGGGTTTCTCCTCTTTCAATGTTTTTTTCAATTTTTGGACAGGACATTCATATAAACTTGATAAGTCCAATTTTTTAACTGTACATCAAGAACTAGAATTGAGGCATCAACATGTATTGCTAGTGCAGGAGTTTTCTGGATGATGATTTTCCATATAATGGAATCCGTACTAGAAAACATACCTCTAATGAGAGAGCGTTTTTTGATACTAAAAAAAAATTACCTTTTTCCACTGGACAAAGGAAAGATTTTCTGTGTCTCTACAAACATTAAAGGGAAACTGTCATGGGAACACATGTTTTTTTTTAAATGCATCAGTTAATAGTGCTGCTCCAGTAGACTTCTGCACTGAAATCAATTTCTCAAAAGAGCAAACAGTTTTTCTTATATTCAGTTTTGAAATCTGACATGGGGCTAGCCATTTTGTCAATTTCCCAGCTGCCCCATGTCATGTGACTTGTGCCAGCACATTAGGAGTGAACTGCTTTCTGGCAGGCTGTTGTTTTTCCTTTTCAATGTAACTGAATAGTACGCAGTGGGACATGGGTTTTACTATTGAGTGCTGTTCTTAGATCTACCAGGCAGCTGTTATCTTGTGTTAGAGAGCTGTTATCTTGTTACCGTCTCATTGTTCTTTTGTTAGGCTGCTGGGTGGGGGAAAGGGAGGGGCAGATATCACTCCAACTTGCAGTATAGCAGTAAAGAGTGATTGAAGTTTATCAGAGCACAAGTCACATGACATGGGGCAGCTGGGAAATTGACAAAATGTCTAGCCCCATGTCAGATTTCAAAATGAAATATAAAAAAAATCTGTTTGCTCTTTTGCGAAATGGATTTCAGAGCAGAATTCTTCTGAAGCAGCACTATCAACTGATGTGTTTTGAAAAAAAATGTTTTTCCCACGACAGGATCCCTTTAAGAGCTGCATTGTCAAATATGCAGGTGGAAGCGACAGAATTCAGCAGTAACCATCTGAAAAGGATGGCGGCTGGTAAAAAAATATCTGTCTTGTCCGATAGATGAGACGACTGGTATCCAAGGCCTTTGCCAATGTCGGCCACCTCACCTCCCATCATACGGGCACCAAATATGTTTTGTACAATAATATCTGTGCATTTATGTCCACCTTTAAACGCATTGTGTCAGATTCAGGGGGAAGCAAAACACAAAATGATGAAGATGGCTAATAAATTTGTACAACAGGGGTTTCCTGAGGGGGAAACTATTAGAGGAAGTAGAAAAAAAATTACTATAAATACTATTGTTACTATTATATACTCTGATACATATTCGTATATGTCAATTCTTAACACAGGCTTTCATGCAACTTCCATGCAAATCAGTTCCAAATTAATGTACAAGCAGAGGTCAAATATGTCTCATTTCAGTAGATAATTCCACAAAAACGAAACGCAACACTGCATCTTTTGCAAATGAAACACGCAAGGGTTTACCCTGCTTGTAATTGCCGTGAGTGCCAGCACTTTTTTGGAATTGTCTATTAAGGGAGGGTGCCGATCCCTCCAAGCACCGAGCACCTGGCGTATATTTTGTAGGCCAGGGTGTTTGAGTAGGCTTTAAGGATTTTGCTAAGGACTGGGGCAAAAAAAGTGCAAAACAGAGCACAAATTTCTATGGGAACGTTGTAGAACCCATCTTCTGGTGACATCTGAATCTCATTATGTGTACAGACCTACATGATTCTCACACAAATCAGTTAGGGTGTTTGTGTGGAGGGTTATTTATTTATTGGCTTTGCATTTGACTACAGCCAGCTGTCTCGGATCTAAATCTTACCAAGATGAATGAACAAATGTTGTGAATGGGCCTATAAAAGGGCCAGGAACACCGTAACATAAACATTTTCACTTGAATTTAAATTGACAACAGTTTTCTCTTTTTTTTTTTGTTGGCGTGCATTAAAAAGTTTTCTTTGTAGTTGAATGCCTGTTCCTTATTGCAGTGAGATTGCAATCAGCTCTGCTATGTTAAGCCATCTGATGTCCATTGTCTTCAGTGGAGCCTTATAAAGTTGTTCTTTAATGTAAATATCCACTTGTGTGGCCAGGTGGGGGGGACCAGATTGGAATAATGAGAGCATTTGGCCCTAGTGCCGATTATATGATCATAACAGAGGCTTATGCAGACCCCCTTTGATTATAAGTTATATGGGGCAAGTTATATGGGGCAGGAACCTCCTTCTTCTTCTTATTTGTCTTTATAATGCTTAGCAGTTGAATCTAACTGCATTCTGTATTGACCCCAGTCTGTTCTATCAATGCGTTGGTCTACTATACAATGCCCTGTGCACAATAGCTCAGATGCATGTACCAATTTACACATACGAATTTTCAAATTTGACTTTTAATTGTGAAAATCTCAATCACATTAAGTTGATATTTTCAAATGCAGAATTGTTGAGACGCAAGAGGTACAGTCCACATGATGCATGCAAATATTTTGCATACTCAGAACAGAAGAAATTTAGTTGCATTTGATTGAGAAAGGAGCATTTCACACATATATTATTCCAATGGGGCAGTTGGCTCTGTTAACTTATGAACTGTGATTTTGTCACTGGTTAGGTTAGTCTAGTTAGGTTAGGTTGGTTTCGTTTATTTAATTTATTCATGTTCTGATTGGACACAGGATGGTTTTAAGCACACCAGAAAGGCACACGCCTTAGTACAATGCACATAGAAATTGCTGCTTGATCTGTAGAACAGATTTACTTTTAATGAACTCTGGAAATATGACCCCCCTGGAAGGCTTTTTTGTAAGTCCCCATAGATATAAAGAACAAAGTCATTCCTACAAAACATATTATAGGTCAGTAAAAGAACAATAAATAATTTGATAATAAAAATAACTATTTTCCCCCCCAAACTCCCTGTGTGTTCTTTTTATGTATTCCTTAGGTACTACCTGTCCTGTTGAAGGGCGATACAATCCATTAGCAGATTTCTGGGTCAGAATACCCCAATGTGTCATGTTAACGTGACTCATATATAGAAGTCTTGGTGTTTGTTCATGTCCAGTTAAGTCATGCCTCAAAGAGTCCACAGCCCCAGAGACTTGAGTTATCAACCCAAATCCTACAGCTTTGTGGCATATTTAACCACTGCAGCTCTAAAGCCGCAGTTGATATATATTCCTATAACTGTTTAAGTTGACAACCCCCTTCAGAAATCTGTGCATGCTTAGTCATGCTTTAATGAATACAGAACTGGAGACTCCTCAGTTATCAAACAAGAATACTGCAGCTGTTTGACAGATTTCACCATTGGAGCACGGCGGCTGGGTTAAGTCCAATAACATTTTAACTTGCCAATCTTTAAAGGCTTTGCCATGGATACAATACTCCAAAAATACAATCCCTGTGCTCCACATACCAGAACTTTAGTTGACAAAGGTAAAATGACTTAAGGAAATCATAGGGGAGATATTAAAACAAGACGATTATCAAACTGAATAATTACACAAATGCGGAAAACCTTTTTAGGCAAGCTTTCCAATTCAGGATCCTCAGCTGATATACAAAACAGGTAATATTTAGCGGTGGGTGAATTTATGGCGAATTCCCGCCGATTCGCCATAGGTGAATAATTTCGTAAAATGCCTGCAAAATTTAGCCTGGCGAAAATTCGCCAGTGTCTCGTTTTGGACGCTGGTGTCCATCGCACAAAACGGACGCCGCAGTCCATTTTTTCAACACCGGCAATGAATGTCCAAAATGAGACACAGCGTTTCGCAAATTTCTCGCTGTTTCGTGAATTTCTCTAGAAATTTGCGAAATATTCAGCAAAACGCCGCCGATTCACCCATGACTAGTAATATTTGGTCCCTGAAATATAAAAAGTGATGGCTGAGTACAATTTAAATTTATCTTAGGGCCCGTACACACGGGCGTTTTGGACCTGTGCTCCCCTGCGTTGCGTTTGGCTGCGTTCAGCCGCAGGGGAGCGCAGGTCTAAACGCACCTCATTCTTTTCAATGAGGTTGTACCCACGAGACGCGTGTAAGCGCCGAACGCAGGTTCAGACGCAACATGCTGCATTTTTCCTGCGTTTGGCGCCTACATGCGTTCGTGTGAGTACAGCCCCATTGAAAATAATTGAGTGCGTCTATACCTGCGCTCCCCTGCGGCTGAACGCAGCAAAATGGAACGCAGGGGAGCGCAGGTAAAAACGCCTGTGTGTAAGGGCCCTTAGAGTAGGAATAGTCAGAAGCGATGGTCTTGATAAACAGTAATGCAAATATATGAGACCTGAAGTGAAGCTAAAGCCCTGCTCTGTTCTCCTCAATCCGCTATGGAAGAAAACAACTTTGGTGAAGGTAATTTAGGATTGCAGACTGACATATCTACTAGTGACAATCACCTAACATGTGATTAAATTGTTCCATTGCTGGAAAGGATGGGGGGGAGCATTTAAAGAATTTTGTCTACATCTATCACAATAGGCAATAAAACATTGGAAATAACCTCATTTGCACTGCTACTTACAGCTAAAGCACACAAATTAGACCATTTTAAATTGTGTGCAATTTCCCATGCAAACTCGAAAATGACTATGAGCTCATTTACAAACCCAGCAGCAATTTGCAGGTG
Organism: Xenopus borealis; assembly: GCA_024363595.1. NCBI lineage: Eukaryota > Metazoa > Chordata > Amphibia > Anura > Pipidae > Xenopus > Xenopus borealis. Next base: position 63,951,414 of record CM044431.1, read on the forward strand.
TGCTAAAATTGACAGGTTACTTGTGCCCAAACATGCTCCCTACACTTCTCTATAGTTGTGCTAAGCCTCCATTGTGTCCATCACACACTTTAAGTACTCTTATTGATGCTGTAAAACCCATGAGCTACCGCCACTCTGAATGTAGCAGTATTGGGGTTCCCACAGTAAATTATGTCAATAATCGAAGTAGATTAGTGCCAAAATAATCAAACACAAACATCATTTTAAACTAATATACCAGGAATGCACCATTTACACCACATGCAGATGCATTAGCATTCACTTTGATGCATCAAACACTACACAATAAAAAAGTTATAAAAAGAGGATTTCCTGTAGGTAAATATTTCTTCTCCATTTTTTTGTCAAACATAATAATAATATCATACTTTCGTACAACATTTAATGTGTGTATGGTGGGAGATAAGCCGACCGATATTGGCGAGGACTTGGACATCGGTTGGCTCGTTGATCGGGCTGGCTGGAAAATTGTGTGCCTTTGAGGGCCCTCGAACATTGCCAGTTGTTAGTGCTGAATCGTCAGGTATAATTCTGTTGTTCCCTCCTGTAGATCTGATGATTCAGATCTACACATGTGTGTTGAAACAAACAATCTTTCCTGGAAAGATCTTTTCCAGGAAAGATCGTAATTGCTAAGTCCATGGCCACCATAATGATACGTTGTGGTTAAGGCTACCAACACCTACGCAACATAAAGAAGTGGGTTGTGTGATTTTGCATTGTCTTTGGTCGTTGCTAGCCAGAAGTCCCTGTATTAGCAAGGATGCCACTGACAGCAGTTACTCAGCTATAGAGCCTGGAAAGGAAAACGTATGCAGTATCAACAATGAATACATGTGAATTTGTCAAGCTACATCCCCTTTCTGTTGGTATAAATAGAAGATTTATAATAAACCTATTTAAGCTCCAATTTCGTTTCATAAAGTCTTTTTGGATTCCAAAAGTGGCAGTTCTGTTTCTCCCTGTAAAGACTTCCTTCCGGTGTTACAGTTAACTCTTTGCACTGTGGAGGTACACTAGCCAAAATGCTCTGAAAATATCCATACTTAGGAAGCTCTGAAAGTAAACTCCAGCAATAGAAAAATGTTACAGAGGAGGCAAATTCACTGCAAAGCAAATAACAGCAGAATATACAGATTTACATAAAAAAGGGAGTCTGAATGTCCCAATAAATATAAGGATTAGTGAGGCCAGATCATACAAGTGGAAATATGCCAAGCCCTAATAATATGCCAATGGAATTCAGTAAAAAGTATGGTTCTTATTATAGCTTTGTGAACCACATTAGAAGAATATGTAACTCAGTCAGGGTCATTTGCATTGAAATAATAAAAAACGAATTAATTTTCTGAAAGCAAAAAATGTTCATAGCACACTGGGTTGGCCAACAAACTGCTGATAATACTGGAGAAACCAATACTTACCTACAGTAGAACACCCATTTTACATCCCATGATTCTACGTTTCCCCTCATTTTAAGTAAGTAAGATGCTGGACTGTGGGGGGGCAGTAGATGTGATCTATTTTGCCAAAGCGTCTGATACCGTGCCCATCAAACGACTGCCTTCTAAACTAAGGTCTGTTGGGCTTAATGAAGTTGTTTGCACACGGATAGGAAACTGGCTACAGGATCGGGTACAGAGGGTTGTTGTTAATGGTACATTCTCTACTTGGAGTAAGGTTCTTAGTGGGATCCCTCAGGGCTCAGTATTGGGTCCAATTTTATTTAACTTGTTCATTAATGACTTAGGGGAGGGTGTTGTAAGTAATGTATCCGTGTTTGCGGATGACACAAAACTATCCAGCCCAATTAATTCCATCCAGGATGTGGCATCCTTGCAACAGGATCTTGACAAACTGGCAATCTGGGCAAATGAGATTCAATATTGATAAATGTAAAGTCATGCACCTGGGATGTAAAAATATTCAAGCCACTTATACCCTTAATGGGACTGCACTAGGCAAATCCATTATGGAAAAGGACCTTGGAGTCCTTGTAGATGATACTTGGCTGTAGCAAGCAATGCCAGTCAGCAGCATCAAGGGCCAATAAGGTCCTGAGCTGTATTAAAAGGGGCATAGAGTCACGGGAGGAGGGGGTCATTCTTCCACTTTATAGAGCACTTGTAAGGCCACATCTAGAATATGCCGTACAGTTTTGGTCTCCCTCACTCAAACAGGACATTATTGTATTAGAGAGGGTACAGAGAAGGGCAACTAAGCTGGTAAAAGGGATGGAAAATCTTAGCTATGAGGAAAGACTGGCCAAATTGGGGATGTTCACGCTGGAGAAGAGGAGCTTAAGGGGAGATATGATAACTATGTATAAATATATAAGGGGGTCATATAATAATCTCTCTAATGCTTTATTCACCAGTAGGTCTTTCAAGCTGACACAAGGTCACCCATTTCCATTAGAAGAAAAGAGGTTCTGCCTAAATATTCAGAAGGGGTTTTTTACAGTGTGAGCTGTGAAGATGTGGAATTCTCTCCCTGAATCAGTTGTACAGACTGATATATTAGATAGCTTTTAGCCAGTGAGGGAATAGAGGGTTATGGAAGATAGCTCATTATACAAGTTGATCCAGGGACTAGTCCGATTGCCATTTGGAGTCAGGAAGGAATTTTTTCACCCTCTAAGGCAAATTGGAGAGGCTTAGGATGTGGTTTTTTGCCTTCCTCTGGATCAACTTGCAGCTAGGCAGTTTATAAAAAAAAAAGTTAAAAGGTTGAACTTGATGGACATGTGTCTTTTTTCAGCCTAACTTACTATGTTACTATGTTCTTATCAGCTGTCCAGACTACACTGAGCATGTGTGTGTCACTGACACTCCTAACAAAATCCAAGATAGGAAACTCCTATGACAATTTTGAAGGATACTATTACTACTATAGAGATACTTAATCTTTAGACTACATTAATAAGTTCAGAATATAAAATATGTCATTTCTAGCCATATTCATTTTAGGGTTTAGTTCTCCTTTAAAGTGTTGAAAAGCTTAGCACATACCAATGGGTCAGATTCAGATGCTTTGTAAGGCTACAAATGTATTGTTTCTGCTACTTTGTATTACTTGCCTTTCTACTCAGACCCTCCCCTATTCATATTCCAGTCTCTTTTTCAAATCAATGCATGGTTGCTAGGGGGATTTGGACCCTAGCAACTGCATTGCTGAAATTGCAAACTGGAGAGCTGCTGAAAAGTAGCAAAATAACTTGAAACCACAAATATTAGAAAATGAAATCCAATTGCAAACTGTCTCAGAATATCACTCTCTACGCTATACTAAAAAGAATTCACAGATGAACCACCTCTATACATTTACAGGTTTTGAGTGCTAATCTCCTTTATGTATGAAGATAAATGTCTTGTATGTACCGCAATACAAGTATCTTCACTAAACAAAATATTGCTAGAAACAAAAGAGAAGAGCTGGCTTCCTGAAGAGCCAAGAAAACATGTTTTCTTTATTACCAGCTATTATACTGGGATGTCCCATTGGTAGGACATATTACAGATGGTCCCCTTTGGATAAATCAAGCAAATGTGATTTCCATGTATTTGCTGATAATGATACTTGATGATTGCCTTAAAATCATTAAATGCAATTGTTCACAGTGACCTCCAGACTTTCTCCAGAAGCAGATGTTTAACAACCCCCCCCCCAAATTCTTTTCAAATGGGAACAATACCAGATCCCTGCCATTGAAATGGTATCTAGTAAAAATCACACTTAATGGCACATTGTAATAAGACAGAAGGGATTGCCTATCATTCCAAATCATCATAATGACAGTTTGGCAAGAGACTGCATCTAACATACAATAGAAATTGCAAAAGAGGAGTGATCATACTGCTTTCCCAGTGCTGTTGTAGAACTACAGTTCCCAGATTTTGCAGTCAGCATTGACCTGTTGTGAAGTGATGGAAGTTGCAGTTTGGACGCCCTTGTTTCAGAACATGGTTCTGCCAGTTGCTATCTCTGAGCTACTGCAAGTAGAGAGAGTGGGGCCGGGCTGCTGTTAATTAGCTTCCTTTCTTTCCCGGCTGTGGCTGCTGCACTGACCTGCACGAGTTCATTGTATGAATGCTAATGGGACAGGGCAGACGGCAGATGCTCGCGTGCCTTTACAATCCCATGCCTTCCAAGAAATTCCTCAAAGAGAAACTTTGAGGCATGTTTTGGCACCCTGGAGATGGGGACAGTCCCAGCTCCCCTGCGTACCACCTGCTTAATCCTTTGTGGTAGACAGAGCCCATTGTCATACATGGAGTGTTGGTTGCACATTGCGTTCGCTTTATGGCACTATAACACACGAGATGAAACAACAGCTACATATGATCCCATAAAGGGGAAGGCTGGTTTGGAAATGGCACCATAATAATGTATTATTCTAAATGCCAGGGTGTCCGTGTCGCTTGGATTGTGTTTGTAGTGCATGGCCTGTCCCACTGCATATTTACAAGGGCTGACTCGCGTTAATGAGGTCTCTCTGTACAAGCGCATTTGTACATAACTTCTTCATTAGGTGCGGACGCTCGTGTGTATTGTGCTGTCTGCTGTGAGTTACAAGAGACAAACACATGTTCTTATGTCTGTGGCCCTGGAGCTGACTGTACTCTCACTTTCCCTCCTTTTACTAGAGTCTAAGTATGTTACATCTATTATCTATCTATCTATCTATCTATCTATCTATCTATCTATCTACTATCTATCTATCTATCTATCTATCTATCCATCTATCATCACTCTCTCTCTCTCTCTCTCTCTCTCTCTCTATCTATCCATCTATCTATTATCTATCTATCTATCTATCTATCTATCTATCTATTATCTATCTATCTATCTATCTATCTATCTATCTATCATCTATCATCTCTCTCTCTCTCTCTCTCTCTCTCTCTCTATCTATCCATCTATATATTATCTATCTGTCTATCCCTTTTTCTGCCAGGTATCTATCTATCCATCCATCCCTAGATCTATCTATCTGTCTGTCTGTCTGTCTGTCTGTCTGTCTATCTATCTAATCATCTATCTATCTATCTATCTATCTATCTATCTATCTATCTATCTAATCATCTATCTATCTATCTATCTATCTATCTATCTATTATCTATCTATCTATCTATCTATCTATCTAATCATCCATCCATCCATCCAATCATCTATCTATCTGTCTATCGGTCATCTATCTATCTTCATCATCACACTGTATATCACTGTATATCACTTTCTCAGGTGTTTTTAGACCCTTCTCATTATATATATATATATGTTTCATTCAACATCTTCAGTCTGTCCATATCTCTATCTATCATCTACCAGTCTGTCTATCCATCTATTTCTCTCCTGTCTCAATCTACCTGTATTAAATTCAATATGCTGCAGTCATCATCCAGAGGGCTTTTCAGTGCCTGTTGGTGGGAAGGGCTGGGATGGGTGATGCTGATTAGCACAAAGCGCAAATGCTTTACGTAGTGTAAGTTTATTTTGTAAGATCACGTGGTGTGAGCGCACAGTCCTATGAGTTTCCCAGATGCAACCGATGTCAGTGGCTGCCGGTGGCATTGTATTCGCTCCATTCACAGGCCTAACGAGCCTTACAAAGAGCCACTCCATAAGCCCTCTCAATGCACGTGCAGCTCTCAGGGGACAAAGGCTGTCATGTCAAAGGTGCCCTGAGCTTCAGGGGGCAATCAAGTGACATTGTGTCTGTGGGTCTCCTGCAGAATTGAGCCATAGCCATGAGCCACATCCTACACAGCGTGTCATGTCAAAGGTGCCCTGTGCCTCTGGGTGCAACCAACTGACTTGCGCTCCCTAGGAAATGCTGAACAATGGGGTCCTCCAAAGTCTCACACATCAAAGGTGCTCTGACCTTCAGGGGACAATCAGCAGAGGGACCCTGGCTGGGAATTCATTCTACTGAAGGTAGTTGTTACATAGATCCGCCGCCCAAAAACCTTCTTATCTGATGCATTTGCTAAAGTAACTCAATATCAGCATCCTATCCTGAGAACAAATACAGAGCCTAACAGCAACAATACATTCCAGTGCTAATGCATTAGGCGCTAGTGAGGGGAACACTTGGCTGCACCTAATGCAATTTTCTCTAAGCAGCAGGGTAATATATTAAAGTATCTACTTTTTGTACTCTCTGGGGGTGATCTGAACTTAGCACCGGTGCTTTGGAACACATTGTTAAATTACCTGGAAGAAGCATTGGATTTTGTCCTATCTCCTGCTTCTTAGATTCAAATCAATAATTTCTAAATGTGTTTGCCAGTTGCTGTAAGGGAAAAAAAAAAAACCTTTTCCAAGCGGGTATATATTAATTTACACACCATTTTAAATATTTTAGTATGTAGCACTGAAACTATTTCTCCCCATGAATAATTCATCCCACACACACACGGTTGAAAAGGCAATAACTGCTTCTATCCCCTTTTTTTTTAACAAAAAAAAAACCTTCACATTTGAAAAGGCTTTTAAACGAACCAATTTTTCCAATTATTGTATGAAAGAGAGTGCTGCAGAACTGTTTGGAGAAGTTTTTATCAAAAGCTTTTTAGAAAATCTCACCGTGAACCAACTAAATTAGATTATCTTTCAATCCTGTTCAGGCGATTTCGGACTGACCATTGATTTTCTTTCCTATTTTAACCTCTTTTGAAGTCTTGGAAAAGGGGTTCAGTAAAGCCTCAAGTGATATAATTACTGATGTTAAAGTTTGCAGCCAGATGGCTTTGGGCAACTAAAATCCCTTTGGCTAATGTTAGAGATCCTACATGAGGGGGATCAACTGTGAGACAAGGGGGGGGGGGGGATCTTGTAAAACCGAATTATTCATGCGGGTTGTCCATTGGTGTGACCCAGTGCTATATACATTCATTAGTGACCATTGTATTCTGCACAATTTGCCACACGGCGCTGCTTTCTGAAGGAGATGAACAATAGCAGATAAAAAAAAAATGCTTTTGAATTCTTTAGAAGGAAGAGGCACCATGCTGGGTTCTTACTTGGCTCTTTATAAAGAGGAATTTTACTATGACTTTGCTGACAAATGCAGAGAGACTGGAATGGGGGGATCAAAGCAGTAGAATGACAGTAGAAGAGCAGAGATGATATTATAAGATGTGGGTTATGGTAAACATATATAAAAATACAGAGATAACACAAGTTTAAAAGCAGCAGTTCAGCTGGTGTTGGACTACGATTCCCAGCATCCCTTGTCAGCAATATTCCCTCTAGCTACATCTCGGCTACCTTAGAGGGAACATTGCTTGTCAGCCCTTAATAGTTTTGGTAGGCTCCAGAAAAGAAACCATGTGATGTTAGGTGTCATACATGTTCTGACACCCAACATCAGAAAAAGAGGTTTTCAGAACCAGTAGAACTCCTTGGATGTTGCTCCCAGTGGTCTCAAAGCAGGTGCTCATTTTCGAATGTCTGACTTGAAGGCAAGCTTTGCATAAAAAACAGGCGTACTGCCAAACAGAGCCCCCTGCAGGCTACTAGTCCATATAATGGCTACTGATCACAGCCCATAATTGGCATCCCCAGGTACATGTTGCATGTTTGAGTTGCTCTCCAACTTTTATTTAGATTAGAATAACATGGATAACATGGGTAGGTTGGGGATCCCTGCAGTAGAGTGTCAATGTTTTGTCAAACCTTCCCCAGGCCTTCATCAGTGCTAAGGGGTGTGTTGTTGCTTTTTCTTGATGATATTCAGACCTCAGGATGCATGATAGCCAATGCATGACCTCCTGCATCAGAAGTTAGACCATTTGTTATTCTAACGGGTTCCGCTTATTCCCAGCTTCATTTTTAGCTGAGCCTACAGGAACTGGAACACTCCGAATAATGTGTGCATGAAAGGGAATGTTCACCTTCAAATACTTCTTTCAGTTCAGTTGGTTTTAGTGCTCCAGAAATATACTGTATACGTTTTACAATTACTTTCTATTTTCTATGTGTGACCGTTTTTAAATACAGTAGTGAATTGTTTCACTTTTCACCTTCTTAAGAAGATGTGGGAAGGAGGGGGGGGGGTCGCCGACATTGTAAACTGTTCTAAATTGATACATTTAGTTGCTACATTTCTTATCTTTGTCCCTGGATTTCATTACAGGCAGCTGTTACAACTGATACAATAGTTGCCAATACTCCAGAGATGCTGCTCTAAAATGTATCAACTAAATGTAGCAAAATTGTAACAGTTTAGAATCTGCACCTGAATTACTCAGCAGCCAGACTGAAACACAAATGCAGGAACATTAAAGGGGAACATACAAACATAACTTAAGCTTTTTGAAAAGTAAACATAATTTCAAGCAACTTTGCAATATACATCAGTGAAAAAATATGCAAACTTTTCATGATTTTTAATAGTTTGGGACAGTTCCCTACGCCTAGCCCCCAGCTGTCCTACTTTGCTGAGCTGGCTGACTACTGTTACTTTGTCTCAGCAGCTGTTTGTCCTCAGCTTGCATCCTCCAAACCCCACAATTCCCTGCACACATGATTTCAATAAGGAATGAAACATCACAGTGCAATGCATTGTGGGTTAAGTAGTTCCTGCATGTTGTCTGTAAACTGTGGAGAAGTTACAATTTGTAACATCAGTGTTTTAGTCCCTCCTTCCCTGCCAGGATTTTAAATGATGCAGAAAGAGAAGAACTGTTAGCTGGATTTCATCTTAGAAAATGGCATTTATTCATACTTTTTTAAAGAAACAGGTAACTGTGATGGGTATATTAGGGTTTCTGTTTATCATACTTTGATTCCCCTTTAACCTTTAAATTGAATTAAAATAAAAGGCTTTACTTAGGAACAATCTGAAAACAACTAAACTGAAAAAAAAAGTGTTTGGAAGGTGATTAACCCCTTTAGCTTTGTATAAGCCATCAGTGTGCAGAATGAGCTCATTCAGCTGAGTGCTAACGTTTCGGCCCTGCATGGGTCCATTTGAGGAAAGGAAGCTCATGCGCTTGATTACTTAAAAACTGCACTGAATTTATCTCTGTGTTAATGAATAGCTTCCTACTTCATTTACTTTTACCAATCGATTGTTGCTTCTCTTGGCTGCTTCTGTATCCGAGGGGGGTCAGGTCAGACAGTAGCAGGTAAAATACTGCCCTGCATGTAACTCAGCCACCGATGCGAAGACTTTGTGTAAAATAAAGCATAATGTGTGACCGAATCATGCTGGGCTTTATTTAAGTTTGTTACATGATAACATTTCCAGGCAAAGCCTCCCACTGTGTGAATAAGCTACAGAGGCTGAAATCTCATCTGCTGTGCTGCTATCACATCTCCACTGCACTTTCCCATTTCTTTGGAAATAAAGCACTTACCAGACAAACTGCCATCAGAGTCACTGGAAATGGAACAGCCTTAATGGAAGCTCAGAACGAGCACATCCTGACATCGCAGGCAGGTAAATTAAAGGGGTGTTTAGCAAGTGAAGCAAAAGGCACTTTCAGCTAACGTCTAGTCATTTGCCTGCAATTTGCCTTGCATTGATCAAGCACAATTTAACCACATTACTTCCATCATTTCCTCCATACAGTAATTATGTTACCTCTGGCACACATCTGGGGACATTTATTAAAATGATGTATTGATAGAAGAGTTTGAATAGAAAATGAAGAATGGGTGAGTGCATTTTATTTATAGGCATAATGAATGTGCAGAGGGCAACACCATTAGATACTGCCTGTCTGATGCCATGGAGCTCACACTCACTTCATAGAAGCCATCAGTACTGAGTAGGATGGTCTCCCAGTTGCATGGCATGGGATAATATTCCAGTATTTTTATTAAAGCCCCACAATTATAATGTCCTTGGGAAATGACGTGCTATCATTCATAGAGGAAGCTGTCAAGCAGATAAATAATAAACACTGACCACCGATAATTCATGGATTATGGCATTACACAAGTCTGGGGACTGGCACATTGAATCAAGGCTGTGAGTGTGAAATGCCCCATGATGAGAAGAGAAACTGACACTTTAATCCCTTAGGTACTAGAGGTCACTGTATGGCACTGCATCTCTGACACACACATTTTACAAGTGAAAATAAGGTCTGGATTGTTGGAGATCTGCTCCATGCACCAGGCTTCCAAGTCAGGATGTCCAGAAAGGGGGGAAATGTGAAAGGGGAGGGTGGGGAGGAAGAGTGAATCTGCTTTGGATTTAATGAAATCTCAGTTCACTGTGGAATAATTGTGGTTTTTTTGTTTACTGCAATGTATTGATCTCACACCTCATTTTTCCTATTAGAGGATGTTGTGGCAGTTATATTTATCACTTGGTGGCTGTGTACTTGAACATGACCAGCCTGCTGCCCTCCAGATGTAGTGGATTCAAGGGCCAGCACCCTTTGAGCTTCAATCAATAACAGCTGGGGGTTACATTTAGAGAACCCCAAGGTTATGAATCCTGGAGAAGACCCCCCCATGAATCCATGATTCCATGTGTATGGCACACAGTGAGTATAGTACAGGACTGGGAAACAAAGGTGATGGGGATGGAGCAGAGTAAGTTCTGCAGTGCAGGGGTTACATTACATGCAATAACCGAGGCAGAGAACAGAAGAAAGGCTGCAGGGGCGCACCAGCAATGATGAATTCCTAACTGCTGTTCCTTATTATTTTTACATGGGGGTAGGGCTGGATGGGGATTTGCTGCAAACCTGGCAGATATATCTGGGGAGGGGGGCAATGTCCCGATTTCAAGTTTTTCTTCTGCAATTTGTAGCTTCTTTGTTATCGCACGTTCTGGAAAAAAAGGAAAAAAGGGGAAAAAAAAGTGAATGCGGTGGGAGGAGCTGCCATGTCTCTAGTCTCCCCCAGCACTGGAGTGACTTCACTGTCCTTTGATTTGGAGCAGAGCTGATTGGCTGGGAGCGCTGGAACACATGCAGAGAGCCCAGAGCTTTGTCTGAGTTGGAGTGAAGTTGTCCAGATTTTAGGTTGGAGTCAGCAATCGGGGCTGTTTAGTCTGCTGCAGAGCAGCGAGAGGGGAGAGAAAAGACTGCGGATTCAGCAAGACCCCTGCAATCCATGGATACAAAACTGCACGTGAACAAACTCCTAATGTGACTCGTGTGTGTGTGTGTGCGCTCTGTCTGAGCTAATGGGATTTACTGGACTCCTTGGATACTGCTCCAAATTGCCGCGTACTGACAAACTTTTCCCACTCCATCGCTCAATATTGGACTAATTGCATATAGAAAAAAAAAGCACGATTTTATTCTGCATTCCCCCCTTATCAAATGCAGACTGTGCTGGGGCTACCTATTAGACAAGTTGTGGGATCTGCGCTTTAATTAGCTGTTTGGGGGGAGATGGATCGCTGCTGCTGCAAGTCAGTGGGCTGGACCGGGAACCTGGCGCTGGTCTTGGCTCTGGTTCTGTCCCTGTGCCTGTTCGGAACCTGCAAGAATTTAGAATACAAGATCTACGAGGAGCAGATGATCGGGACGGTGGTGGCCAGGCTTTCTGAGGATGTGGCTGATGTGTTGTCCAAGTTACCGAACCCAAATTCTGTCCGGTTCCGAGCAATGCAGCGAGGCAGCTCCCCTCTGCTCACGGTGCGGGAGGATAACGGCGAGATCAGTATTGGGGCCAAGATCGACCGGGAACAACTGTGCCAGAAGAACTCCAACTGCTCCATAGAGTTTGATGTGATCACCCTCCCGACGCAGCACCTCCAGCTCTTCCATATCAAAGTGCAAGTGCTGGACATTAACGACAACGCGCCCCAGTTCTCCAGGGATGTCATTCCCATTGAGATCTCGGAGAGCGCAGCTGTTGGCACCCGCATTCCCCTGGACAGCGCCGCCGACCCCGATGTGGGGGACAATTCCCTTTTCACCTATTCATTATCCCCTAATGCCTATTTTAGCATCGAGGTAAAGACCAGGACAGACGGCGCCAAGTACGCGGAGCTGGTGGTGATCAGGGAGCTGGACAGGGAGTTGCAGTCGGGCTATGAGCTCCAGCTTACAGCCTATGATAACGGGGTGCCTCAAAGGTACGGCTCGTCACTCCTCAAAATCAGCATCTCCGATTCCAACGATAACAGCCCAGTGTTTGAGAAGCCCTCCCATATCATCCAACTGCCTGAGAATTCACCCCAGGGAACCCTACTCATCGACCTCAATGCGACCGACCCAGACGAGGGCGCCAATGGGAAGGTGGTTTATTCTTTCAGCAGCCACGTGTCCCCTAAAATCACTGAAACTTTCAAGATCGACCCTGAAAGCGGCCAATTGACTCTCATAAAGCCGGTGGACTATGAAACGACCAAATCGTACGAAATCGATGTGCAGGCCCAGGACATGGGCCCCAACTCTATCCCGGCCCACTGCAAAATTATTATTAATGTAGTCGATGTGAATGATAACAAACCTGAAATAAACATTAATCTGATGTCCACGGGCAAGGAGATTGCCTACATCTCAGAGGGGGCGCCCCTGGACACGTTTGTGGCCTTGGTTAGGGTGCAAGACAAAGATTCGGGACTCAATGGGGAGATAGTGGTCAGGCTTCATGGCCATGGACAGTTCAAGCTACAAAAGACTTACGAAAATAATTATTTGATTTTAACCAATTCAACCTTGGATCGAGAAAAAAGGTCTGAGTACAGCCTGACAGTCATATCAGAGGACATGGGGGCCCCAAGTCTTTCTACCGTCAAGCATTTTGCTGTACAAATAATTGATGAAAATGACAACCCACCCCGCTTCCCAACCAACAGATATGAAATTGTCATTGTGGAGAACAACTCTCCTGGAGCCCACATTACTTCTGTTAGGGCCACTGATCCAGATCAAGCAGAAAATGGGCAAGTAACCTACACCATCCTGGAAAGCTCTATTCAGGGTAGTTCTATTACAACCTATGTAACTATTGACCCGTCTAATGGGGCCTTATACGCCCTCAGAGCCTTTGACCATGAAGAAGTGAACCAAATAGTCTTTGTAGTGCAGGCAAGGGATGGTGGGATCCCCCAACTTGTTACCAATGCCACTGTGATACTTACTGTTGTAGATGAAAACGACAATGCCCCAGTGATTGTTGTCCCTGTCCTGAATAACAGCACAGCCGAGATTACTATCCCCAGAGATGCTGAAATTGGCTATTTAGTCACCACCATCAAGGCCACAGATAGGGACTCAGGAATGAACTCAGAACTGGACTGCTCTATTACAGCAGGCAATGAGCACAATATCTTTATTATCGACCCCAGATCTTGTGAGATATACACCAACATGAGCATGGACATTTTCCCTAATCAGTTACTGGATCTTCACATCTCCGTGCAGGACAGGGGAAACCCACCCAGAATTACCAAAGTACATCTTAGATTCAACATCATGGACCTGATGGATATCGCTGAAGGAACTCAGGAACCCTACGTAAAACAAAGCTCCATGGATGTATCCATGATTATCATTATCTCGCTGGGGGCTATATGTGCTGTGCTTTTGGTCATCATGGTTATCTTTGCTACTAGATGTAACCGCGAAAAGAAGGACAATCGATCTTACAACTGCAGAGTGGCAGAGTCAACTTATCAGAACCATCCCAAAAGGCCATCCAGACAGATCCACAAAGGGGACATTGCCTTAGTTCCTACTATGAATGGGACACTACCTATCAGATCCCATCACAGGTCCTCTCCTTCACCATCTCCAACTCTAGAACGTGGGCAGATGAGCAGCAGGCAGAGCCAACACAGTCGCCAGTCGCTGAGCAGCTTAATGACAATATCTTCTAATCATGTACCAGAAAACTTCTCCCTGGAGTTAACTCATGCTACCCCAGCTGTGGAGGTAAGTCATTTGTTTTCTCTCCATTGTCATGCACATTGTGCCAAACTCCACATGCTCTGTAAATAGTTCTGTCTGTCTAGTGTTTAAATAACAAGAGAGTCAGACGGGAGCTCAATATTTGCACATTTGCCCTGTTTGCCTATAAATCATCTTTTCAGAAGTGCTGTGATTTCATTTTGTATGTCAATCTCCCCAGTGCTTGTATTGGAGGTATAAAACCACTTTAATTCATGCCTGCTCCACAGTCTCCTTCCCTTTCCAGTCTCATTGCAGTGTGCAGGCCAACTCAGTACTCATCATCAACATTATCTCAACTGTTCACTGACTCTTGTGTTTTACCCAAGTTAAATTGACATTGCTTTTTGCTGTTCATTTCCACTGGCAGGTATCCCAGCTACTTTCCATGCTTCACCAAGGCCAGTATCAGCCAAGGCCAAGCTTTCGAGGAAACAAATATTCCAGGAGTTACAGGTGAGAAATTTAATAGGCTCATCAATCTCAGCGATTGTGCCTCGGAATTATTTATAGTCTGACATTAAAGTCACACCTGTACTTTTTTTTTATGATCTGCAGATATGCCCTTCAGGACATGGATAAATTTAGCCTGAAAGACAGTGGTCGTGGAGATAGTGAAGCTGGAGACAGCGATTATGACTTGGGCAGAGATTCCCCTATTGATAGACTTCTAGGAGAAGGATTTAGTGAACTCTTTTTATTGGATGGACACAGAATCCCTTCAGGTAAATTGCACAACAGTTTCTTGATTACTGGGTGATCTTCTACATTATTCCCTTGCTTGATTCATCACCCCCTGAACTTAATCATAAAGGATAACTCCACCCAATGTTTTGCATAGTGAAAGAAAATGGAATAATAAACAACTTTGCAACCTTATGGGGCACATTTACTAAGGGTCGAAGTGAGTTTTTGAATAAAATCCGAATTTTGAAGTAATTTTGGGCCACTTTGACTACTGAATAGCCCAAAATTAGTTTCCAATTGAAAAAAAATGAATATTTGAAGTACTGGCCCTTTAAAAAAAATTTGAATTTGACTATTTGCCACCTTAAAGCTGCCAAATTGCAATTTTAGCCTACAGGGGACATCCTGGAAGCTTTCCTGTAAAATTTTCTGAGATAAATTCATGAAAATAGTTTTTTTTAAAAATGCAATTATTTAATTTGATCGAAAACAGACGTTTTTATACCGAAAATGACCCCCCCAAAAAAAAATAATCAGCTGGTGGAATTTTGAATATTTTTTAATTCAGAATTTGACCAATAGCAAATCTGCCCCTTAGTGTTACTTGTAAATGTAATAGCCAATGAAAGACGTTTTTGTCTGGACCTCTGCAACTGCTGGTTCTGACTCTTGAAACAAGGTTGCAAAAGAGAATAGAGTCATGGTTGGAGGAGAGTTAGCTTTTGCTACTTTCTTCTAAGAGTCAATTCCAGTACTGCAGATAGGGACAAACAGACTTTTCCTTTAATGTCAATTACATTTATATAATGGCTATAGGAAAGCTGCTCGGAATGACATGCTTGCATTATATAAAGAAAAAAAAAGTGGCATACGCATTATTTATATTTCTTATCCCTTATTTGGAAAGTACATGATGAGTACATGGCATATGTAGATATTTACTTTCTAAAATTCTGGAAACTTCTCTCTATTGCTGCATATAGCATTTGTATGAGTAGGTCAGTATGGGCTCATTGTATGAAAATCATGTGAAAATTGCTGATGCTGGTGTTTACATGATTCCCTTTTGGGTAATTTAACACCATTGTTTTACATTGCCAAAATCTGAGAGGCACCTGAATCCATTATATTCCATAGGCCTAAGGTACAATTTGGTGTATGCATAAACATCACTCTCACTCTTTATATTACATTACATTTGCACTTTTGCATTTACATATTTGAATGTTAGCTACCACAATTTGATTGCTATCTAGGTGAGAACTGCCATACTGTTTAATTAAATAGAGGGAATCTCCACAGAATGCAGTGACCACAATGCACCAGAATTAGGGGCTGAGTTCGATTTTAGGTTTATTCTGGGGTTTCTAGAAAAAAATACATGACTAATGAAAGAAAATGACAAGTCTAAGCAGTTTTCTAATATATATTTTTTATCGCTTAGATCAGGGATCCCCAATCTTTAGAACCCATGAGCAACATTCAGAAGTAAAAGGAGTTGGGAAGCAACACTAGAATGAAAAATGTTCTTGTGGTGCCATATAAGGGAGGCAACAGATCACCGATACTTACACCCCTGTTTGTCTTATTCAGTATCTTCACCCAAATGCTTCCATCCGGAGCAGTAAGTCTGAAGTAGCAGGTTGTAGGTGTAGATGCAATAAAGCGCAGAGTAACTGCTGCAAAGGTGCCTTTATTAACACAACATGTTTCGAGCTTGTTAGCTCTTTATCAAGTGTATATGATATACACTTGATAAAGAGCTAACAAGCTCGAAACATGTTGTGTTAATAAAGGCACCTTTGCAGCAGTTACTCTGCGCTTTATTGCATCTACACCTACAACCTGCTACTTCGTGCCATATAAGGGCTGTGATTGGCCATTTGGTAGCCCCTATGTGGATTGTCAACCTACACTGAGGCTCTGTTTGGCAGTGCACCTGGTTTTTATACAACCAAAACTTGCCTCTGTGCCTGGAATTTAAAAATAAGCTCCTGATTTGAGGCAGTGTCGGACTGGCCCACGAGGATACCAGGAAAAGTCCCGGTGGGCCCAGGTATCAGTCGGCCCTCATGCTGCTAATTTGCATGGCCATTCCCTATTTCTAGAGGCTAAATAATAATAGATTATAGTATGTAAAGAAAATACACTAGGAGAATAGAGGTTGAATGAGTAGAGGAAGAATAATAGTACTGAGAGTGGACCCCTGGTCTAAAATCTTTTGGAGGGCCCCTAGTGTAAGGTTTTTGGGTGGGCCCAGTCCCAGTCCAACACTGATTTGAGGCCACTGGGAGCAACATCCAAGGGGTTGGAGAGCAACAAGTTGCTCACGAGCTACTGGTTGGGGGATCACTGGTTTAGATAATCTCTGCAGTCGCTGCTGGTCCTGACTATCGAAGAAATGCAACAGAAGCAGATACTGCTAACAATTGCATTTAAAAATAACTTTAAATTCACAGAAAATTTGCAATATATATACATAATAGCAAGTTCATTGGAATTACACTTGTATAGCCCATGAGCATTAAAGATGAACCTTTTTTGTTAATGTGTTTACTGAATAGATGCGCTGATCTTCCACTGTGCAGAAGATCAATGCATTTAGAAAAAGCCTGTTTCCCATGATTCCTAGCCCCATCTGCCCACCCCAGAATCCTTTTGTGATGTGAGCCATCGGTACCCTGTATTAAGTTCACATGCTCTAGGAAACGTCATCCCAGGGTGCCATGACATATGGGCACAATCTGAAGGGGCTGCTGGTGGGGGTTCCAGTACAAGAAAAGGAATGAAAGGTGCACATGTGTTTATTGGGAGGCAGGTGTCACATTACTTCTATTGTATTGTATATGACTGCTGTACATGGGTATGTACAGTATACTACAGCTCTATGCTTTAGATTAAATATGATTTGGGTGTTTTGTTCCCTATCAGAGTTTCAAAGTATATTATGGTTACTCTTTATTTTCAGTATGTATTTTCTATTTATACAGTACAGTAAAAAAAAAAAAAAAAAAAAAAA
>CM044431.1:63969248-64031530 GCA_024363595.1 Xenopus borealis
TATATATATATATATATATATACAGAAAGGAAGAAAGAATAGGGCGGTGCATTTTCACTCACTGCTAAGAATAACAAGTGCACAGTTGGTAGACATAAGACTGCCACAATATTGAGAATTTTGCCCAGAGCAATGCAGTTCTGCTAAGCAGTAGATTTGATTCTCATGCAAAAGAGCCAAGTGAGCCAAACAGCACAGTGGGAGGAAAGAGGAAACAATAAAGCCACTCTCAGGACTACAGTTATGCAGAAAGCTTTTTTTTTTTTCATGAACAATCAATACACATGTATGTGCATTTGTACTACAAATGGATTTCTACATCTCTTTTATCATTTGCACAGACTCCTGATCAGAGAGAGCTGGCATCTACTGCAGCATTCCGCGTTTCATGCTAGTGCTGCAGTGCCAGCTATTCTCTAATGCATGTGTGTCATGTGACAGCTAGAAGATTTTTCTTCGCCCCATATCCTTTAGAACTGGTTTTCCAAGCCCCAAAATCATTTTATACTGCCAGAGACATCGATTATATTAGACTTTTGTTTTTTCTGTCTGTTCATTTTGCATTTAAAATTCTTTCATGTGTATTTTTGATAATTTTTTTTTTCTCTCTTTTCTGTTGCCTGATTGAACTTTCTATTTTGTCGGAATGTAGAGGTTTCCTGTTCATGATTTAAGTAAAATTGTCATTGTAATATATGGCAGCAGCATTCAGCAGCATACTGACACCCTTCTCCCTGGGTCACTGGGCACACCCACTATTGTGGCTCAAGACACTCATATTTTACCTCTTCTGTTCTGCGGTTTCTCCAACAATGTCTTCTTTTATTCAGCCAGCCAGCAGCTAGTGTGGCCTCACACAAGTTAGGTATCATGGAGGGTGTTTACTAATCTATTTAAGAATGTCAGCAGAGTGCAAAGGGTTTTTTGAGAACAAAACATTAGGTGCCCTCCCCCACTGATAGTGACAGCACACTCTCCATGCAGCCCCCCAGCTCCTGCTGTTCTTAGTTGTAAGGGCCTTGCAGATGGAACCTATGTTCAATGTGGCCGCATGCTGTATTCCAGCCAGGCCATCTGTCCCCCTTTTATTGTTTTCATTTTGCTTTTCACTCTCTCTAATGCACCACTTCTATGATGTGGCTATTAAGGTTCAGTATTTTCTTATAAACACACCTGGACTGTTTTCACTTTGTAATTGGCACCATCCATAATGGCTTATAGTGGTACCATGTGTAACCCTAAACAATAGCTCCAGTTGGTTTATATTGAATATGGAGGGCACGGCGTCTACTTATTTTAGTAATGATACTAGAATTGTGATACAAAAGTTGTGTGATACAACAGGAGATGCACTAAACAGGACGACAATTATTTATAGCAGCAGGTGCTGCCTGTCAGGAGGTGCATTCATTTATGACAGCCATATATTACAGCATGAAAAAGTGAATTCCAGCATATCCTAATGAGAGGCATATGTCTAGGAGGATATATGTCAGGAGAGTGTGCTCATTCTGTTGTACTGGGAAAAAAAATTTAGGCTGCTCTGGGAGTGAACAAACAAAATATAATAAATATTTATATTTTAATTGCAGGATGCAGGTTTGAGCTAAGCTATACTGCAATATATTTGTAAAATGTGCATAGTTCCTCACTATATATATTATAGATGGATGTTGATAAATATAGCAAAGAACATGTTCTTTTGTTTTTCAGCTATGAGGCACTGCACAGATGAATGTCGACTTTTAGGACACTCTGATCAGTGCTGGATGCCCCCACTACCCTCTCCATCATCTGATTACAGGAGCAACATGTTCATTCCAGGAGAGGAGCTCCAGTCCCAGCAGCAACAGCCGCACAATCAGCAACTGATTCAAGCTCAGACCCCTCTGGTTGAAGATGATATGCTTCCTGTTGAGTCCACTGAGAAGAAAAAGAGCTTTTCAACTTTTGGTAAGGAGACTCAGGAAGACGAGTCTGCAGACGCCTGCACTTCATCCCTTCTCAGTGAGATGAGCAGTGTTTTCCAACGTCTGCTGCCTCCATCTCTGGATAACTATAGTGAATGCAATGAAGTCGACCGCACAAACTCCTTAGAACGTAGGAAAGGACAAGTCCCAGCTAAGGCTGTGAGTTACCCTCAAGGTGTGGCAACATGGGCAGCGAACACTCATTTCCAAAACCCCAACAATGTTGGCACTTCACTAAGTAACCATTCAGGCGCACAGCCATCTTCTAAGTGGCTTCCAGCAATGGAAGAAATCCCAGAAAATTATGAAGAAGATGATTTTGACAATGTACTTAACCATCTCAACGATGGGAAGCATGAACTGATGGATGCTAGTGAACTGGTGGCAGAGATTAATAAACTGCTACAAGATGTAAGGCAAACCTAAGTGTTTACCAGTCTTAATTTTTTCCCCATATTTTTGGGAATCTGAAACAAACACAATCTTTCTGAGAACTGGTTGCATTTATAAAAAATGTGTCGGTGCATTTCAAATACTGAGAATCGTCATTTTCAGATGTGCACCAAACACGTGTGACTATCTCTATCTGTATTTTAAAAATACATTTGTACCTTATATTTATGTGTTATTTAAAAAGAAATAAATTCTATTTTTGTATTTCGAACGGCATGTTTTGCTACGTGTTAAAACTTTGGACTGTTTGATAAAAGATACGCTGGTGCCGTGACCAGTAGGGACAACTAAAACATAAAGGATCCTTTTTGACTTCTTAAATGAATATTTACAGTACCGCAAATGTTGCTCTTTTATAAAAGAGTATAATGTGACATTTCTAATCCTTCTCTTGTTAGAACTAAAGCTATGTCAAATTGCATGCAATGTTTTACAGCACATTGGAGGGGAAGAATTTAGTTTTTTCTATGCGCTGTTCAAGATGAATTTACTCGAATGTGCCTATGCAGTGGCAAAAAGATCAGGGAATTTTCATCCCAGTAACCTGCAAAAAAAACACCATCCGTAATATCCAAAGCTCTCAGTCAAAGTCAGGTTGAGCACAAAGGTCCTGCAATAGATGGAAGATGCTGAGATTTGTAGCTTAGTAACAGTTTTTATCATGCAGGTTGCAAATCCCCACAGTGCACAGAAATGACTCGGTTTATTAAATGGCAATAAGATATGATTGTACATTTTTACAGTATATAATATAATTAAAACTTAAATACACACGAAAACCTTCCCTCCCTCCCTCCCTCCCTCCCTCCCTTCCTTCCTTCCTTCCTTCCTCCCTCCCTCCTTCCTTCCCCCCTTGAAAAGAAGGACAGGATAGCATTTAGTTCTAGTGGACTGCAGTCATGGAAAGATAAGCGATAGTGCAACACACCACAAGTACCTGTTGGGTTCCCAGATAGGGCAGCTATAACATTGGGTAAATCTGTCCACTGCAATAATTCATAGAAACCAATCACCTACTAGATTTGGTGAGTCTATTTCATGTACTGTAAGCAAATTTCTGATTGGTTATTATGGTTTAGCGCATTGGGTTGAATTGGCCCAGTGTTAGCAAATGAATCCAGCTTAGTCGCCCACTGACTCTGCTCATATAAAAATATTTGACAATTAAGCTGGTCATAGATGCAAAGAGCGGATCTTTCCATGATATTCCATTAACATGGCAAGGCTATATCAGGGTATTCCGAACGTTCGGCCATATGGTCGAACGATCGGATTACAATGACACCAATGGGCTCCGATGGGTCAGTTGGAAGAAAATCAAACCTTCCCGATTGATATCGTGGCCAGATATCGATCGGGAAGACCCATCGGAAGCCCCCATACACTGGAAGATAAGCTGTCAAATTGGACTAAACGACCGATATCAGCACCATTATCTGCCCGTGTATGGCCATCATGTCGTCATGTCCTTCATCTCCAGCTAAGGTCCCATCTTCATTATAGTACTTATGTATAAATTAAAACAAATCTGTTTTTAGGCGCTAAATCAGGGATGCCTATCCTGTGACCCGAGAAGTTCAATATTTCAGGGTTGAAATCTCTGGGCCAGAGCACTTTTTGATTCGTGCAAACAGGCAATAAAGAAAAGCAATTATTTATATCACCCTTCACAAGTCTAGCCTACTTTATATTTAAATATCATTTGTTATTATTTCCTAGGAGTGCAAGTTGTGTTATATTTGACCTTTCATTTAAGTGCAAACTGAACATACAAATTGTTCCACAAAGACAAATACCATTCAGTTAATACTTTTTCTATACTGATCAAACACCTGTAGATATGACTGCCACTTGTATCACACCGACAATAAAATCTTGGATGTACCTATGCTCATATGCTTTGTTTCTGTAATGCATCATTTAAACAATGTAAATGAGTACTTTTTACTTTAGCCTATTTTTTTCTTTTTCACTGTAACTTTCTTTGGCAATTTATGTTAAAATGTTTTTATCTCTGGAGACACAGTTAATTTATTATAGCAGGTCAATGCTGCAGTACAACCCGCTGTGCGAGCCAAGAAGATGATGCAGTAATCTAGAATAAAGCATCCAGTCTGTCAAAATAACATATTTAACGTGTATACACAATGCAAATGCCACTATCAATTGCCAAGTATCCATAGGAGTTTTTACTAGACCTGATATTAACAATATTTTCAAGGGCAAAGAAGCTATCTGTGTTCTCATACAGATCTATATTTGGTGTACATCTCATTCTAAATTCAATTAGAAATTAGAATTGTCATGATGTAATCCTACTTTATTTATTCTTTGTCGGCTACTTTTCCAGCTCTATCAAGGACCAGCATATTGAAAACAAATAAACATTATATATATATATATATATATAGGTATGGGACCCTCCCCCCTAGGCTCTCTTTCCTCCTCCCCTCCTCCCCTCCGGCCTACCTCCCCCCTGGGCTATTGCCCACAAACTGTTAATTATCCCAAAGTTCAGGTCCCCTGCAGGCAAGTTCACAGGCGCCATCTTATCCTGCACCGTCTTCTTCCTTGATCGTTGTCATGCGTTTGTCGACTCATGCTCAGTAGGACACATTTGCCGATCGGTAGTACTGCGCATGCGCCCAAATTTCACCAAGTTTCCAAAAAATGAATAAAGTTCGGGCGCATGCACAGCAGAAACAACTGGCAAATGCGTCCTACTGCGCATGAGCCACCGGATCAAGGAAGAAGACGGTGCGGGACAAGATGGTGCCTGTAAACCTGCCTGGCAGGAACCTGGAGTTTGGGGTAATTAACAGGTTTGGGGCAATAGCCCGTGGGGCAGGTAGGCCGGGGGGAGGAGGGCCTATGGGGGGGAGGGGTTTTTGCGCCGGAGGGGTTGACTTCCTCTTTGAGTCTACTAGAAAATCATGTAAACATTAAATAAACACAATAGGCTGCTTTTGCTTCCAATAAGAATTAATTATATCTTAGTTTGGATCAAGTACAAGGTACTGTTTTGTTATTACAGAGAAAAAGGAAATTATTTTAAAAATTTTGATTGCAATGGAGTCTATGGGAGACATACTTTCCGCAATTTGGAACTTTCTGGTTAATGGGTTTCTGGATAACAGATCCTATACATGTACCCACACACATATATATATATATATATACATATATATATATATATATATTGCCTTTAAAGTAAAGCAAAACTATACCCCCAAAATGAATAATTGAGCAACAGATATTTTATATCAAATTAAGTGACATATTAAAGAATCTTACCAAACTGATATATATATTTAAGTAAATATTGCCCTTTTACATCTCTTGCCTTGAACCACCATTTGGTGATGGTCTGTGTGCTGCCTCACAGTCCTGACCAGAAATATTTCAACTCTAACTGTAACATGAAGAAGTGTGGAAGCAAAAGACAAAACTCATGTGACCTCATGTGACCCAACTTTATAGTTTGTTTGGTATGTTTGTGTGCACCATTGAATCATACGATCCCAGGAGGCTGTCCTTATTTTTTAAAATGGCTATTTTCTATTCATGATTACTCAATGGCACATGCTACTAAAAAAGTGTATTATTATGAAAATGGTTTATTTACATGCAGGGTTTTACATATGAGTTGATTTATGCAATATATTTTTATAGAGACCTACATTGTTCGGGGGATATCGTTTTCCTTTAATGTACTTGTGCATTTTTAAAAAATATGGCTGAGCTGTATAAAAGAGTAATTATGGTACAATAGAATGCTCTATATGAATATGATTAACATGGGACCAATCTTTCTCTGACCTAGCTTATACTTCTCAAAAAAAACAAAATAAAACCAAAACTAAAAACAATGATGAGGAGATAAAGGAGAAGTTTTATTGTCCATAACTTTCTACTGAAATCGATAACTCAGACCATTGATATTTTGAGATCTGAAATAACAAATTCCTGATGGCTGGGCCATCGAATGGCATAAGGATTAAAAAAATGACAATTTGATCTTTCTTTTAAATATTCTGGCAAAGATAAAGTAGATAGAAAACCTGCAGCACTGCCCATTTGATCTTTGACTGATTATCCCCAGTATGTTTTTCCTTCTCAAGGAACTTGACCACTGTGTAGTAGATCAATATGCCATCAATATGACAAAATAGCTGCTGATTCGTTAAATTGCACTTCGAAGCTAATCAGGGGCAATTGCAAAAATACAATGTTGTCAGGATGTCCTCAGTCTTGGCATTTGGGCACAAGTTCTCTCCGTCTATTAACGTAGGCTGTTGTGGGAACCCAGGAGCTACCACGCTTTTGAGGGTGGCATCTATAGGTGCACTTGTTCACATTTTTTTAAAGAATGGGGGCTCGGCACAATTATGCAGAAGTGCAAAATGCAGGTGAACATCCAAATGGAATACATTTGCACAAAGTTTGCTGCAATTTTGGCTAGCCCTCAGCTCCACTTTGTTGTAAAGAACCCCTATGGTGGTGTAAATACTTGTGAGAAAGAGATGCCTCATTCACATGGAATTTACTGAGTGGGTTCCGTTATTTGTTTGAAATGACTGAAAGAAACAATTTGTTACATGACTCTTGACCAGACTGGTTGTTTTAGTTCTGCTTAGTCATTTTTATTAATTGGCTGCAAATGGAAATTATACCAATTTACCACTGGAACATGTTATTGTTATCACATATTTCTTTTAATGGTATGCTCTTATCTTACATAATTATTTCTCACCAGTTTTCAGAAATAAGAAAGGAGCTAATTCCATCTCTCCTGATAATGGGTCAAACGTTGTTCATCATGTGCAAAGCTCAGAATTGTGGAGAGATGGCATCTCACACAGCACAGACCATAACTGGAAGCAAATACTCTCTATAGAGTTGTAACCAAAGAAACTTGAATTAGCACTAGCACAAGGGACATAAGGAATGCTGGTTATAGACATAGGGCAGTATGAACCATATTGGCGCCAACTGTGACACTAGAATTACTGTGTCTCTGCCCCTCAAACTACACACCACATTGACCTCTCTCTCCTTTTTGACCACACTAAACCCATTCTTTTCTCTGTGACCCTCTTTATCCCTATTGATTGTTCCCGTATCTGTGCTCTCCTCTTTGTTGTGCTGTTTCTTACCCCCTCCTTTTCAGTCTCCATTCACCCACATGTTACTTTAGCTAGACAAGGCTAACTGGCAAGAAACCCTCTTTCTCCAAACCTTTGTGCAAACCTAGGCAACAACTTCAACATTAGCTCTGTAACTTTCAGTAATTTCTAAATATACTCAGTTTCGAAAAAAATATGGTATGTGAATAATTTCAATTGAGATATGTTCACCTGGATCTTTTGTGGCTTATTTCCTCTGGTTTCCTCCCACACTCCAACAACATACAGGAAGGTTAATTGGCTCCTGTTAAAATTAACCATAGTGTGTGTTTGTTTGTGTGATGTAGAAATGTAATAGGGACCTTAGATTGTAAACTCTGCTGTAGCATAGTGGTCATATGAATTATGAATAATCTCAGTAATGTGCTATGGAATATGTCGGTGCAATACTAAGTAAAAGACAATAATAATCATAATAGTACTAATTGTTAAACATAATTAATTCATTGACAAAAGCAGAAAGGAAAATACAATATTTACAGCTATGCTAACCAAATAAACTCTATAAGATGTACGGTCATTTTATAACAAATGCAGGAGCTGAATATTCTAGCACAATGCCTAGCAGTTAAGCTACATTTCATGGTCAAATCATTTTCATTAATGATTTAGTACCTCCTGTAGCTCTACTTAATAGCATGGAGGTTGTACAAGTGTTTATTCTGCATTGCCTTGCAAGAGCTTACAATCTAGCAAGATGTAAAGTCAGCCATGCACAGGCAGAACCACTTGAGGTCACCAAACAAGAAGATCTGGGGTTGCTTTGGTCCCCACATACTGAATTGGGTGATTCAATCAATACAAAACAAGAAATAGGACCAGAGGAATGTAAAGCAATCACCACATTGATCAGTTGGTCCAGGTGCACTGGACCCAGACCCTCAGCTTGGGGAGTAATAGCAGAAAAAGGGGGCATCCAGGCACTCAAAAAACTCCACAAAGGCTGTCAAAAGATAGCATAATTTCTTTTTTTTTATTGTAGATTCATTTAAAAGGTCAGCATTTCCATTGACCCTTCAAAAGGTCAACACCTCCATTAGCCCTCCAAAAAAGTCAACACCTCCACTGGCCATATGTATTTTGTGCCTCCCTATGCATTTCTTGCCTCCCAGGGCCTCCCAGGGCACACCTTGTATAACCTGCCTTATACAGGAAGACCTACTGAGACCCGTAGAATGAGGACTGCAACAATATGCACTCCTACTCCAAAGGGGTTTCCAAACCTTTACAATTGATATCAAGATGATTTACTCCCCATATACAAGGCAGTTAGGTTACTGACTGGAGGGACCAAGTCGGTAGCTTTGTCAGCACTTTGTAATATGCTGGCTCTTTCTAAATACTTAATAATAATAATAATAATAACAATAATAATTATAATTTATATCTGCTGTTAGGTCCTCTCTTTAAGGCCCAAATTCACTAAAGCGCGAAGCATCTAACGGTAGCACTAATTCGCCAGCGTGACATAATTTCGCAACTTCGCAAATTCACTAACACCGACTCTGGCGAATTTTCGCTAGCGAAGTAGATAGACTTGCGCAACTTCGCACCCTTACGCTAGGCGAAGTTGCGCACTGATGAAGGATCGTAATTACGCAAATTCACTAAGCTCAACATTTTCCTGAACATTACCACTTACGTTAGACTTTACTTCGCCTGGTCAGACCAATACAATACAATAGATAGGAGTTTGAAAAAAAAAATGGTAAAATTTTTCTAAGTCCCAAAAAAACGCTGACGTTTTGCCATTGTTGGGTGATAGTCTGAAAAAGATCGTTTTTTTGGGGGGGTTACCCTCCTTCCCCCTACATTTCCTAACATATGGCAACACAACTATACAGGGGGCACATGTAGGGCAATAGGACAACTTTATTTAATTTATTAAAGGTTTCCTGGGCTTGTGTAGTGGAATATAGTGGCTGTAACTTATACTTCTATTATACGTTAATGTTCCACCCATATGCAAATTAGGCATCACTAGCGTAACTGCGCTTTGCCTGGCGAAGTAACACTAGCGCAACTACGCTACCATTCGCCGACCTGAGTGTAACTTCGCACTTTAGTGAATATGCGTAGCGCTGGCGAAAATTTGCCTGGCGAAGTGCGTTGAACGCTAGCGAAGACAACGCTAGCAAATTTTCTGAACTTGCCCCTAATAGATGCCTCTGTGTCAGCAAAAACCATTCTCTGTATTCTTCTTATATCCAAATGATATCACCACTGTGCCATTGGCACCACTGATTCTCAATGGTTCTGCTGCTGCTGATGCTGAATTACATTTTCCAAAATCCTATTGATAGCAAAGGTTGAAAGTGACTGCTGTACAATAGAGCATATTAACTTAATTGCAGAGCAAGATAAAGTAGGACAGCGTTGTCCATCTGGAGGCCCGTGGGCCAAATGCGTAGTTCTTTGTATTGCATAATTGCCTTATAATAATCCTACCGCTAATCATGTGAGGTAGCAGATAATAGGCCAACGGCATTGGAAACTTGGACAGCACTGAAGTAGGGCATGATTTCTTTGCCAGTAGTTTGCATGAAAGAAAGTTAACTAGTTAAAGACAGAGCATTCATCGTAGCTTTCTGTAAAAATACTTTTATGGCTGTATTTCTAATCTTAACTTTACAGTGGAACAGGTTTTCTGTTTTGGCACTTTAATATGATGATTCTCCTTATTAATGCCCCAAACACTTCAAGCTCATTTGGAAACAATCATTTGCCAGCTGTAATTAATCATATTTTATGACTGGAAAAAGACTTGATGAATAGCCTTTAAATGGGGACTCTATACAATTGTAGTAATTAATTTTGAATGATGTTAGCTTTACAGCTTGATGAATCTCACAAAGAATCTTTCAACTGTCTTGACATGGGAGCATTTTCCATGTTGTGCTGTCTGCAGGCGACTAACACAAGGATGTACTGTACCTGCTTATCAAGATAAGGTCAAATAGAATATCAGTGATTTTGGCTTCTCAAAAGCAGATTGCAGGCTGCATTAACTATAACTGCCGTTGCAATTTAATATAACTTTGCCTAATTACAGAGACCATATAACACTCAAAACTAAGTGGCTTTGTGCCGACAATGTCACTGTTTTAATTATTATAATAAAATTCCACACTTGTACTTTGAAATCCATGTCTGCGGTAATTGCATCAGTGCCATATATATATACTATAAGGATTTTTTATACTGCAAAAATAGGTTTGTTTCAAATATCAAGGCTATACGAAAGGACCCAGATTCATTCACAGAGTCCGGCCAGATGCCCGGATTCAGCTTAAGCAAACACAAAAGGGGAAAATGCAAACAAATTTGTATCTGAGAACAGAAGGGTTGCATCTGGCAGGTCATTCTCAGACCACTTCTGGAATGGAAAAAAAATCTAAGCCAATGAACTGCTCCTGAGAAATGTTAATTACCCTTATGGGGGCTCTCTCTAGAGACCAGGCTTGCTGAAAATTCCCACATTCAGTTTCTTTTATAGGACGGAGAGGATGGGAACTGTTATCTAAAGACTATTTTTAGCTGGTGTTTTTATTGGAGACTAATATATATATATATATATATTTTTTTTTTTTTTAATACATAAGCACATTGTGGTGGGGGAATTACTGAGCATAGACAGAATTGCAAATGGGGTGTCTTTCTTGGCTATTACATTTATCACAATCGCAGCTAGGCACAAAAGATCTCCCATTTCCAAGACTAGTTATTGCGCACCAATTCATTGATTTCACGCTTCACATTGGTATGCATAGAAAAACCAGAGACAATAAATATGTATATGCACCTTTTAACCCTTAGAAGATTTCGACTTTAGTTCCATTTTTTTCATATCAGAAATGTTATTATGGTGTTCTAGTATATTTATTTCAAAGACAATGGTGCAAATATATGGGGATGCCAAAAGCATGTGATAGATACACGGTGGTATGTAACTATCTGCAGAGTTTATAGATGAATAGATCAAAGATGTACGTAGACTTTCTAATCAATCAAGTGTAAAAATAAGGGTAACAGACAATGGTACTGACTTACCTGCACATGTTCTACAATTAATTTGGGGCTACCATTCCTTTAGCCAGAAAGTGTAAAACATAGTATTAGAAGTGGATTGTTGTTCTAGTGTCTTTCCTATATACAGTATCATGGTGACTTTGGAGACCATAAGTGACCCTCTCTCTTCTCTCAACCTTTTGGTACCTATCTGTCTTTTAATGAAATGCAATTTTCTCTTTAAGGCACACAAGGCCTTCTGACCTGCAGGGTGTGTTCTTTTCAGCTCTTTGCCTATTACAGATTCAATAGTCCTGAAAGACCCAGCACATGCCAAAAACAAAGTTCATCCCATTCATTTGAATAATAAGTGACTGCAAGCTTAGAATTGTGTTTTGACCTATGTGCTTCTCACTGAGGTCAAAATCCCTTGTGTTCCACAGGCCTCATAAGTTCTTCATGTGCTTATATATAATATTATGCTTAAAAATGATACATTACACTAATCTAAGTTACATCTCTTTTGATTGAAAAGACATAATTGTAGCTAAGGGCACATGAAATGTTGACTCCACTACGCCCAGCCTGTGCTTTTTTCTGCTGGTACAGAGAAACATATCTGCTCCCTTCTGTAGCTCCATTTACCTTCATCGAAAAGTGCAGCTTCCACTTGCATGGAGATCACCCAAGATGCAAAAGCAGGCTATTCCAGACTGACCTTCACTCTGCTCCATGTACCTGCACTTTTCATTGCAGATACACTAGGCTGCAGAATGGAGCAGGTCTGCAAAAAAAATGCAAACTGAGAGCAGTGGAGTAGTGATGAGATATTTGTTGCAAGGGCCAGTTCCAGCACTTTGGGTGTATAATATTGCTGGAGATTACATGGCAATGGACTCTTAAAATATCTATTCATAACCACTGGTCCTAGTTAACCTTGGGGTTGGAAATATAAGTCATGCTTTGCACTTGTGTAAATACATGGGCTGCTTTGATACTTTTGCCAGGGCTGCTTTTTCCTTCCAGTCCCGCCCTGGGCATATGGGACATATCTGTTCAGTGAGTTTGCAATTGAGCCTCAGCATTCAGCTCAGAATCAAAAGCAACAGTTATGACCCATGTACCCCCCCTCAAGTTATTGATTGGATACTTCCTAGGAACCAATCAATGGAAACCTAGAGAGCTGAAAAGCAGGAAGTAGTGTTCTGTTCTTTTATGTTAGATATCCAGTCACTACAGTATCTGTTTATCTAGTTTTTATTTTTACACTGAAGAATTCCTTTTGGTCCACTGGAAAATCATGTAACATTAAATAAACCCAATATGTATTTGCTTCCAATAAGGATTAATTATATCGTAGTTGGCATCAAGTACAATGTATTGTTTTATTACTACAGAGAAAAAGGAAATAATGTTTCACTCACCACAGTGAGTGGAGCCAAAGTCGCATGCACCTTTACCCCAACTTCAAACAGAATTTTCTCCCCATTATCTTAACCACATAGATTCATCCGGAGTCAGCTAGCTTGCATGTATGTTTTGGGAGTGGAGGAAGAAAGTGAAGTATCTGAAGGAACCCACACAAACACTGAGAGAACATACAAATCTCTTGGTGATAGTGCCTAGGACACTACAGGGTAGCTGATTAACTGGCCCAGAGGCTGAGCAGATGTATAAAACTGGCCATACATGTGGATGACTGTATTCTATTGTTTTTTTTTTACTCTGCCGACAATAGGAAGTTCAGCAAGTGAAGAGAAGCTGCATCTCTTCTTCACCTCTCTATCTCCTGGTGCATCTGCCAAGACTGGGCGATTAAACTTTCAGTTTGGACAGATCATCATTAGGATGATCGGATTGTCTATTTTTGTCTGTCTTTAACTAAGCCTCAACATGCGCCGACAGTCAGGCAGTATAGTCACAGTTGTCAAACTGCTCCACCAAATCTGGCATGAATGGGCATTCCTCGTTTAAGTGACTACTGTTGGATGCTGTTGGGTTCTATTTAATCTGCACCAGATTATAAACATATGCCATATTATTATAAACATATATTTATAAAGCCCCGAAATATTCCACAGCACTGTTCAATAAATGTCACAGTCTAACTTTTCTCTAGGCTTGTTGGCAGAATATTTTCTCCACCTCCCCTTTTTTAGGAATGTGTCTGTCTTCCTGTGGGTTGTAAGTACTAATGGGAAATTGTAACTCAGTATGCTTACACTTTTCTCAGTTCCTTTGCTTTGGTTTCAGTTTACACAGAAGGGACTGATAGGTTTCATCATTTTTTTGTCTTATAGCTTGAGACTGAAACTTTTGCAATTAGGAATGTTGCATCTACCACTCTTTATATGGAGTATGGTTAATTCATATATATATATATATATATATATATATATATATATATATATATATATATATATCTTGTTGACAGCAAGCTCATAGTCTGTATTGTATTTCTATAATGACCTAATCTGGAAATTCCTCATCCTCTATAGTATTTTACATTTTTGCTTCAGGACTTCTCTTTAATCTCAGAGCTTCATATTGTGTCTCCACACAGGCTTTGTCTAATACATTGTCATTGCCGCCATTTTATCCTTACAACTAAATATCCTGCTGTAGAGCTTCTGTTCATGATTTTCTCTGATACAGCAATTGGATACAGGAAATGTGATCCAGTCACAGCTGCAATGCTTTTCTCAGTGTGCTGTCTCTAAAGTCTCCTGTAGATCTCTGTCTTGTACAAACACTCTTGCACCAGTGATATTCAATTCTGTTCACAGCAGTTTAAAAATGTCATCTGTTTTTTTTTTTTTCAGTTTTCCATTTATCAGGGCTGCCTATTTTGTCCTAAGCAGTTTCTGTTGTGTATTGTGTAGGCTTTTTCTGTCAACTTCTCTGCAGCCTCGTGACTTTCGAACCCTCACCATTTCACTATGAGCTGGGTCAAGCTCACTTTATGTTCCTTGGGAAAACTTGTCTACAATGCAAGACTTTCAACTTTTTGTTATATTCACAATACTCATTTCCTACTTTATAACTTTCTAGATCTTTACATCTTCCTTTTAAACTCATTTTATCTCTTTAGCCTATTATGGGTTCAGTTGGAGCACTAGGTTTGACAAAAATGCCTTTAATAGCAGCGTGTTTATGTTGCAGTGATACATCAGTGGTCAGATTTCAATGATATGACAAAGGGGGGAATGTAATTAAAGTTGCAAAGAGAAAAACATTGCGCCCCGATAAGAGTTAAAATCCACATCTCGCAATGCAATATTGTTCCTTAAACGGTTATTGCACTGCAAATCGTTGTTGCTAGTGATGGGCGAATCTCACCCGTTTCGCTTCGCCGAAAAATTAGTGAATTTCCAGCGAAATTATTGAATTGGCGAAAAAATCCGCGAAATGAGTCGCACGTGGTTTTTTTTTGCCAAATTTTCGCTGGCAAATTTTTGTTGGCGTTTCGCGAATTTATTCGCCAGTGGCGAATCGCAGGAATTCACCGCAAATTCGCCCCTGGCAAATAAATTCACCCGTCACCCGCATTGCAGATTATAATTGCGTACTCTTATGAAGTGCTTGAAAGTGTCGTAATCTTTTGGAGCAAACATTGCGACTTTTTCAGTAAGAAGTTTTATTACATGACATGACAGTTTGCAAAGTATAAAATTCGCAAAAGGCCTTCCGCTGGCGGAATTTGTCACTAAACAGTTTCCGGGTTTGCAAAAGGTATATTGCATTTGCTTAAAGCAAAATTTGTTAACTTTTCGCTTTGAGAATAGTTTTTGAGTTACAGTTGTCCTAAGGGCCAATGGATTGGATACCTGTGGAAACATGGGTTAATCCTTTTTATATCCGACAGATGACCCAATATATGCATTAGTGTTAGTCAGTGGTCAACTACCTAGGTTCTCTGCTCTGAACAATCAACTGTAGTGCACTAGAGACTAATTGTTCTTGAAACATGTACTAGGGGTAATGCAAGAGGGTTTCAACTTCCAGGTGACCAAACCAGATCATTTGGTCTCTGTGTGTGTTGCCATTTAATTAATATGCTTAATTCTTGTAAAGAGATTATTATATTACAGGAAACGTCTGTAGGAGGTTATAATGGTTATGTGAAATAAACACTTTTCACATTCTTTTACAAAATAACATTTTTGATGTTCTAGTAACAGTTTGACTGGTTTCAATCTAGTTCCTCAAATCACAAATTCACAAAATGACTCAGTCAGGTCTTTTATAACAGCACAAGTCTGTTCCACTTTACACAGTTCATACCTTTCTCAAGGAAAACCACATTTTCTGCTATGTTATTGACAGCTCAATAATTTAAATGAACATTTGTACTTTACAAGCATTACAGAAATATTTTTGCATTTTCCCCTGTAACGTCTCGTTAAAAAAAAAAAAAGGAACTGTTGGCAGAGTTCTAGTAAGTCATGAACTAGTCATCTACTATCAGGGGGTGTAAGGCAGAGACTGCATCTTTCAAATGGTAGGCTCTATTGAGACTTTAGACCTCTGTTGCATTTTTGTATTCTGCTTGCCTGATGTATATTTTGCTTGACCACTAAAGCCCACAAAAAATTTTTTTTACATTAATGTATCTGGATGTGGTATATGTGGCAACAGTTTTTAAAATTTTTTTTGCCTCAAATAATCATGACTTTTATCTTAGTTAGGATCAAGTACAAGCTACTGTTTTATTGTTACCGAGATAAAGGAAATCATTTGTAAAAAAATTCATTTTAATGGAGACTATGGGAGATGGCCTTCCTGTAATTTGGAGCTTTCTGGATAATGGATCCTATACCTGTATAAGCATATGGAGAGCACTTTGCAAATGCACCAGTTAATAAAAAAGGCATAAAATAGCTATAATGTGAGTTTGATTCTGAACAAACATGCACGAATGCAAACAATTGAAATGAAGTACTACTTTCAGTGGTAATCGCCAGTCACTCTTGCTGACTATTTTCAAGAAATAAGCTCTGGTCACTAGAATGTTCAAAATAGTCCTATGTGCCATTACTCTTAGGCAAAGCCTTGGGGAGTAACAAGACAGTCTGGGACAAATTGTTCTCTTCTATAATTTAGCTACCCTAAGAAGCGCTTGAAATGTTTCTATTCTAACACACCGTTAAAACTGTGTTCAAACAGCATCAAAGCATTCCATGTGTGACAGACTGGTATCTCCTATGAGTCCTATGGGCATATGTATGCACAGAAGTTTGTGAGCACATATGATAATGAATGTTTATTCATTAAAATGCAGTAGGAAAATGCGCAATTTTGCTAAGAATTTCGAATAAGAAAAAGAAGATTGTTTGCCCTTTAATCAACGTGTCCCACATTGAAGGCTGGATTAGTAAAAATAGTTGATAACAATTAATATAAAAGATGATTATTCATAATGGAAAGTCCATACAGTTGATTTCCCTTTGTGAGCTTGGTTCAAAGTATACCAGTTATGCATTTAATTTCCGTATTGATATAACAAATAGATCAGTTCAGTGTTGTTCTCCATGGTTCTCCTTGTGTGTATCCAACCTGTTTAGATAGATATAGAGATAGTGATCAGACCACCATGATGGAAAAAAAAAGTTTGGAGCACAAAAGAAAACAAGTGGATAAGCTGATGTCCGCAGTGTGCATGTGTGCCAGAGTTTACCCAGAATTCATTGTGAAAGCAGCTGCAATCAATCAAGCTAATTCTACAGCTGTGAAAATAGGGATCGCTGGAATAACTTTCCTTGGAATGGCTAATGTATCAGCAGGGGTA
Organism: Xenopus borealis; assembly: GCA_024363595.1. Classification (NCBI taxonomy): domain Eukaryota; kingdom Metazoa; phylum Chordata; class Amphibia; order Anura; family Pipidae; genus Xenopus; species Xenopus borealis. Next base: position 63,986,654 of record CM044431.1, read on the forward strand.
AAGGACTGTGCACTGGCCTATCACTTCAGTGGCTTCAAGGGAATTGCACAAAGCTAGCACTTTGATGGATTAGATATGTTAACAATGAATCATACGTCCATGAGCACAAAAGGCTCAGAGAATTACTGTATCAATTCTGACTTTGTCTTAATAGTTTATAATGTCATCTTCGCCATGCTGCTTGCTTTTGTATGCTGGCATTGAAGCCCCAAGATGTCATTGAAGACCACCTGTATGTTATACAAACACCTAAATGTTTTATTGTATTAATAGATTTTAAAACGCCATGGATTTACTTTCAAATGAAAAAGTTAAGTGAGAGATATGGTAGGTATTTTCCCATTATCCAGAATGACAATGCAGTTACCAGTAGTGCCCTGTTTAATTAAACTTTTTGACTCATCAGCTTCTCTTTAACTATGCTAATATAAATCTGTGTTGATAGCAGAACAACCACAAAATAAATGTTTTAGCTACTTTCATCGGTTAATTAGGTCTTTCCATAGTCATCATGGTAACATTTTATTTGATTTCAGTGCACCATACACAGATTTTATTTTTAAGTTTACAGTTTTAAGAAGGAGCGGGAGCTGGGTGTATTCGTGGTTATTTTGTGTAGCCTTTTTACACCACAGAATAATTTGTCTAGGGGAACTGATGCCAGTCATTCTGCATGGACAGTTATCACATAAAAGTTATTTTGAGAGCCAAATGCTGGTGCTGGCATGTTAATTTGAGTGTAACCTAGTTTATTTTAATACCACTGCAGATGAAGAGTTATAGCCATTGGCTTTGTCAATCCCTTCTTAGCCCCAAATCACCAGAGAACAGCTGCCCTAGGCCCTGAAATTCTTGTGAATGTAGAGATCATGAAGATGATAAAACCTGAAGCAGCAACACTGCCCAGCACCATTAACTTTAAATGGTAACACAATGTTTACTCTTTTGAGACAAAATCCACTTTTTTGAATATCTGTGTATGTATCAGTAGATGGTTCAAAACAGAGCCAGAATTCCGGTTGAACAAATGAATGTCAAAACCAAAGAGGCTTAGCAAGAGACCAATACCCATTCTGCACCGGGTACTGGGATGCCAAATAAACCAGTACATTACACTAGTTTCCCAAAGTTGGAGAAGAACCTGCTGATTTGTTCTTTAACTACTTTATTTAAATTATCTACCACGAGAAGCTGGGTAAATAAGGGATATAATTTTTCCTCTGAAATGCTGGTCATGCTAAATTAATGTGTACTCTTTTTCAGCTGGTTTGATTGGCATAGAAAGCTGAACATTCAACCATGATTGGCTTTTCTTTTTTTGAGGGCTCAGTTAAATATGTTAATTTAATTACTACTGTGTTCTTTTGTTCTGCAGAATTTAAATACACATTGTATAGTTAGACAAAAGACAAAAATGTTGAGCTGATAGCTTGATGGCTTCTTTTGTCTCCTCTCCATCAGATGATTAAGAATTCAAGATAAACGTCTGTATTGCTTTCTATATGCAGATTTTACCATTTTCTAAAAGCACAAAATAAACAAAATTTGCAGCATTCCACCAGTAAGAGGCCTAGAGGATCAGCAGGGAATCTCAGTAAAGCTGTGAATAAATAGTATATATATATCTGACTGTACCTGAAAGTTCTTATTTCTGCACAAAATGAAACTCCATGGGGTGCCTTATATTGCTGTGTTTGTTTAATATTGTTATAGCGTGAAAGCAGTGTATCATATAATGGGGGAAAGGAGAAAATATAAATGAAAACGCTAGGTTATAGTTATATATCACAAGAGGAAAGTTTTGAATAGCATTCAGCTATTATACCAACTTAGTTCCTGTATCTATAGACCCATTGTCTACAGTTTATATTAACAATGTTTCTTTAAATAGAAAATGTATTCTTAATTAAAATTCTGCCAGGTGTTTGACTAGTCCTGTTAGTCACTATTTCTGTAGGTGAAAGGAAAGGAGGCAGTATAAAGACAGCCACACTCTGGCCCATTGTCTTGTGATCTGCTTGTTTACTCACACTTTATATACTCACCCATGCAATACAAAAGAGAACTGATCCACATGTTCCACGATGAGCCAAACCAACAGTACTTTGAACTTTGTAGAAATATTGGCTCCTGACACTCAGTTGAAAATCTCCCATACACACCTATAAAAGTAACTGAAGACTACTACTTAAGTTACAGCACTTTCCGAGGGACAGACACCTCAATACTTCCCATCTCTAGTCCCATGTGCAGCACAACTATTTGCTCTCCATTCTAGCAAAATACAAAGAGTTGTGTGTAATAAGAAGAGCAAGATGCAAAAAACCATATTGCACCTTGCCCTGCCTTGGTTTATGAGCCCTTAGCTGTATATATTAGAACAGCTCTTGATAGACAGTACAGACTAAAAATTCATATAAGGCTATGAAGACATCACACTAATATATTTCTCAGTGTTTCTCTGAATAACTGAACATGCTCAGCTGTGTCAGCTGTCAGGATAACATCTGAGAGTCAATGGAGAATCACACTGCAGGTCCTCGACACTCATTATGTCAGTGCTAACACTCCAAGATGTCACCAACTGAGCTTATAATATTTTTAATTATTGGATGATAATAATTCATTATCATAAATGACAGGTATTGCCTGTTTGCAAGATCCAGCCAACCTTCCCTGCCTGTGTTCATATAAAGGTGCAGTCACCCTCTGTGATGCTTTCAGATGTACTGGTGAGAATGCCTGACATTGGCTTGGCATTTAACATTCACTAGTTTTTGTTTTTCCAGTTCTCTAAGCTCAAGCAAAATATCAACCCAAATAAATCAGTCATCTTTTTGCAAGCAGTCCAGATCAATTTTCACCCTTTGCCAGCCACATAGCAAATAATGTAAGTTTAATCAGGTAGGTACATGCTGGACATTATTCAGACCTACTTTCTTTTTTTTTAATAATGTGTTTTTGGTAGTGTTTAGGTGTCAGGGCAATATAGACTTCAATTGATGACCCAGGATCCAAACAATTGCATGATCCCCATTTGGACCACTGTGTAGGTGGCCTGATTGGGTAAACATCCACTCATTTACACAATATTCTAGTAATGGCTCTGTTATTATTGCCTTGAAAGTTATTTTTGTGCAAAATTGTTGTGACAGATACAATTTGCTTATCTCCCTTGACACCACTCATCTGTGGAAGGTATTGCTGGGAGATTGGGTGTACTTACTTTCAGTTCTTTCAGTTTACTTGGACACCACTGAACCCTTGCTTCCACTGCCATTTGTTCTTATAACTTTGTTTTATTGAACTTTTTTGATTTCTAGATGCACAACTTTCTTTATGTATAGTGCCAATGTGCAACTAGACATGCAGAGGAGTTTGCTCTTGAATTTGCAGTGGAAATTCTGCATCATGATAGGACTGCGGCCATTATCAGACTCCCTGAATGGACATGTTGGTACAGAGAGCCAGTTAAGTCTTCACCTGAATGCAAAGTACTCCATGCAGCAGTATTCAAAGTGCAACATAAAGGCTGCAATATGTATGGCACTTTTTGCACTGCTTGGGGCCAGGGCCACCAGTAGAGGGGCACTGGGGGTACAGCTGTACCAGGCCTAAAGGGGGGGCTGTCAGGTTCTTGCGCCGGTGAAGACCACAAGCCTTGCTGGAGCTGAAGGCCCGAAGCCGAGTCGAAAAGACCCACAGCCACGAAGACCCGAAGTTGAAGTTCTGAAGCCAAGAAAAGACCCACAACTGAAACAGAACCCAAGGTAAAAAAAAATATATATTTTATGGGGCCCCTTTTTTTAATTTATAGAGGGGGGGCCCTGGCCACCAATGATTTTTTAAACTTGAAGTAGGCTCTGACTGCCACATTCGCTTAATAACAGTAATTGCAACACAAGTTCCTGCTTTGGTTCATCTCTAATTGCAGATAAATATTAGCTCAGTTATTGAACTATGCTCTTTGAGTCAACTGCATGCAGCCTGGCCGTTTTTTTTGATGGTTGATACCAATGTTATTAATAGGAAAAAAAGATAAATATATAGGAAGGCCAGTATTTTTTTCAAGAAAAGGTGGCAACCCTACATGCACCGCAATACATGCAACATGTTGATTTTGATTCTTTATCTTATTGTATTGTTTATAAAATATTAATCACAGTTTCAAATATCTTTTGCAAATGGCATGTCAAATGTCAAATGAGGTTTAGACATGCCATTAATATTTCTAATGGGTAGTTGATGGACTGGTTAGGAAAATAGTTTGTGAGGACATGCTATTACCAGGTTATGTTCTGTGACTGAACAAATTAGTTTTATATTGCAGAAGTACATTTTCTAAAATGGTTACTATTTGATTGTTCATATACAATAATGAAAGAACCTGAACTTTGTGTGAACTCTGGTCTGTTTTGGAAGGTCTTTAAGAATATGATTTTTTTTTATAAATATATAGATAAGGCTGTATATCAAAGTCACAAGGACTCTGCAAAGAATTCAACAATCTGAACATATTTGGCAGGCTATTAAATGTAGAAGCCGTGGGATATTTTTTTGATAATATGTTGAGCATCAGCAGAGTTACAAATATTTGCCAAAGATCGACAACAAAGTGACCAGTTCCATTATTTGTGGGAATAAATGAATAGCAACCTTTTTTTTTTTTTTTTGTTAAAACATCTATAGAATGCTGTTTAATAAGCAGAAGGAAGACTTTTGCTTCTAACTAGAAGGCTTCCTGCTGCTCTTATGAATTCTATTAAATATTCCTTGCACAGATTCAAATTTAATGATAGCACATAATCCAATAAATCTAAAGTTGTCACTAATGAATGAGAGATCACAGTATTCACCACAGAGCTGACTCATGCACTCATGCCTTGGGCTGCATGAGTTCCAGGGACCCAAGCAGTACTAGGAGAGATACATCCATTGGCTGAACAACTATTGGTAGGCCAAGCTGCTTACATGCTGCCCTCTGCCTTGCTGATAACATATTGTCAGACTGACATTGTTTTGCCCTACTATACCTGGTCTCTCTCTCACTTCTCCCACTTATAACTAATGTACTATATGTGAGGCTCTGGGCAGTCACCCCTATTTGCAACCCCAAAAGACAACTCCATATCTAAGAGAAGCAGCATTGTAAGTATAGGTCAATAGATATTACAAAATACCTAATGTCCTGTTTTGGTTTAATGCAGGGGTGTCCAAACTTGGCCCTCCAGCTGTTAAGGAACTACAAGTCCCACAATGCATTTGCCTGACTGTGGCTGTCAGACTCCTTCATTGCATTGTGGGACTTGTAGTTCCTTAACATCTGGAGGGCCAAGTTTGGACACCCCTGGTTTAATGCATCACATGGGTGTGTTAAAGTATGTAGTCTACACACAAGAAGAAAATATTTACTTATAAACAATAGCAACTAAGTTCCAGAATAAATCTTTATTTTAATACAAGCCTAGCTTAGGAATTTGATATAGCTAAGGCTTCATTTCACTATGAGTCAAACAATATGGCTATTTTCTTGGTAACACCCACTGGTGCCAGTGGGAAGCAAAGCAACCAGATGTGCTGAACACCCTATTTATGTTAGGTCTTAAGTGTCTTGGGAGTAAAAAGAAAACACATTGAAGCCCAGGGCATTGGTCCTAAAAATTATCAGTCCTGCTTTCCCCTAAAGTTATTGTTTTTAATTAGGAACAAGCGGTTTCCACCCAATCAAGCTCATACTTGATGTAATGATCCCGTGCCCTAGTACTTTAAACCAAAATTTCTGATAAATTGCTAAAACAAATGACTTGTTGTGGAATGGTCTCTGTTCTGCAACAGACATTTGATCTGCTTATTTTTCTATGGAAAGGCTTCACATGACCCAAACTCCATGAACAGCATACTGAAAGGGGACTTTGTTTTTTTTTTTACAGTCTTTGAGTTTGCTGGTCATACTATTATTAAAATGCATGATTTCACTTTGTAAAATATAGCTTTGGTTAGTTCCAGACGGGTCACAAACGTGCGTTGTGTTCTTTAACTATTAAAATAAACATATCACTTGTGTTTTTTTTTCAGACTAGGGTACAGCGATTGTATGTGCATGTGGAGGGGACATCTGGTTTTCATTTCTGAAAAACTCCAATTTCCTATTTTCCATGGAGACTGTTTTGTCAAACCTCCATTTTTTATAAGTGTAATTGTATCCCTTACTTGCCTCATAAAGAAAACAGGGTTTAGAGGGGGATGGAAGAAGAAAGAAGGAGTTTTAGAATTCCTTGAGATGGAAGCACTGAACTGTGGATACCATCTAGCATAGCATGCAGTAAATTCTCTGAAGACAAAACTGAAAAAAAGTAAAATCCCCCTGCACACTCCAGATGAGTCATATTGCCTGACATATAACAAGAAAATACTAGTAGTATTCACAATATATGCCATACAAAATGTACAAGGCAATATAGACATAATGTACAAGACAATATAAAAGGGAAAGAGAAAATTAGTAGGAATAATCAGAGTTAACAGTGCCAAATGATACACAACAAAGGCCACTGATATAGCCACTGAAATGTTTCTTAAAATGTCTATATATATAAATATTTCCGTCTGGATAAAGGCAAAAACATGCATAAACTTTTGAACTGGTGAATCAGAGGAACTAGGTTTGTCAGGCAAATCATTCTTAAAAAAAATGATCAGGTCATTTCTGGACCCCTGATCTGGTTTCATGAAAACTGTACAAGGGATGCACAGCGCTGGGAGAGAGACTGGGAAAGAGAGAGAGAGGAAAAAAAACTGCACAGAGAAATGAAAGCGAATAAGGAAAAAGTTAGCAGCAAGAAAGTAGGTCAGGACATGATAATAGCTTAAAGTTATTCCAATTTCTGTCTGGGAAATCTTTCATGTTACGTTTTCATATCTGAGATTTACATTAGTCATTATTTTACAAAAAAAAAATGGCAAGCTGCAATAGGAATTGGTAGTACTGGATACATGGCTAATCAAAAGCCTTGGAGCATGTAAGGACCTACATTCAGCAGTGTAAAGAAGAATTCATTTTATTTTATGCAGGTATGGAATCTCATATCTGGACACCCAATATCCAGAAAACGACCATTTCCCATAAAGTCAATTTTAAGCAAATAATTCCAAGTTTTTCTTGTACTTGATGGTAACTAAGGTGCACAAATCCATATTTTTTAGCTTTTTTTATGTTTCAATGGTTTTTAGTGGTGTTAATCTTAATTACAAGAAAAGCCAACATGTCTATAGTTAAAACAGTTGAATATCTAAAGGGATTCAAATGTAATTTCCAAGATTTGCCATAGACAGACTGCAGTAGGTACCCTGGAACCTCCGCCACCTTCAAGGGTAGTTGTAGCTAGAGGACATCTTTGTGACAATGGACACACTGTCTATGATTCACAAGAGGAGGTGGAACGGATTCAACAGCATCAAGAACAATTATCCAGAAGTGCAAGGAGTGGCAAGAACCTTTAATACATGCCATTTTTTTCTGCTGAAAAAGGGCACCTCTAGTTTGCCAAAGTGCAACTGCGCTTACGGGTCATAAATGGCCCTCTTGTGTCTTAAGTGATTATGTTTAGCCAGCTAAAGTTGCTCTGCTGGACTTGTTATTTGGTAACAGAACTTATATTACTGATGCAGAATTTGGTATGTAAATACAAACCCTTACTTACCTCTCGCTTTCCATTACAAACCTCTCCTAAGCACTAAGGAGGCAGCAATGATGCATTATTTGGTGGGAGGATACAAGCTTCAAAAACACAATGAAAGGGAGAGTCATTCTACTTTGTAATGTGTGAGAGTGTGTGCATGTGTATTTGTGTGTATGCAGAGAGAGAGAGAAATTTGCTAATAGCAGACTGTATAAGTAGAGATAAGACAGAGAAACATCTATTACAGAATTCAATGGAGAGGACGATTCTGCATTTTAAAATGCAGAGAAAACTCTGATTCAGCCCCCATCGGATCAATTTGTGTGCTCACTGAAAGGACCGAATCCACTCAAATGTGCATTTTCTGTTTGAAGACCGCTCTGTGTGCTCAGTGACTGGTAGATAACAGTGTTGTCAGTGCACACACAAATGGAGTGGAGAGGGGCTGATCTGATTTTTGGCACAGAAAATCATAATGTGTGACAATAACCTAAGGAAAGTCCATCAAATTCTGTCTGTGCCTGTCAAAGGTAGAACATGTCTCAAATTTTGACGTGGAAAGCAGTGACAGGTGATTTTAGGGGGTTTTACAAGATGGAGCCCGGGAATGGTCAAAATACTCCTGAGCCAAAGGAACTAGAGTAGGAGATGGTTCAGCACAGGAGTCATAATGTACTGTATGATGAAGGAAACAAAGTAGACTGTAGGAGAGGCAGAGGAAAGCATAAAACTGTCTGAATTAATGATCTTTAATAACTGTGATGGAGCTAACTTTTACAATCTAGCAAAAGCAAGCAGAGAGTTTACGTGTATGCCTGAACAAATTATTTAAAAAATTCAGCAAACTGAAATGGATTGTATCTAACATTTTTTACAGTTTTAAAGTTGGTTATACATTGAAGATGAGATGACCAATTCGGCCAATTAAGGTGTTCAGACCCAGGTCAGTGGTTGGATCACATGCTGGTTCTGTTCAGCAGATATCACTGCGGAATGCTGAAAGTTTAGCCCCATAGACTAGTGAGCTGCCATCCTTGTCAAATGTGTTCATGTTGGCAAGCAATATTGACATGAGTATGGTTAAGAAAGATTTTATTATAATGATTTTATTGTACAGATTGACATCTTAAATAAAAGATAATTCTTAATGGTACTGGCCATACTTTGGCATAAAAGTGGTGCATTTCAACTATATAACATATATAAAATATATGTGCTATATGCATGTAATCACACTAAGGGGCAAATTCACTAACCTGTGTAGTTGTGCCTGCGTTGGCTTCACTAGAGTTTGCCGCACTTTGTCAGGCGTAGTTTCGCAGTGCAACGCAAATTCACTAAAATGCGAAGTTGTGCTCAGGGAGGTGAACGGTAGCAAAGTTGCGCAACCGTTACTTCGTCAGGCAAAGCGCATTTACGCTATTGATGCCTAATTTGCATACGGCGCAAAGTTAAAGTATAATGGACGTATATGCTGCAGCCACTACATTACACTACACAAGCCCAAGAAACCTTTAATAACTCAAATAAAGATGTTCTTTTGCCTTACACATGTTTCTCCTGTATAGTTGGGTTGCCATATGTTAGGAAATGAAGGGGGGAAGGAGGGTAATCTAAAAAAAATTACGATCTTTTTCAGTCTATCACCCTTAAAAAAGTAAATGCTAGCGAAGCCAACACAGGAACAACTACACAGGATAGTGAATTTGCCCCTAAGAGTTTTAACATTTTTACTAGGGAGTCCCAAAACCCAATTAGATACGTGTTTAACAAATTGATATGTTTTCGAAATGCAAATCAACGCGTTGATTCATCGGAATGACTGCTTTGCGCATTATTCTGTTCTATAGGGTATTAGAGCGTGGTGGCATAGGGACACATTAAAATGCATTCTTAAAGCTTCACTGTTGGCAGCTGATAATTAAAGATAAGAAAAAGAAAAGGCAAAGTTGGAGATCATTAAGAGAGGAGCGGGAGAAAGTGTGCTTTCCACTTCATTAAAGACAACTTTCAGTAATGGAACTGTATTATAAAAGAAAATGAACTCTACAGGACTTTACAGTAGAAGTGATTTATCAAAGGCTACTACAAACTAGCGCTAAAATTGTTCCAGCTGGTGGAGTACATGCTCTGCAAAGCACATGGCCTGTGTCAGGCAAACACACTAATTACAGTTTCGATGCAAAGAACCGCATCTGAATATAAATAAGTACCCACAGATCACATGCAGGTGTCCATTTTACTCCAACATTTTCCAGAAGAGCTTCCATAAAAAGCCAAGGAATAACTTCTGTAATTGTGGGTAAGGTATGCAGATGAATACGTGGGCTTGTGTCACTATTGCTTTCCATGCTCTGAGATTTTATGTTGACAATTCACTTTTGCAGGATTAAGTTCTTTCCTGTGGTTCTTCCTTTGTGGCAGCCTCCAAGATTATCCCTTAATGAGAGGACTGAGTAGTAGTGGAACTAGTGGAATCCAGGAATGCACCAATTGTGAGCTCCTTTAGGTCAGGTTGATTGGGCCTCTGTGTAACTGAAATGTCAGGGCCTATTTTAATTCTCAGTCCAGACCTGGCTTCACATACATTCATATGAAAAAGTTTGTGGACCCCTCTCAGCCTGCATAATAATTTACTCCACCTTCATCAAACAAGAGAACAGTGGTATATCTTTCATTTCCCAGGAACATCTGAATACTGGGGTGTTTTTTGAACAAATATTTTTAGTGAAGCAGTATTCATTTGTATGAAATTAAATGGTAAAAACTGGCTGTGCAAAAATGTGGGTACCCCTGTAATTTTGCTAATTTGAAAGCATGTAACTGCTCAATACTGATTACTGGCAACACCAAATTGGTTGAACTTCATAGGCAGGTGTGTCCAATCATGAGAAAATGTATTTAAGGTGGCCAATTGCAAGTTGTGCTTCTGTTTGACAATCTTCTATAGACAGCATGGGATCCTCAAAGCAACTCTCAAAGGATCTGAAAAAAAAAAGATTGTTCAGTATCATGGTTTAGGGGAAGCTCTCAGGAACACACTGCTTGTTGGTAAACTTGACACAATGGTTTCACGGTGTCAATTTGCGGTAACCTGCGGGTTTACCAACAAGCAGTGTGTTCATGAGAGCGCTATACAATGCCGCAGCATTGCTAGGCGTTGGCGTGCCTAGATACCGATGAACACATGTGGGACTACCCTTTTTCACCTCCCCTCCAAGCTCAATGAGCATTCCCCACCAATGCAGGACCTCGAACAGCCAGCCACGCCCACACTACTGTGTGCTAGACTCCAGTCCCAGACACACTCACTTTTCTGTCTGATAGCTTCTGGTCTCATTATTTATGCTGGCAACAATGTATTTGCTAAGTAGTAACATGTGGCTGAGCAGGCACACTGTCTTCACTAAGATATACAATAGTATGGATAAACTGCTTTTCATTTTTTGAATCCATTTTAAGCGATCTCACTGCAACCAGGTTGCCTAGCAACACACTTTGGCGCCAAAATTGCATTTAAATGTTTTTCCTGTGCATTATGCTGTTCTTTCCCTGAAGAAAGTTCCAATAGGAACTGAAATGACGGCCACAATAAACCCACCATTTATTTAAACCTTTTTGCCTGGATATGAATCCCTGGAGTGCTGTTATCTTCTATTACTCTATATATAATCCTCAATATATATAAATATACACCTATTTAACATGGAAAAGGTAAGTTATGCTGTACAATACATTCTGACTATTTTTATAAATTAATGAATACATTTTAATTATAAAGAAGTAAAAAGTATTATTTTGCTTCTTTTGCTCTATCTTACCATTAATAAGATGAGTTAGTTTAACTAGAGATGTATCAAAAAAACCCCACACACTTTAGCCTTTGCTTTCTCTTGCAGATGAGTCTATTATGCAGAAGAGTGTGCACTAGTATAATAATTGTCTACCCTACAAGAACATGCTGTTTGACCAAGCAAAAAGTTTATTAATTAATTAATTAATTACACACTGCACTTCCCTTCAATTACTCCGCATCCCCTACCCTCCTCACTGTCTATACCCTTACAAAGTCTGTACATAGACTTGTTTTGTTACAAACTGTAGAGGCAGATTTCTTGCAAATCTGGTCTTTTTCTATCCAGAAGAAAAGTATTTTGGATGAGGAGATACCCCACTGGTGCATAAGGAATTCTGGGAAAGAAGCCCAGGATTAAACCTAACAGTTTCATTATGTGTAAGTGAAAAACGTAGCAATGAACATTGGCTTCCTTCGCAGAATTCCTTCTGTTTCCTACAAATGCTAAAAATACATTTTGAGCAATAATACAATCATTTATATATTTAAATATGTGATTTCTGATGGAGGTACATTTGCAAACTACTTTAACATGCATAATGTTATTGTATTACTTGTATTTATTATATTTTTATTCTATATCTTTTAAAGTCTACTTTTTTTGTAAAAAAATCTGATTAATTTGTTAATTTATAACAAAATCACACACCCACATACACACACACACACACACAAAACAAAAAGCACTAAAGTACAGTACAATTTTAGAGCTTGCAGATGGCTTATCTTTTGATAGGTCTAGTGTTTCAGTACAAGTGGAGCAGTTGTTTTTGCCAGCAGCTGCCTTCAAGCTTGAATCGACTCTTGAATTCTACTGAATCGTAACGTTTATTCCTTTCCTCCTTCAACCTAAAAAGAAGCTGAAACAATTTGCGCATGAAATAGTTTAGATGTTTTTATGTAGTATTTCATTCATCTATTTTGCACCCCAGATAATTTCCATGAAGTAATTGAAAAACTGCTTTTTTTGTAAATAAAAATCCTTCAAATAGGAGACTGATCCTTACAAAATATATGGATAAATGGATATTATTTAAGCCAAAAGCTTTTAGATGTTTATCTTGAGACCACCTCCTACTTGTTTAAACTTTTTTACCACCATAGTCTCCTTGCTCTATATATAATTAGGATAGTAAAAAAGCATTTACCCTGAAATCTCACCCTACCATGCCTCAGGGCCACCATCAGTAATCATAGGGGCCTGTGCTTCCAAGTTAGCAAGGTTAGCATTTTACTCCAGGGAGTAAAATGTAAAAAATGCTCCTTATACACATGGTCCCACTTCTGATCTACCCCAGTCACTGCCCAATTGTGACAAAACCCCATCTACAATTTATCTTAACACCACCAACCCCTGTTTAAACGCTGTCAATAATGTGTCCTGTAAATTAGTGATTTTTGGTTTGACCCAAAACAGTGGTGAACCATGGGTTGACCATGGGTTTCAGTTGAAATTTAGCCAACCAATGTAGGCTAGGGATGGGTTTGGATCAGACTGGGGAAGTACACTACTCCACTGCTTCCAAAGATTGGAACAAGAGGAGCACACAAAAGTAGTGCAGAGAGCAAGAACATAAAAATGGATATGGGTTGGGTGCAGGTCCTACAATGGCAACATTTTGAGGGTTAGGGTCGGCTACAAGTTTGAGGGTTAGTGTTAGGTGCAGGTTGAGTTTTTCGTGACCCACACATCACTCTTTCAGTTATGGGCTCCCCCTGCAGTTCCCCTGAACCCCTCTGATGGATGCTGCATACATTGCAGACCTACCCCCAACATGCTTACCACTGCACTAGTTAAACTAGCACAATTTTAAGTATCGAATATGCTTTAAGCATCTAAGTAACCATCATATGATTACCTTTAATAATAACATGGTAAGACACCAAATGCATATGTGTAAGAAATGATGATTCTTCTTCTAAGTTCTCTTTGTATGAAGTTGTCTTAACTGACTATAAATCACTGATCATTTTCAAAAATCAAAAGAACATAATTGCAGCCAAATAAATCACAAAAAAGGGCATAAGGTAATTTATCATGTATATTCTGTGGATAGATTAGCTGCATGTATCATTGCTGTAAAAATTGTGGCAGTTGAACTAGTGTAGATGCTGCTTTTATCTTCATTCTTTTTTTTTGCAAATGACTCACATAGGCCCATATCAGCTGAAAAAACAGAGTCTAGTAATAAATGTTCCCATAAGACACGATCAATGATGGGAAGCAATTAAAAGATGTTCACCTTTGTGATCACCTCACTTTAATGTACATAATTTACAGCTATCCAATAGATATGCGTGCTAATAGCTAAATACGTAACTATATCATCACTGACATCACTGAAGCCTTTCCTTTATGCATCAACGTATGCATTATATTATTAAGTATTATAAGCATTGACATACCACCCATCCTCACACAGTTTCAAGGCAGGAGAACACATACTGTAGGTGCTCACCACAAATCTCCCAGTAACCAGCTTGGCTTTCAGGAATATCTAAGACAGAAAATAAGCATTCACCCCTAAATTCACTCCTTCTGTCTGCAACCAAAGTATCATTATTCTTGCACTAGCCGTTAATGTGTCCCTTTTCCACACTTCCTTTTTTTCACCACTGGTCCCATCGATTTAAATGCTAAGTCCAGCAGGGTGTAAGACAATGACATAAATTCTTGCCTATTTTTTTGGCAAATATACGCTTTTACATATGGAGTTTATGTGCAGCAGAAACATGTGTTAGTCCTTTTTTTTCCAAGATGAAGATCTATAAATAAGTGATTTATACTGTGAAGCTTAATAAATAGGCCCACAGCTGATTTATAATGACATTAATGTTCAGTTTGAATGGTCAAGCACATGCATGCTCACATACAAAGGCTAAAAAGAGTTATATTTTAGAATAAACAGAAAATTGCCAACACAAACACCTTCAAATTCCAGGTGATTATTTATTAATGTGAATTGACAGGTTCTGTAATGGTCCTGTTTCCCAAACATAAACACAGCTCCTGCTTTCTGCCTCAACACCTTAAAGCTACAAATCGAATTACTTTATGTTTAACCCATTGCATCACAGCTTCAAAGTTCACCATTAAAAAGGCTTCTTGATATTTGACTAAAATCCAGTCTAAAATAAATTAAACCTTTAAATTAATTATCACAGGCAGACACAAATCTGGGCATTAATTGGGCATGTCTATAAAGCAGGTGTTTTGAGCGCCTATTTGTTTTATTTTCATTCAAAGCCATATTGGAACACAGGAATCACAAGGGATTGCATGTAAATGGCACTGACAAGAGTGAGCTCACCAAGTGAGTAGGCCAGAATCAGACTGTCTTTTCATATTATCAAAGCCCCTGAATTCAGCCTCTTTAAGCTTCGGTTGCACAAAGCCACGTCTGTAAGCCTGGGATTGTTTTGATGTGCCAGGGGTTGTATTCTATTCTTCCTTGATAAACTTCCCCAGCAGCTATAGCAGATTTTAGAATGTTTAATAGCAATCGCTCGCATGATGCAACAGAGGGATTCTGCCATAAATGGATTAAAGGCCATTCAATTTAGCAGCCAAACCACTAATGCATGGGGAAATTCTTTCTCTTGCTCCATCTGATAAGAAAACCACATTGAAATATGTGTCAGGTCACATTTTCCAGATGAAACAAAGGGGCACTGTTATATAGAAGCTAACCTGTTTCATCGTGTGTCTGGAAATTGATACACTCCTAATCTGCCTTTGTGCCTCTATTTTATTGCTATAAGAGATTAACAGTCTCATTTTGTCACAAGCATTTTTACCACAATTTCTTTATTTTGGTGGTGGTGATTACTTTAGTTACCCTATTGTTGCTGCCCAGATAGTGGCTTAGTACAAAGTTGAATGATAATTAAAAATGTAACCTACCTAATAATTTATGCCTACAATAACAAGAAGTTCAAGAACCAACCTAAAAAGTACAAGGTTTCCATGTTTGCATTTCTGAAAAACCAAGGTTTGTTAATTTCAAGTATTTCTGGTCTAAGAGATACTTCAATTTAGCTCTAACTAAATACATGGTAGAGCTTCTAAACTTTCCTTAGGATCAGACCTGCTGTATATACTGATGCTTGCCTCTAGCCCAATAACCATGTTGAGATCTTGATTAACCTCAAAGAGGAAGTTCCTCACACTTACTGTGGTATCTTCTGATGCTTGCCTCTAACCAAACAACAATCTTGACCAATCCTAATGTTTAAGTTCCTGACACTAACTGAGGTATCTTAGGATCTTGACCAGTCCTGATGATGAAGTTCAAAGCACTTAATGTGGTATCTTCTGATGCTTGCCTCTGACCTAACAACCATCTTAGCATCTAAGAGATGCTTAATTTTAGCCTAACTAAATACATGATGGGACTCCAATACTTTCACTAAAGCTCCCTTTCCTAGTCCAGAACTGTGATATCTTCTGATGCTTGCCTCTAACCTGAAATCATCTTGGGATTTTAACCACCCTGAAAATTTATTTTCTCACTCTTACTCTGGTATCTTCCGATGCTTGCCTCTAACCCAGCAACCATCTCAGGATCTTGACCAACCCTGATGATGAAGTTACTGACACTTAAGGTAGCCATAGATGCAGAGATCTGCTCGTAGCCAAATGAGCGGATATCTCCCCTATATGCCCACATTGACGTGGGCGATATCGGGCTGATCCGATCGTGGGCCCTAGGGCCCAACGATTGGATCATAATGGATCTGAAACAGGCGGTCGGATCGCAGACCCGCATACACGCACAGATGCGGCTGCAATCTAACAGGATTTTTCAACCTGCCCGATCGAAATCTGTCCGACTTTTGGCCAGATATCGATCGGGGAAGCCTGTCGGATGGCCCCACACAAAGGCCAATAAGCTGCCGACTCGGTCTGTCGGCAGCTTTTATCGGCCAGTGTATGGGGGCCTTTAGGGGCAGAATTATCAAATAGTAATAGTAAAATCGAGTTTCAAAAATCACACAATCGAAGTTTAAGACCCCTATTTGAATGTAAATTCGAATGTGAGATTTATCACACTTGACCATGGAAATAGTGATAATTTGAATATGTTCCACCTAAAAGCTGCCAAATTCATGTACAAGTCAATGACCGATGTCTGTTGAGAAATTTTGAGATGTTACTAGCCTTCCTGATATTCAAAGTTTTTTTTGGAGAAAAACTAGGTTTGTACAAATCAAATACAAATCGAATATGATTCAAATTTTTGGGTTGGAACCATTCAACTGAACCATTCAACCAACTGAAAATGAAGCATTCTAATTTTTTCTAAAATAACCTCCCAGTCGAATTATGAGTATATTCAAAGAAAAGAAATCACATGGAAATTAGACATTTGATAAATGGGCCTCCCATTCTGGTATCTTCTGATGCTCTCCTCAAGTTCAACATTCATTTTGAGACCTTGACCAACCCTGCTGATAAAATTTGTATCATTGATTTTAGCCCTTACTGAATACATTTAGCCCTTACTAAGACATTTTGTCAATTTCCCAGCTGCCCCAAGTCATGTGACTTGTGCTTCGATAAACTCCAGTCACTCTTTACTGCTGTACTGCAAGTTGGAGTGATATCACCCCCCCCCCCAGCAGCTTAACAACAGAACAATGGGAAGGAAACCATATAACAGCTCCCTAACACAAGACAACAGCTACCTGGTAGTTCAGTACAGCACTCAGTAGCAAAATCCAGGTCCCACTGTGACTCCTTCGGTTACATTGAAAAGGAAAAACAACAGCCTGCCAGAAAGCAGTTCCCTCCTAAAGTGCTGGCACAAGTCACATGACCAGGGGCAGCTGGGAAATTGACAAAATGTCTAGTCCCATATCAGATTTCAAAACTGAATATAAAAAAAAATCTGTTTCCTCTTTTGAGAAATTGATTTCAGTGCAGAAGTCTACTGGAGTAGCACTATTGACTGATGCATTTTTTCCCAAGACATTATCCCTTTAACTAATTTAGTGTGTCATGGTAGATGACGCATGAACTCATGATCATGGAAGTGAAACAAATAATATATGACGTCCAAGCTCAAAGGAATATATTGGTAAAAGGTCATAGGCTAGAAGTAGAAAGCTGTGGGTGTGCAGTTAGGGACTAGCTATATGTAATGGTGTGTGTGCATGGGTGTATGTTAATCAACAACAGCAGAAAGGGTCCTGGAAATATTCTAAATTGTTGGTGGATGCTATTTTAAGCCTCAGTAACTATGTTTAATAATCTTTTCATTGGAACAAAACTTTTTTTGTCTGTACTGGCAGATTTCCACATTTTTCTGGGCATTTTGAATTTTTTATATTCTCACATGCTTATTCTTTTAATACAAAATGTTTGCATGCACCGCAAATGCAGTAAAATTGTCTACCAATATAAAAATGTATATTTAACACTGTTAAATGAAACACCCACTTGTTAAAAAGGCCATTGCATCTACAGTTCTCTAGAGTTACTTTTAGCTTGAAAAGCCTGTAACAAATTAAAATTGGATATAATTAACTGGGAAGTAAAATCTTTGCATGTGTGGAAAAATGAATAGGTGGTGGGGGGGAGTATGTACACTTTTAGACATGAAATTTCAACCATATGCCTCTTGGTTGCTTAAATGCTTTTGAATGCTTCTTCACTCCCATGAGTTTCTTATGTGCATTAGATGAATATACAGTAGAGCAGTGGTCCTCAAACTTGGCCCTCCAGCTGTTAAGGAACTACAAGTCCCACAATGCAATGATGGAGTCTGACAGCCACAGTCAGGCAAATGCATTGTGGGACTTGTAGTTCCTTAACAGCTGGAGGGCCAAGTTTGAGGACCACTGCAGTAGAGTGTGCTATCCAGCCTATTGCACTCAGCTATTTTTCATTTGCAACTGCCAGCAAGATTTCTCTTTATTTGAATAACTTTGAGGACACTGCAGTCCTATGCTCAGGTAATGCTGCAAGCCAAATCTAATAATGTATTTTAAAAAAAGGGGATGGCGGAGGGACGCTAGAAATGTTAACCTGCAAGGGCATTCCCTCTAGACTAAATGCAGTGTATTTTAATAGAAGTACTTTGAAATCTAAGGGTGTTAAACCCTGATAATGGTAAAAGCAGTACAATGCTAAAATGACAAATATTTCTGGTACTGGAATGTATGGGAGTACAAAGGAACAAAAATCAGTGGTGACAGATGCAACCCACTTTGTTAGAACGGTTACATATCACATGCCATCTGATGGTTCCATTTCAATTGGCAGTTTCAAGAGAGGATGGCTTCTTCTGGCATTTAATCCATAACTCATTTTGTAACATGATCACTGGCAAAAAGCTCTAGAAACATCAATCTGTGACTTTGCCCTAGACACTCTTGAAGGTAGAAAAAGGGCTGTTATACTATCACAGCTTACTGTATATTTAGGATAGCTGTAAATGTATAAAACATTTATTGCTTTTCATTTTGTTGATACTACGGGGCAAATTCAATAAAGCGCGAAGCGTCTAACGCTAGCGCTAATTCGCCAGCATTACGTCATTTCGTAACTTCGCAAATTCACTAACACCGACTCTGGCGAATTTTTGCTAGCGAAGTAGACTAGCGCAACTTCGCACCCTTACGCCAGGCCAAGTTGCGCACTGACGAAGGATCGTAATTACGCAAATTCACTAAGATGACCATTTTACTGAACGTTACCACTTATGCTAGACGTTACTTCGCCTGGTCAGACCTGGCAAAGTTCAATACATCAATACAATAGATAGGAGTTTGGAAAAAAATGGAAATTTTTTCAAAGTCCCAAAAAAACGCTAGCGTGTTTTACCTTTCGTAGGGTGACCCTCCTACCCTTTTTCCCCCCTACATTTCCTAACATATGGCAACTCAACTATACAGGGGGCACATGTTTAGGGCAATAGAACAACTTTATTTTATTTATTAAAGGTTTCCTGGGCTTGTGTAGTGCAATGTAGTGGCTGTAGCATATACTTCTAATCTACTTTGAAATTCGCGCCATATGCAAATTAGGCATTGCTAGTGTAAATTCGCTTGCCTGACAAAGTAACACTAGCGCAACTACGCTACCATTCGCCGACCTGAGCGTAACTTCGCACTTTAGTGAATTTGCGTATCACTGGCGAAAATTCTCCTGGCATAGTGCGGCGAACGTTATTGAAGGCAACGCTAGCGCATTTTCGCCGCTTAGTGAATTTGCCCCTATGTGTATCCCTCTCATATGCCATATGCCATGAGAGGGGTACACTTGTCTCACATGGTAGCAATATTATTCAAGAATGGTGATAGCCATGTCCCACCCATGGAATACATACATACAAATAGAGTGGTTTGAGGGTACTTCTGTGTTTGCCACACTCCAAAAATATACAGGCAGGTTAACTGGCTCGTGATAAAACTGACCACAGTGGGTGTGAAGTTGCTAGAGATTTAAGCTGGCCATACACTGAGGTCACCAAGCAAGTAAAATTTTCTTCAATTTGGCCACTCATGTGCAAGATTAAATAGGACTGGCATATGACTGTAAGCTCCTCTGGGGAAGGGACTGATGTGAATGATGTCTAATCGCTGTAAATCACTGTGGAATATGTTGGCAGTCAGTCACAGGATTATTAGTACACGCATTTTCAGGGCCCTACTTTGGCTTGTTTATTTAACACCTTTGTTAATTGGTGTTTTGTTACATTACAATTACAGTGGCCCAAGCTGTCTCTCTACAGTTCCACTAGGCTGCCACTAACCTAGTCCCTACAGGCTTATTTCCCTAACTGACTAATTATAGCTCAGGGTCTCTACAAATACTATCTCCTTCTTGAGACACAAGCTGTCCTTGCTGGCTATTCTATCTACTGCTAACTTCTGTGTGTACTGGCAAATGGCCGATGGGTCATTCATCTCACATTTAAAATGGGCCAGCTTGCACACTACAGTTAAAAGCTAATAAAGTCCCAGCCTGCCACAAGTTTAGATTTCTCTGTTTATGGTGCATTTGCATGAGTGAAGCCACATAAATGAAAAGTTAGCCCCATGCACATACATATCTGCAAAAAAGCCACAGTCTGTGTGACAGCATTTATGCCACTGTCCCAGTCACTGTCAGAAGCCGCCCCAAAACTGTGGCACCATGTGAAGTCAGTACTATTGTATACTAACCCGGGGTTACTCTGTAGCCTTGGCTCCTGCTGTGCTCACCTTACATTATAATAAGCCTCATGCGGTCCAAAGTAAAGTGCACGTTATTGGGTTAGGTGTGGACAAAATATTAAGGTGGACGCAGCTCTGATTTATTAGTTATCTATTTGTTATTTATTAGTGTTGATAAGTGAATGGTTGGTGCGTGGGGCTGAGCTACAAACTCAGTTGATTGATGTCAAATGTATTACAGCTTTTTTGTGACTTCATGCCCAGAAACCCCCATCGCATGTGCCGGGCTTTGGCTTCATTAAAAGTGCTGGTTATTTTTGGCTTTTTAAATCTTCATGAGGAGTCATTTAGTAACAGTTGTAAAGTTTGCTACTAGTAAGTGTGGAAACCTACAGCAACTGATCAGCTGATGAACTAGTTTCTATACCTTTACTGACCTTATATGTTACCAGCCTGGTAGCATATAATGGTCAGCATAGGTCTAGTTGCTATGGATAACTAGAGCTGGGCAACTTCCCACCTGTTTTACTGTCCTATATTACAGACTCTGGGGTGTGTCTGATTTTTTTTTAAATTCTGCCTTGCTGTACCAACAACTATGTGTGCTTTGGAATAGTAGCCCTTCATCACTCCTCACACCTCATTCGGGGGTATGTAATAAAAAGTGCAAGCTGTACTGGCAATCTGTCGATTATGGTAAATGCCATAAGCAGGGACTCCCCTTTCATGAAGAAAGGCAGCCAGAAGTACCCCACTGGTTACAAGAGGAACAAAAAGCCATCCCTGGTATCTGTAAGTGCCAAATGTCTGCCTTTTTAAAAAATAAACTAGAAATGTGACTCTTCTTGTGCAGCAATGCAGCTGGCTCCTGCTCAGCCCTGTAAAAGGGCAAAAAAGTTAAGTACAAGGCAAGTCCGGACTGGCAATCTGTGCGTTCAGGCAAATGCCCGGTGGGCCGTTCATGTCACAGTTAAAAAGGACCGGCTTGTGTTCTACAGTTAAAATCTAATTAAGCTCCCAACTGCCACAAACTTGTCTCTATTTAAGACATATTTGCATGCAGTGAAAGCACTGAAATAATAGAGGGCACCATGCACATACATATCTGCGTATGAGCCACAGAATGTGTGACATCAAGCTCTTATGTCACTGGTCCACCAATAGTCTCACACCTCTCTTGGTGGCCTGTTGCCATGACAAGATCATCACGTTTCCATGTGGGTTGCTGTGATTTTTTTGCATGGGCTTCTTTTTACTCCTAGAGTGAGCTGCTCACAGTCCACTACCTCTCTGCCTAGACCAAGCAAGGAACAGGTACCCACCTGGTATGATTCAGTTATGTATGTCTCACTTGTTGAAGTTGTTAGGCCAAAAAAGGAAGTGCATAGCACAAATCTTAATTTAGGATCCTAAAGGGGAAATTTCCCCATCAGGCCAACCACAGCGACTGTTGCCTCCTTGTGGCTGAATTTAAATATTGCCTGAACTATGTACACTTTGAAAGAAAATAAAAATTATATTTCACCTCCTTACATGAAGGTTGCCTAGGTTTGGCCACCTTACATGCAGGGGAAGCCAGGAAATCGGTCATAAAGGGCAACAAACAATGACTTTGAAAACGTAAAAGGAAGATATAGCATTTCTTTGATATGATTCATAAATGACATCTAATAATGTGACAAAAAGCAAAAACTGTCAGGTGTAAAGAGCAGATGTGGAAAGGGTATCAAGACAATGGCAGATGATTAAAAAAACTGACATGAAGCAGTGTGATGAATCAACCCTCTCTCTAAGGAGCAGACAGATATGCTGACTGCCATAAATATTCAGAATGGATTCTGCTACAACATAACCACCACCAATATTAGGTTCCCTGTGAACAGAATATTAATAACCAAAAGTGTGATGCTATTCCTTAGTATAAGTATTTATCTTCTGTCAATTCACAGTTATATTACTAAAACAGGGCTATTTCATTGAAAATAAAATGAAATGGATAATGTGGCAGATTTCATACTAACCATGTTTTTAACAAGCCAGTTTTTTTTGGATAGATTCATGCATAGCAGATGGTTATTCACCCTCACATCACCCCAAACAGAATTGCTACAGTGATGTGCTAGCCCTTTTGAATACATACATATATTTGGAAATATGAGGCCTGTTGCTAGAAAATATACGTAATGTATGTAATTTTAAGGCGCATTTATAATAGCAACTGAAATTGCTAAAATCGAGTATGCGCTGATGCCATTCACAAAGATTCTTGAGGGCAGTTACATGTTTACAGGAATTCTAAGAAAAGATGTAGCACTGTGGATAGCAAAAAATGGCCATTGGCATCCAAAATTTGTGATTGGCACTATAACCTACTTTTGTAGATGAAACAATGTGCTTAAAGGGAATAAGGACTCATTACATTTTCTACCAGTTGCATGTAAAACCCCATTTGTGTCAAAATGTGCTCTTTGCACTTCCATATAGTTGTGCTTAAAGGGCCCTAGTAGGCCCCCTCCCCCCGGGCAAATGCCCCTAACTTGTTACTTACCCCTTCTTCTAGGTCCTCTCCAGCAGAGTTCAGAGACGCCATCTTCCCCCGAGAGGTCTTCTTCCTGGATCCATCTGTGTCTTCTGGCGCATGCTCAGAAGGAGGCATTTGCCGTTGCGCCTCTACTGCGCATGAGCAGAAAGTCACAAATGTTTTTGAAAAAAGACATCGAGAAACTCTGTGACTTTCAGTGCATGCACAGTAGATCCGCACAGGCAAGTGCTTCCTACTGCGCATGCACCAGAAGATGCCGAGGACCTAGAAGAAGGGCTAAGTAACAAGTTAGGGGCATTGGCTGGGGGGGGAGAGGGGGGCCTACTCAGTGGAGGGGGTGAGTTTTGCACCAAGGGGGTTGAATTTTCCTTTAACTCCTGCCTCCCGTTGCGAATTGAGCACAGTTGCATCTATTGATGCAGAGGAACCACCCCTCTGGACTAGGCAGTTACACCCGGGTTCACTCAGTGCCATGCATCAATATGTGCTGAGCATTTTCACCTAAAGGTACACATTTCACTTTCATACTGGGCTACAGGAATGTGCAATTATGTCAGATTTAAAGTGAAGTGCAAATGCACTGTCAAGTCCCCCTTCCAACACTGGAATTCTGGGAAAAAACACTGCTGTATGGGAAAAATAACCATGGCAGTTGTGCTCAAACTTGCACTTGCTGACTGCTCAAGCGGATGTAAATTAGGCCTGTAAATTTCCCTTAGGGCTAGGCCAGACGGGGAGATTCGGGGGAAATTTGTCGCCTGGCGACTTCTCGCCGCGACTTCTCGCCCCCGAATCTCCCCGTCTGGCCTTAGCCTAAAAAACATTACACATGAAAAGAAAGGCACATGATCTATTAAAATAGCTTCTAAGAACTTTTTTTTGTTTATCTTTTTCACTAGTGAAAAAACGGCAACTGCACTGGAAGGTCAGGGGCAGGGCTGGTCCTAGAAATTCAGATATTTAAAGACTGCTGACACGGTTACCAGTTGCCAGATCTTTGCGGTTACATTTCATGTTGTGCCTGATATTGGTACTGACCTTTGTCTTGACCTTTTCTGGAATTGAACTCTGAGTTGAATTGACCCCCCTTCTGTGCTTTATTGTTAATAGGGATGGCGCGAACAGTTCGCCGGCGAACTTGTTTGCACGAACATCCGCTGTTCGCGCTCGCCAAAAGTTCGCGAACGTCGCGTGACGTTCGCATTTTGGGTTCGCGTCAATTTGGCGCTTTTTTTTTGCCGTATTTTTTTTGCCCTCTCACCCCAGACCAGCAGATACATGGCAGCAAATCAGTAAGCTCTCCCTCCTGGACCACCCCACACCCCCTGGACCACTCCCCTTCCCTATAAAAACCGAAGCCCTGCAGCTTTTTTTTCACTCTGCCTGTGTGTGCTGAAGAGATAGTGTAGGGAGTGAGCTGTTAGTGATTTCAGGGACAGTGGATAGTAAGTTTGCTGGCTAGTAATCTACTGTACTTCAAACAACTGCCATCTAGCTGTGTGAGCTTGTTCACATTCTGTCTAAATATCCATAATATTACCCTCTCCAGAAAAAGCACCTGAGTGACTTTTTTCAAGCAGCCATAATATATTTTACGTAATCCGTATCCACCGGTGTAGTAGTGTATACGTTGACCTTGTAGCCATTATTTGCCCTGTAGCCATTTTTTGCCCAGTGTGTTCTTCAACCATCTAGCTGTGTGAGCTTGTTCACATTCTGTCTAAATATCCATAATATTACAGTGTCCACAACCACCTGAGTGACTTTTTTCCCTTTACAGCACAAAACGCAGCGCTGTGTCAACAATGGATTTTTAAGATACATTTTTGCCCTTGATCCCCCTCTGGCATGCCACTGTCCAGGTCGTTGCACCCTTTAAACAACTTTAAAATCATTTTTCTGGCCAGAAATATCTTTTTTAGCTGTTAAAGTTCGCCTTCCCAATGAAGTCTATGGGGTTCGCGAACCGTTCGCGAACCGTTCGCAAATTTGCGGAAGTTCGCGAACATGTTCGCAAACTTTTTTTCGGCGGTTCGCGCCATCCCTAATTGTTAACTGGTGTTTGTATTACCATGCCTGACCTGCCAGGTACCTGTAACTTGTCTTACCTGTTCCATTGTTTGTTACCTTTACCTGCCTTTTCTGCTCCTGTGACCTCCTGCATCTAAGAACCATGACTTGGGAAACTGAATTTTAATGGGCTATCAGCACCTTAATGGAGAATTTATCCTGGTTTCTAGCACCTGTTCTGACTGTGTCTCATTTCCAGCTTTCTCCAAAACCCACAGTCCTTACACCACCCTATAAGACTAGTGGTCGTGGTGAAAAGATGTGTAGGAAAGTGCACTGCTATAAATTAGCACCTAAATTAAGCCCATAAGGTTTTCCCCAATATCTAATAGTTACATTTATATTTTAATGTGTGATATAATAAAGGTTAATTAGGATGATTTCAGCCTGATGAAAAGTCACTCTTTAATTAAACTGTTTCCTTTTACTTAGATGCCCTTAGGAATATAGCAGAGAGGAAGTCTGTTTCACACAACATATGTTGAACTTAACAACAATTAAAATTATTTTCGTTTGGCGGAAATTGCTACCAAAATTTACCATCTTGAGATTCAGTTAGAGGGCAATTAGGGACTGTATCAATGGCATTCTTCTATTATTGTTGCTCTTCTTCTTTGTATTGTTATTAACAACGTGTATTTATAAAATGTTTTAAGGCAACAGGTTGAAGGCATTACTTTGGAATGATCTTCTAAAACATAGCAGTTGGGTAGGAGAAATTGAACTCTAACATGAGGTCTTAGAACAGTGTGATTTCTACTTTAAGAAATACTTAAAGGCTGAAAGATTGGGAGAAGGTGTGATAGAAGGTGGGTGGGAAATCCAACTATGTGGTGGCTACTTCAGTTATGTGAGTGGCTTCCCAGTTATATATTTCATCAATGCCATTATTTTCCAAATGGACATTATTCTGCTGTAAATCAGCCCACAGAAATTGTACATTTTCTGTAACCCATCTTAAATTGTTGTCTTCTTATAGGAGACTCACTGGGAGAATATTTGTTAGTCTGAGTTCCTTTTACATAAAGTTGCACATTTTTTAATTTTTATTTCATTATTACAACAAAAAGGGAATTCATTTTTAAACATTTGGCTTTGGATAAAACTGAGTCTGTAGGAGATGGTACTTCTGTAATTCAGAGCTTTATAATAATGGGTTTCTGTATAACAGGTTTCCGAAAAACAGATACCTGTATAACCGTTTTTATAACAGTTGCTAAATGAAATGAAAGTACAAAGTCACAGCCAATACATGCACTGAATTACAACAAAGGTGATTTATATCATACATCAGATATTTTTGTTTCATTCATCTTCTCATGCATATGAAATAGCTTTGTATATTTATGTGCTACAATTAAACACATTGCCAAACATACACTTTAATGCATCTGTCACATCACTGTGTGTTGAACAATCCCATTGCCAGGCTGCCTATGAAACAAGAACAGTTCTGTTAGTTGCAATTTTCTTAAGTGCTCCCCCCCCCCCATATCCTCACTCATATGCCTCTCTCCAGCATCTTTACAGTCATTTTCTAATAAGCAGTTGATCTTCAGTTTTGTGGATTTACATGAGGATCACAACCAATATGTGTCACGAAATAATGAGCTCTGGCGTTGACAATGTGACTGACACAAAGAGATAGGAAACAATTTCTCCATAGTCCAGAAATAGAACGAGTCATTAGAATATAGCAGCTTAAAAAGTTCAGATTAAAATCCATTCATCCTGTCAAAATACAAGCGCACACTCACTGATGAACACAACGGTGCCCCCACTGGTCCCTTATTACTTTTACTGCAATGTTCAACTTGCTTTCTCTTCCCGGTAGGAGCTCTGATAAATTACTACCTTGGTGAATTCAAGTAATCAAAATGTCAGATTTCCATTTTACGGTCTCTGCCCATGTAATAATTTCACATAAGTGCTACATCTGCTGTTTCCAAAAGGAAGACATTTATAGTGTTATAGTGAGCATGGACAGCATGAGACATATATCTAAAATGGTACTACAAAATAGAAGGCACCGGCACGCCAGAATGTTAGAATGTTTGCATCCTCATACTGAGAATCAAACCGTAAATTCCCATCTAAGAGAATATTGGAACCTGGTGACGACCTTCCTCTATTTTTACATCTGGCCAAAGCCAAGTGAGATACCCAATGTGATTTTATGATCCAGTATTATTTTAAATGTGTGTCATATTGAAATCACTAAATATATGTCATACTGAAAGCATTCCCTGTATTTACAGGGAATAATTGCATTCTTTTTTTCAATTCTTATTTGTGTAAATAACTGAATGGTAAATGATAAAGAAAGCTATTACTGGAGATTGTAAGTTGAATGATTTGATGCAGGTCACAATACTTCATGGATAATTATTATATCCTTACAATTTAAAGCAAGGGGGCTTATAATAGCTCATTTTAAAATGGTAAAAATGCAGGTTGTGGGTCTGGATCAGGGCTAGATCTGGATTATTATCAGAAATTGGATCTATGTAGGCAGCATCAGATTGAGAAGGGTCCTAGCTCACTGGGGCTGCTGCATCCAGGGATCAGCCCCCCCATGTCCACCACCCTCTTCTGCCACCCCCCATAAGTCCACTGCCCCATTCACAACCACTTTCTGCCCCCCACCAGCATGTACCTTCTCTTCTCTCTCTCTCCATGTGATCAGGGCAGGGAAAGGTTTCAGATGGCTGTGGTGGGGCCTACAAGGGCCGTGGGCCACTTTGCTTTTTCCAACTGTCCCACCAACCCACACACACACACACACACACATATATATATATATATATGAGTAACATCAACAGAAACGCTGTCTGGAATAGACAACCAAAAACAAGGGAAGTGCAAGGAGCCCAAGAACCTTTAATAAACAAGATATTTATGCTCAACAACTGGGGAAATGAAATTCAGATATAAAAAGAGAATATAGTAGATCCACACATAATGCATTTATTTGGTGCATATAGAATAAATCGAAATATAATCACATAGAATACCAAATTGGAAATGTATCCCAGCATGCCTGGGGCTTTCAGAGCCAGAGCTTTAGGTGACCATAACTCTCTAATTGTTCCAAACAAATAAGCCACTTGTCTGGTATTAGCAAAAAGCACTATAGGCTAAACATGCTAATTGCTCATTATTTTTATACATTCCAATTCAGGATGTTTAGGCTATTGCAATCATTGCATAAAAGCAATGCCTCAGAAATTAGAATCACAGTTACAAATAAGCCTAGAACGGGTTTCCCAACTGGAAGCCTGAGGGCTGGATATGAATTTATAAAATATTTTTATGGCCCCTGGCATTTGGCAAGAGACACTGAAGGCAAAAATAAATTATATAATTAAAATGGCAGTAATTTTTTGATGTGTTTTTGGGATTCCAACCATGACAACGTTGAAGTATACAGCAATTTTCCTACAAGTATGGCAGATTAAACATGTAATCACACATGATTTGTTTCACAATTGCAGTGTATGTGTATAGCAGAGATGGCCACTATTTCCCCGTCATTGGGTGATACTAATACAGTCCTAGATTGTCTATAACCTAATGTCTCTTCACATCAGTTGTAACAGGAAACTGGTTCTCAGCAATGCCTCCATTAGATAAGTATCACCCATAGGTTATTAAGGAGTGAGTTGTCGACTCTACTTTGGGTGCGAGTGCTCCATGCCCCGTGCTTGCATCTGCTTTTATATGATGACAGTAAGAAGTATGCAATAGGCCTTAATATTCAAAACAAATGTCATAGCAAAGAGATACAGAAGGATAAAATGGTAAATTTCCTGAGAATTTGTTACCCCCATGCTTTCCCTAACTGATTGGGAGTTAGGGGCCCACACTCTAGACATGGATTAGGTAGAAAGTGCTTGATGGACCCTCACCTACATGCAATGAGTTGTGAGAAGGGGTCACTGGGACACAATTTTCTGTTGAAAATTCATTTATGTGATTATTTACTAAAGCATTATTTTTTTTGGTCTGGGTTTTTTGGTCAAAAACTCAAATTTTTCGTAAAAAAAAAACTGAAAATCCATTATCTCAAACCTGCTGATGTGGAAGTCAGTGTGAGTGGGAGTCCCTCTTACATTTTGAAGATACTATATGTGAGCTATGTAGGTTTCATCCAATAATCCTAAAAACTTGGGTTTTTCTGGCGATAACCCAAAAAAATCAAGTGATTTGTACTTTTTGCTTAATTTTCCCAACCTGACTTTGAGTTATTATATTGTTAAATAAGATAAAGTTGTGGATTGAAGTTTGTTCGAGCTTGGTTAAATAAAAACATGAGATAAATTTGAGTTTTAATAACCCCATAATGCATCTGCAGACATCAAGAGCGATAATAAACAATGCATTAAATCCAAGATTTGTGTTCCAGAGAAAACATTTTACATCTACTACATAAGAATAATGAATATGCCAAACAATCATTGTCATTTGTTGAGGTTACTGTTTTTTTAATTCACAATACAAGTACATTTCATTATATAGAAAGATCATGCAGCATGCCAAATGAATTAAGCGGAATGCACACATTACTCCAAGTAAAGGTCTCCGAACACAACGGTGACCATGACAGATTTGTATTTAATGCATTTATATTGCTGTGCTAAAAGCATAAGCAATATCTCTATTTTCTTCCTCTGGTTATTGTTTGGAATGTTCATCTTTTATCAGACTAGGGATGTAGTTTGTGTCTCACTTCTCCAAGTGCACTAATAGCAAGCTGCACGTTTCATCAGAGTGAGTGCTAAGTTGACTGCCGACAAGGTTCATGACTACAGGATTCACTGACTGCCAGATAATAATGAGTGCAAAAGTCTAAGCATCCACAAGATCCATATAACAAGATATGTGTATTGCTTGCTTTCTGCACCCACTAAACCTGAGCTTTTGATGCTATCAAATCCACACAGGACAAACAGGGAATTCACTCAGCTCTGGCTTTTATTTAACCTCTTTATAAATGGGCAGGTTGAGGTTAAAATTAGTATTTCCCTGGGTGATTTGGGGGTTAAAAACTATTGTCACAACAACAGATGAACCAGCTCTTTGTATTATAGATTTTGCCATTAGTGTAGTGCTCTCTTTTCCATCTCCCACAAAAAACTTGGTAGAATGTAAAAAGTTGAAAAAATTGAACGTTGATAAAATTGCTCCATAGATTTAGAATTTGAAAGTACCAGGTAAGGTGTGTTAAGGTCTATCACACATATACCTTTTAGTTCCCATATGCATTAATGCTTGACACACATGATTAGAGAGCAAAAAAATTTAAATCCAGGTGCCGGAAGACAAAAGTAGGACTAACAGACAGGTATCCGGTCCTGATTGTAACATAGATTTTACAATGATGTTGTTAAAGGAACATTAACACCAAGAAAATGAAAGTGTTTTAAAATAATGAAAATATCATGTACTTATGCCCTGCACTGGTAAAAGTGATCTGTTTGCTTCAGAAACACTTCTATAGTTTGATAGGGTAATATACCATATTCATATATATACTTATATCATATCTAGTGCTCTGTATTAATTCTTTGAATGTAAAACTTTCTGACAAGCAGGAGCTACAATAAATATCAACATGGCCTGATCTTTGGAACTACCATCAATTTTATCTTTGTTTAAGCAAAGAACTCTGAGCCCATGCTCAAGGATATGCTCTTGCTGTGTGCGTAACTTGGTGAACAGTTATTTTATCTTAATTTTGCTGATGCTTAATACTTGTTTCTTATTGGTCAAAACTGTGAAACCACCTCAAATGTAAGCATTAACCCAATTATGTACTAATTTGACCATAAATAAAGATCTGTCCATCATCTGATTTAGGACAAAGAGACTCCTGGTCTGCATCTGTTCTCTTGTAAGCAATTGACTTCTCTTGGCACCTGAAGGTTCTTCTGTAACAAGTTTATATAAACAAGCTGCTCTGTAGCAATGGCTGAAATTGAAAAAGGCTATATGGAACTGGTTAAATAGTGGAGAACAGATAACACCATAATGTTCTACACTTATCTGCTATCTGATGTGTAACATGAACCTTTTCTCCTTTGAATGGCTGCCCCCATTGCTACACAGCAGCTTGTTTATATTAACAATAGTAGTGTTTCTGAAGCAAATGCAGCAGTTTTACCAGTGCAGGGCAACACTTCATTATATTTGTATTACTTTATTAATGTTTCATTTTTTGATGTTACTGTTCCTTTAAATATTTGAATGACTATTATACAAAACTGCACTTCTATAGCTTTAAAAGCTTGTGGAACGAAAGGTGAGGGTTAAAATGTTTCTTAAGTGGGTAGTGTCCCCAGGTCCGGATTTGTGGTGACGCCACAAAAGCCTGAAGATTGTAAGTTGAATGATTTAATGCAGGTCACAATACTTCATGGATAATTATTATATCCTTACAGCAAGGGGGCTTATAATAGCTAATTTTAAATGGTAAAAATGCAGGTTGTGGGTCTGGATCAGGGTTGGATCTGGATTATGGGTCAGAAATTGGACCCATGTAGACAGCATCAGACTGAGAGGGGTCCTAGCTCACTGGGGCTGCTGAATCCGGGGACCCTCCCATGTCCACCACCCTCTTCTGCCACCACCCATAAGTCCACTAGAACCCAGCAGCCTAGGGGCACTGAAGACCAAAATCCAGCCCTGAGTGTCCCTTCTCAATACTGATTAAATAATTCTGAATATGTTCATATCAACCAGGAAGATGAATGTGACTTTTCAGCTCTTTCTTCTGTTTATAACTGAAAAAACTCTGGCCTAGATGGAGGGTATGACTCTACCAGAATGCTTTATGAGCAACAGCATATGTGGAGAATAACAGTTGATGTGTTCACTGAGGCTGAAAAGCCAGTACCTGTAAAATAAAAGGGTGGTAATAGGAGTGGAATAGGACCAGAAATTAAAGGAAAACTATACCCCGAAAATGAATTTTTGAGCAACAGATAGTTTATATCAAATTGAGTGCCATTTTAAAGAATCTTACCTACCTGGAATATATATTTAACTAAATATTGCCCTTTTACATCTCTTGCCTTGAACCACCATTTCGTGATGGTCTGAGAGATCACCTGACCAGAAATATTTAAACTCTAACTGTAACAGGAAGAAGTGTTGAAGCAAAAGACAGAACTCTGTCTGTTAATTGACTCGTGTGACCTAACTTTATAGTTTGTTTGGTATGTTTGTGTGCACCGTTGGATCCTAGGATCCCAGGAGGCCATCCTTATTTTTTAAAATGGCTATTTTCTATTTATGATTACCCAATGGCACATGCTACTAAAAAGTGTATTATTATGAAAATGGTTTATTTACATGAAGCAGGGTTTTACACATGAGTTATTTGATGTAATATCTGTTTATAGAGACCTACATTGTTTAGGGGGTATAGTTTTCCTTTAAGGCAAGGAAATTTGCAAAAAGCAAAACAAAAAAAAAAACAAGTGTGTTAAACATTTAAATGTATTAGTCTAAGTTGCACTAATAGTAGTTGAGTCACTAATAAAGAAAATGTTTACTAAATATTCAGACTGCCAAGGCGCCAGTCCATTCTGTTTCAGAAGAATGAACTTTAATTGGTTTGTTTGCAAATGTTGTGTGTGAAATTGAAAAGTGCAATGTCTTGTGGAAAACCATTAACAAACTGAAGCTACAGAATGAAACAGGAGGATCAGATGGTACCGCTTACAGGAACTCGCTGTTCTTCTTCAAAATGCTGGTGCTATCAATTTTCACAGGGATCCCAGCCAGACAGTATTAGCCTTTGCCATAGGTCATACATTTCGTTTTTCATATGAATGAGAAGATTCTGCAGGATGGGAAGTATTTTCACTGTTGTGAGTCTCCCTGGAGAGCAGCGGTCAAATGAGGATTTTGTATTATTAGCCAAAGAGCTGTTTAATGTTATCAAAGTTGGGAATCATTTTGGAAGTTGTTTCCTGTACTGCTAATGGCTAGGGTTGCCACCTTTTTACACTGATGATACTGGCTGAGGCAGGAGATGGGTCCATGAAGGGGTGTGCTGTGATATAAATGGGTGGAGCCATCATATATCCTGATATGATGGGGCAAGATGTCAAGGACTGGTGTTGAAATTGGAGGTATGCATTAGCTGGGAGGGCAGAATGAGGCAGATCATATCAGAAGCAGGTTGGAGTGGATGGACTAGGCCCCAGGCTTTACCACTAATAGCACATAGGTTGTTTTAACTATCAGCAGCCCCAGCCTTGAACTCAAAATAGGCCCTGGAATTTCATGTACACCAAACAGACCGCAACAGTCCAATAAATAGTGACTATTGTCTATGGTAGTGCTGTCTTCTGTGGTACTTCTGTGTGCAACTTCTGTGGTACAGAGGACCTATATGGTGGAGGGACGATAATGGAAGCCAGTGTTGACCACACCCTGTTTTTAAACCACACCCATGTGATCACAAGACCATGTCCACATTAATGGTGGTAGCCAAAAAAACCAAATGGTTGGTGCTCATTGCACGGATATAACTCCTCACTCATATGTGAAAAAAGTTAAGTCATATTAAGACATACCCTTAAATCCATATGCCTCCTCCTACTGTGGATAATACAGCACCCACCCCCAGCACATGATTAAAAACTCAAGGGGCCCCTAACAACATTTTGTAAATGCTAACAAACCCCAAAAATACCAGGCTTATGTTCCACAGGCAGGGAGCATAGGACAGGCAGCGTATGGCACACACAGGGAGCAGAGGGAAGGCAGAGTATGGCACACACAGGGAGCAGAGGGAAAGCAGAGTATGGCACACACAGGGGGCATAGAACAGGCAGAGTATGGTACACACATAGGGTGCACAGGGAAGGCAGATTAGAGCAGGAGACAGGGAAACCCATCAGGACAATTCTAAGATGTACTACATACAGTGACACAGTGCTAGTGCCCTTTCAGCAGTTTGTCTGATTGTGAACAGGTGAACAATGCAGGCAGTTTCAGTCTGGGTATCAGGTGTGAACAATGCAGGGGGTATTACATGTGTGAACAATACAGGGGACTACAGTGTGAATTTGCAGTTAAACAATGCAGGGGCCAGTTAATCTCATTACTGATACCTTTTAAATGTTACACACGGCAGGTAGACACAGCAGACAGACTTTTGTGTGGGTGGCCACAAAAGGGGGGTCATGGGCTACATGCAACATGTGGGCCACCAGTTGGACAGCCGTGGCAAATAGTATTTTACAGCAGCCCTTTTGTCATTTTCTAGACTCCACAGATTGCCAGGTCTGAATCACATCAATCAAATCACCCTTGCCTGCTTACAGCTGCTTTCTATTCATGTAAACTGCAAATTCTCAGCCTTTTGGTGTTTGTCACTGTGAAAAAATGTGATGTACAGTAGAAAGGTGTACACATCAAACATAAAAAATACAAACACTGATCTGCTTACTGGAGCTGACCGTCAAAATGGAGAAGGGGAATAACCCTAATTTGGTTACTGTCTCTTTAAATAGCAAATTACCCTTGGCAATCCAGGGGCCCTGACTCCCTTTTGCATATGAAAAGTACTGGGAACTGGGAATTACAGCGCAGTGCCTCCACTTAGGGAGCAGGGGGTGAAACTGGGCCATGGCCCACACCCCTACAGTGTCCCCTGGCAGTCTCGCGCTGCTGCAGCTGGCTGGAATCGGCTGCAGCGGTGCGTCAATCACACAAAGACTAAGGTGGGGGCTCGGCTGCACGGCCCGCCCCCACCTAGTTCTGTTACTGTTAGGGAGCACTGAGGAACAAACCTCAGGGGGGAATCCAATAGGAATAATAAAACACACAGTTTACAGATGAACTTTATATAAAACAGTAATAAAGAACTTGGGCAATCTAATACACAATTCACTCCTGCACTGGGAACACGTGGGACACTACCTAAATCACTATTAGGTACCTTGACTTGTTTCTCTTCTCCTTTTTTATTATGAAAGTCCCAATCCTCTGGAAGGGGTAACCACACAGTTCAAATGCAATGTCCCTTCCCCAGAGCTTTTATTCCCCAGATAGCACTACCATTTCCCAAAGGAATCTCTCCCTTTGGAATTTAGCAGCTCTCCCATATAGCAGGTGAATACACACGGCTCTTCACACACTTGTATCCTTGCCAGTATCCTCCCTTGGGTGGCTCACTCACTGGGGTGCTCTCAGAGGCAGTCACACTGGAGATTACAGGCAGCTCTGCAGCAAAATCATTCTCACCAGGACGGCCTCTTTCTGTATGTCCACTGATTTAATAGCTTGAACAGCTTTACAGGACTTGGTTCTGGCTGGATCTTTGACTACACAGCCAGTTTTCCACTCTATCACAGGCCCTGCACACAAGGCTCCACAGACAGACACACCCTTTCTCCCCAGGATGCATTGAGGTGTCAAGCCAATCGAGTCGTTTTCCAGCCTGTAACTGGGCGGGATGATGTCACAGGCAGAAAAACAGGGGATGGATTCTTCTTGAGGGTTCTCAGGCTCGAGAGCAAGATCACTAAAGCAAAGTTGCATGACTTGGTGCCCATGATCTTACCTGCTGCAACGGAGCCAATGGCATATGCTGTCTGTGCTGTGCCTATTTGATAAAAAATGCTGTACAAGGGTGCGGGGAGACAAACATGATAACATGACCATAGATCTATAAATTACCATTTTGCTGCTGGGCAACTGCATTACACGAGCCTCAGAAATAATAGATACAGAAAGACTAAAAATATACCATTTATTGTAAGAAAATAATATATCCATTGAAGCACAGTTGATTTTTTTATGAAACAAAATGCAGAATGCTTATACAATAATAAAAAACAAAACAAAACACACAGCACTTTTTCTACCCTTCCTAGATGGAAAAGCTCTGAAAAAACGAAAAATGGCTTTGTAAGCACCTCCTATAATTAAATAAAGTCCCTTAAGGTTTCTTCCTTTGCACAGAGTCTGCTGATCTAGGCTTCCAAGATCTCTTCATGTTCTTTGCTTCTACAGTATATTTCAAAATAATCCTGTTCTGATGGGTGCATACTGTACACCTAATGTATCCTCTTGCACCCTGCTGTTCTCTTTCCAGCTTCTAATTTCCACTTTAGGAATCATTAAACACCAGTGCATCTCTACAAGATTTACAAGGTGGAATACAAAGGAGAGGAAAGAAACAATACCATGTATAATCGGGCAGTAACTTTAACAACACTTGAATTACATATCCCTATGCAAATGTCAATTCGGCACAAACATTCAGAAATTGGTTCTTCACATCCTGCTATATACAAATTTGCATCTGCTTTACACTGTTTATTTTATAGTATGGTACATTGTGTTATTATTATTAGTACAGGTATGGGACCTATTGTCCAGAATGCTTGGGACCTTGGGCTTTCCGAATAAGGGGTCTTTCTGTAATTTGGATCTTCATACCTAAAAACAAATAAAAAATAATGTAAACATTAAATAAATCCAATAGGCTGGTTTTGCTTCCATTAAGGATTAATTATATCTTAGTTTGGGTACAAAGTACTATTTTATTATTATTACAGAGAAAAAGGAAATCATTTTTAAAAATTTGGATTATTTGATTACAATGTAGTCTATGAGAGACGGCCATTCCGCAATTCAGATCTTTCTGCATAACAGGTTATCAGATAACGGATCTCATAGTAGTAGTAGAAGTAGTAGTTTATATAAAATCTACATATTTCACAGCACTTCACAGAGATTTTACACCATTCACATCAGTCCCTTCCCCAGTGGAGCTTACAATCAATGGTCATAGGGCCCACTAATTTTTCAGGAGCCAATTAATCTTCTTGTATGTTTGGGATTTTCTTTGGAGTTATATAGAATTCTTCAATTTAAGGGGCTCGCTTGACTCTGTAGCATGATTTCTGAATGCCAGCACACAATTAATTCCCTATAGGTATGGGCCTGTTTTCCAGAATAGTTGAGACCTGTGTTTTTCTAGATAAGGGTTATTTCTGTAATTTTGATTACCTTCAGGAGCCCAGCCACACCAGCACTGGGTCACTGACCACCCTTTCGACAACTTCAGGGCCCACCCGCCAGCACTCGCAACCCTCCTCTATTCACTGCCCCGCCATTGACCAACGAGTACATGGTTTTCTTTAATCAGGGTGGAGAGATCATGGAGAACCAAGTGTTAGGCAAGTGGGAGTGGATGTTGGCCCAGACCAACCTTGGGACAGGGCCTTCCCATAATTCAGAGTTTCTGGAGAACGGGTTTTATACCTGTTATATGGAATAATTGAGCATTTATTGATGCTATTCAGAAAGGTATTTGGTTTCATACATGTTCCTTTGCAACTTGCTAACACAGGGGTCCCCATCCTTTTTTACCCGTGAGCCACATTCAAATGTAAAAAGAGTTGGGGAGCAACACAAGCATGAAAAAGTCCCTGGGGTTGCCAAATAAGGGCTGTAATTGGCTATTTGGTAGCCTATTTGGGGCTGGCAGCCTACAGGGGGCCCTGCTTGGTACTATACTTAGTTTTTATGCAATTAAAACTTGCTTCCAAGCCTGGAATTCAAAAATAAGCACCTGCTATGAGGACAATGAGAGCAACATCCAAGGGGTTGGAGAGCAACATGTTGCCCGCGAGCTACTGGTTGGGGATCACTGTGCTAACACTACCAATGTTCTGTCTCAACCTTCACTGATGAATTATCAGCAAGTTCACACTCTAACACAAGATAACCCTGGATGTAACGTCAACTTGGCATTAATTCCAAGATTCATTTAGAAGGTTGCATCAATAGCCACAACTGACATTTGCCAAGTGAATCACTTGCTAATTCAGTTATAAATGGAATGCAGAGGAAGTGAAGCCACTTAAACACAAGTGAAGGATAAATATCCTGTGTGATGTACTTAAACTGGGTCTATCTGTTTTATGTGAATTACACTATGCATACTGTAAGCGTTATGTATGTCTTAAGAATTGTGCTTGACTCCTCTTTGTGATTATAGAAATTGCAGTCATCTGACCTACTCAATCAAGGTGTCACATTTTCGTTAAGGGAATGAAAAGTCAGGTCTCTAGGGAACGGTTTGTTTATGAAATATTAATGAGTTCTTAATTTGAGAAAATAATTTCAAACACAGCCTGTGAAGATGTGCACAGCTGGAGATTTTTCTTATATATAGTATACCTGCCATTATGCAATCAATAAATATTGAGCTACTGTAACCCAGGCCTGCCATCAGGGGGGCAAGGGGTACAACTATATCAAAGGGAAAGTAGTAACCTCTGATGTATGCTGGAAAATGCACTGAGTTTGTCAGGCAAAATGAGAAAGCTAGAGTTAAGTGCATGCACTAAAACTATTATAAAATTGGTATCATTGAGACCTGGTGGGATGAAACCTGTGACTGGGCTGTCAATTTAAATGGCTTCACCCGAAGTAAAGCTGTCTTCTTAATAACTATCCATTGGTGGCACTGGGTAGGGTTTTGAATCTCTTTGGGTTGGAATTTCGACAAACCACCTTGAATAAGTGATGAGATTGAGGCCCAACTACTATTACAAATGGGAAATTTAAAAGAGACAAAAACATGTAAAGCTAAATAAAGGTCCACGACCAGATGCCAGGGTACAAAATGAGCTTATCTCTGTGATTGCCAAACCTCTTTACTTAATTTTTCAGGATTCATTGAGGTCTGGCATGGTGCTGAGAGACTGGCAAATTGCTAATGTGGTGCTTCTATTCTAAATGGGATCCTGTTTTCAGCCTCAAAACTATAGGATGGTTAGTCTGACGTCAGTGGCAAGAAAGCTTTTTAAAGGGGTATTAAGGGATAAAATAGTTTACTTCATTGCAAATCACAATACTATTCATTTGTACCACCATGGTTTTATGCATAAACGATTTTGCCAAACAAATTTAATTGCCTTTTATGAGGAGGTGAGCATTAACCTCGACTTCGCAATAGCAGTGGATGCAATCTACTTGGACTTTGCTAATTGATACAGTACCACACAGAATGTTAATTGTTAAATTAAGGAATGTTGGCCTGGAACATAGTATTTGTACCTGGATAGAGAACTGGCTAAAATATAGACTACAAAGAGTGGTGGTAAATGGAACATTTGCTGATTGGACCAGTATTGTCAGAGGCCTTTTGCTTTTCAACTTGTTTATTTATGACCTGGAGGCAGGGCTGCCATCAGGGGGGCACAGGGGGTACTCATGTACTCTGGACTCTGATGCAGTGCCAAAGCAAATCACCGGTACACAGGAATAGCTAGCAGGTAAAACCTTGCTCGTTTATTGTGAATGCAGCATGCAACGTTTCGGGGTAATCCCCTTTATCAAGCATGCTTGATAAAAGGGATTACCACGAAACGTTGCATGCTGCATTCACAATAAACAAGCAAGGTTTTACCTGCTAGCTATTCCTGTGTGCCGGTGATTTGCTTTGGAGCTGTTGAACTGGGGATGCCGAGTTCTCCTTCGCTGTGCACCAGGTGATCGTTGTTTGGAGGGCCAGGGTGTGCGAGTGGAACCATTGATCTCTGATGCAGTACACTGTGGGTTACAAGGATTTCTACTGTACTGGGCCCAGGCCTGAAGGAGGGCCCGATTGTGCTACACTTTTCTAAATAGCTGGGCCCCCTTGACCGCGCCAAAGCTGTGCCGTCTCTTCCGAAAAGCCGAACAGCTGAAGTCCTGTAAGTGGTGAAAAGACCTGAAGTGCCAAATCAGCGAAAAGACCCAAAGTCCTGAATCAGTGAAAAGACTCAAAGTCACGAAAACAGCCGAAATTGGTCCTGAAGTGGCGAAAAGACCCTAAGTGCTGAAAACAGCTGAAATTGCAGTTCGGTGAAAAGGCCAAAAGTCACAAAAAGAGCAAACGTTTTAACTTGTACGGGGGGCCCTGGCTCTATTGTTTTTCTTAAAAAATATTCTCTGGGGCTCCAATTTTTTAACTTGTAAGTGGGACCCTGGCGCCAATGTTCTTTAAAAAAAAATATTCTCTGGGGCACCAATTTTTTAGTTGTACCAATGTTTTTTTTAAAAAAAAACTTTTATGAGAAGCCCTTGCAGCAATTTTTTTTAACTTGTAGGGAGGTCCTGATCACCAATTATTTGTTTTAACTTGTTTGGGCCCATGACCACCAATTAAAAAAAAAACTTTTATGGGGGCTCTGGTGCCACAGTTATTTTTAACTTATAAGGAGGCCCTGACTGTCAATAGCTTTTTATAACTTGTGTGTGAGGGGGTTACCTTTTTTAGTGCTGATGTCTGTGTGGTGTTTTAACTGTGGTGTGTAGTGGGTGGTGTCTGGTGGGGGGCTTGGGGTGGTTTCAGTGGGTATGTGTGGTGGGATTCATTTGGAAGGGTTGAACATAATGGCATTTGGTCTTTTTTCAACCCAACTTAACTATGTCGCTACGTAACTTTCCTGGGCCCAGATGGTTTGGAGTGTTATGGGGAGGGTTGGACTTCCTGGGCGGGCGCCCCTAAGCTCCCCCAACACATGAGTATAAGGGCTGAGGACACACAGCTCCCCATGAAGCGGCTCGGCAGCATGATGCCCCTAATATTTTGCCGCATTAGTCCCGGGCTACTAATCCTGCATGGGGATTTGATGGGTGAAATTTAACCCTCCCCTCCAGATCATCCAATCTCCATGCAACTTTACTGGGACTTACACTTTACTGGCATATCAGAGCACAAGAAAACTGAAGATGCAGGCACCTGAGCTCCCCAACTCTGTAGCTCACTCTGTAGCCCAGCTGTTAGTAAATTTATTTTTATTAACTTGTGGGGGCACTAGCCCTATTTTTTTTTTTTAATAAAGTATAGGGGCCCTGGCACCAATATTATTTTTTATAAAAAACCGTGGGGGGGGTCCTTGACCATTAATGTTTTTTTATATATTGTAGGGGGTCCATGACCATGATATTTTTAACATGTAGGTTAGCCCTTAATGTTTTAGTGCTCGTGCCTGTGTGGATTTAGTACTGATGGGTGGGGAGGGGTAGCGAGGGGGGCCCAGAAGATTTTTTAGTGTGGCCTCCTTGTTTTCTCATGGCAGCCCTCACTGTAACAGTACTAATTTTCCAGCTTTACAGGATAAGCTCAAGCCAAAGTACTGAAATGTTTTAATAAAAGAAAGTAATATTGTTCAATAATGTTTATGAATATGATGTGTGTATGTGTGGGGGGGGTGGGCATTTAGGAAATATTCGGGATTTACAAGTGCACACAATCTGTCCTGTTTTCTGCACATTGTGTCCTGTCATGCACTTTAAAACATGCTGCAGGACTTTGCACCCCAAAATGCAGCACAGAGAATTGCATTCCCTTACTGTTACTTAAAACTGATCTCTTAATATTTGTCATAATTTAATATAAGTTTAAAGAAACTTTGTA
Organism: Xenopus borealis; assembly: GCA_024363595.1. Lineage (NCBI taxonomy): Eukaryota > Metazoa > Chordata > Amphibia > Anura > Pipidae > Xenopus > Xenopus borealis. Next base: position 64,028,401 of record CM044431.1, read on the forward strand.
AGACCAATTAAGCATAAAGCAAAAAGCAGAACCATCTGCTTCCCATACCTTCACAAATGAGTGATCTATCACACTCATAATGACACTTCAGGTCATTATGCAACTATTCTATATTTTTCAAAAGCTCCAGGCAGTAGTGCACCTTGAAAGCATTGGTGCCTCCCCCCCACAAATATTTTTCAAAGGGAGCCCATTCTCCCCATGGCCTCTTGGTTACTCACATCACAATCTGCTTGCACCACACCTCTATTATTTGGTAAATTCAAGGTAGGTGAGGAGTTGGGAGGGGGGACTATGATACTGTCAATCTCACCATTTTGGCCTCCCTGTTGCCGGCAGCCACAATTATGGTGTCTACCATATCATAGTTGTGCCACTAGCTCCAGGTGCCATGCATTGGTAGAAGGGTCTGCATTTGAGGGACACAGGCCAGGTAAAAGTGTGGATTCATCAAGGTGTTTGGAGTGAGAGTTGAGGGAATGAAGCCCGCCTAGGGCCAAAATGAATTTAGGCAGGGCCTCCCTTTCCCCCTAAGGTGTGGCGTTTGCTAGCCTCCCCCAACTCTTCCTAGCTAGCCCCCCCCGGTAGGAACAATGAAAGGTGGCTAGCACCGGCGGGAAAAAGAAGGGCGGGTTGGGGGAGGAGAAGTAGGAGGAGTATGAGGCAGGGGTTTTTAAGGAGCTGCAGTTTGTGCGGTGAGTTATAACTTACTTGTTTTCTGTTTCCCACCCTCCCTCCCTTAGGTAAGATGGATCCAGTCGAGAAGAAGGTGCTCCAGGGTCGTTATGACCGATCGCCTGGCTGGGGTCAGGAAGGAATTTTTCTCCTAGTGCTAATTGGCTGAAAGTGCTAGAGTTTTTGCCTTCCTCTGGAGTACCATTATCTGTGGTGGTCAACAGTTTAGTAGGATCAGCTGCGGCTTGCTGGCAGTGCGGCTCTGGGAGTACGAATTGGTTACAGTGCAGGCCTACCTTGAGTGAGTCACGAGGGTGCATCAGACTGGAACTGCACGGTCTTCTCTGATGCACGCAAGAGACTGGGCTAGCGCCATTATGCACAACGAGGGAGCAGAGGGATGGGCAAAAAGGCGGTCACTGAGTGCGCCCGGCCCTGTGATCCCTGCTTCAGGTTTGGAAAGTTTTTTGGGCATGGAGCCCACGTTTTTTGAAGTTACAAAACTTTTGGGCAGTGAGCCCACGTTTTTTCCGATAACAAGAGCCGCAGCTGGGGTCAGGGTGTACCTATACTTTTTAATTGTTAAATAAAGCTGTGACCTCCACAGATTTTTGCCACAAATATGTCTCTGAGTCTTAATTGAATTGGTGTAGGCACAATTGGGGGGAAAGGGGGGTCCCTGGCCTATAGAAGAGGCTGACTTTCGGAACTTCCTGTTCAGTATGGCAGCAGTGCAGGGACAGACAACAGTTCCATTCTCCCTCTGGTTACAGAAAAGTAAGAAGGTTGGGTTTGGTAGATTAGGTGGTGTTAGGGGCGATAGTTACAGTTACATAAGCAGGGCAAGAATGTGAAAGAATGGAGGATTTCTGCAAATAGAATGCAAGGAGTTTTTATGGCAAAAGGTTTTAATGTGCTGAGGGTGGTCACAATAATGCAGACAGGCTTTTATCAGTTCACGCACAGACTAGCTTCCCAGTCTCCTCCCACTATTCACAAGGCTGCAACATTCTGACAACATTCAAAAGCAATTAACTTTATAAAACTTAACACAGCTCACGCAAAAACATAACAGTCTAAGAAGTAAATTTTAATAAAGTGAAATAAACATGTTGATAATGTGTGTGTGTGTGTGTGTGGGGGGGGGGTTGTTGTGCCAGGAAGCAGTGCGGTGATGTGTGTAAGGATCAATGTAAGGCATTACTGACTAATTTCCAGCCATATTCATGCACAAATATAATTTAATTTTTTCACTTTTCAACTCCCATCACCATCCTAACATTTGGTGGCTATTAAGAATTGTGGGGTGGCTGCAGACTTTTCAGTTTAAGTATGTTTAAGGTAGTTGTGCAAATACATGTATGTATGAGGATGGATGTCTGTTTTGTATAAGCAGTATCACAGTGGGAAGCAGTGTGCTGCAAAGAAACACATCTTTTTCATTATGGAAATGTAATGAAACCATATGTATTTGCACTCTTTCCCATATGAATATGTCCAGCACCGTGAAAAGGAAATAAAAAAAAGCATTTTTGCTTCCAATAAATTCCAGCATCCCCATGTGAACATCCATGTGTGGCCCATGATCTATTTTTAATATGCTTTTAAAGGTCCAATTACATATTTTCAGCTAAATCAGCAGGTGAGACTTGGTGTATGGGAAAACAATAAAATGTAAGTAAAAAATAAAGCATCTAGTATTTTCTCCAGAGCCTGAAATGGTACAGTACTCTCTGGCAGGGACCCAGAAACCTTTTTAGCAATTCTATTAACATATAATTACACATTTCTGAGAATTCGATAACTGGTCCATAAAAGCAGTCTGTTCATGGTGAAGCGTAAATAGTTTAGTAAAATTGTTGTGATATTTAGGTGGAGAAAAAAAATGCTTTGACCCAGGTTGCTATTTACAAATTGAAAAAAGTTGAGATACGGATCAATTCAGTTTCTTAAAAGAGCTAGTACAGATTTTGAATACAGTAACATGGAAAACACATTTTCAACACTGTAGGGATATACTTTGGGAGAGTTTGTAACTATTTCCTATTATATAAATATTATTAAGGGCTCCCTAGTTCAAATGCTTTAAAGGGGTGGTAAAGGCAAAAAAAAATAAAGTAGCATTTTTACTTTCTTTAATGAAAAATAAATCTATTTTCAATATACTTTAATTAAAAATTGTCTGCTATTTTATATAAGAAACCTTACTGTATGCAGTGAAATTTTCCCTTCATTTACTTGCTCTGACTGCTGCAGGGAAAGAATCATACTTTCAAATGGCAGTGGGGGAGGGACTTCCCAGAACTCAAGCAGCTTTGTTTGTTACCCTGTAGAACAGCCAGAGACCATGTAGAGATTCAAATCTGCAGCAGTCAGAGCAAGTACATGAAGGGGGATTACTCAGCAAGTCCAGTTGTTTTAGAATTACTTATATGAGATATACCATGACCTGGAT
>CM044431.1:64050151-64068435 GCA_024363595.1 Xenopus borealis
CCTGAACTTTTCACTGCCAGCACGTAGCTGCTACGTGCTTGGCAGTGAAAGGGTTAAAGTCACTGACTAACTCAGAGTTAGAGACCTGAACAGCAGAAAATTTGTTTCTGTTATACATCCAGTCAATCCAGCCTTTATAGATTATATTTTTGCCTAACTACTGTAACTATATTAGAAACATTTTTATTTTGCACATTTTTACATTTTGCCTGTTTACCCAGTTTTTATTTTTATACTGAACTGTTCCTATTAATGTATTACATTAATTTTTAACAAAATCAGCTCTCTAAAAAAAAGTGAAAAATTAAATAGCTTGAAGTTTGAAAATACTCCAGTTTGTTTCTATAGTAGCTGCAATTTTTAAGATAGCAAGTGTTTTCCTTTACATTTTGAGTTTTATTTTGATTGGTAAATTTCAAAAACTTAAGTCTGCAATACCTGAAAACAATTTTCAGGCTTTTTATGCCAATTTTCTCGAATCACTGACAATAATTGGCTTTTAATAGTCCTAACCCTTATGTTTCCAATTTTTTACATTTTCTGATCTTGAATTTGACACATTGGATATTTAAATGATCGTTTTGAGGCAATCGTGGTCTCATGATAACCATTGGATCTCTCAAAAATCTTTATGTCTATGGCCAGCTTAAGGCAGCCTATAGTCTCTATATAAGTATTCCATATACTGCAGCACACTGGAGACTGGAATTCAGTGCAATTTAAGTGTTTTATTAGCTCATAGTAGACAAAAACAGGCAACGTTTCGGACACCTCTGTGCCCTTTATCAAGCTTGAGGCTTGATAAAGGGCACAGAGGTGTCCGAAACGTTGCCTGTTTTTGTCTACTATGAGCTAATAAAACACTTAAAGGAAAACTATACCCCGAAAATGAATTTTTGAGCAACAGATAGTTTATATCAAATCAAGTGACATATTAAAGAATCTTACCTACCTGGTATATATATTTAAGTAAATATTGCCCTTTTACATCTCTTGCCTTGAACCACCATTTCATGATGGTCTGTGTGCTGCCTCAGAGATCACCTGACCAGAAATATTTCAACTCTAACTGTAAAGGGAAGAAGTGTTGAAGCAAAAGACAAAACTCTGTCTTTTAATTGGCTTGTGTGACCTAACTTTATAGTTTGTTTGGTATGTTTGTGTGCACTGTTGGATCCTAGGATCCCAGGAGGCTGTCCTTATTTTTTAAAATGGCTATTTTCTATTTATGATTACCCAATGGCACATGCTACTAAAAAAGTATATTATTATGAAAATGGTTTATTTACATGAAGCAGGGTTTTACATATGAGTTGTTGTATGCAATATCTGTTTATAGAGACCTACATTGTTCGGGGGGTATAGTTTTCCTTTAAATTGCACTGAATTCCAGTCTCCAGTGTGCTGCAGTATATGGAATACTTGGATTAATGTTTGGACCATAGGCAGGTGTGGTCAGAGTACTGTTACAGCACCTGGATCCGCATCGGATTAAAAGAGGTAGAGGACTCCAATCTCGAGTGGAACTGTAGTCTCTATATAGTCTCTGATGCCTTACAAACTGACATACCCTGGTCATTTTTGACTTTGTTCTCCTTTAAGGTATGCAAGTCCTCGTTTTTAACTTCCTTCACGAATGTCCTAGACTTGATTCATTTTTAAGCCAAAACATTTTTTGGTGTCAAATTAAATACACACTTTTATAAATATGTCCCTGTGCAAGCATAATTTTGAATGCTTTTAGGACATTTTAATATAAAGTAGTATTTGGCCTAAAATCCAATCCAGTAATTGTAATGTTACTAAAGTTTAAAAAAAAAAAAAAAAAACTATAGTTTTTTGTTAGAATTAAATTTTAAAGTGCTATAAGTGCTGTGTAGGCCAATTATCTGTTATTCCATGACACAAATATCAGGCTGCATTCATTTGTCACATCCTCTGTTGCATTTCAGTGATTAAAATGTCATTGGGTCTGGGGGAAGGTGGTCCTATTAGAAGTAATTATACTTCTAAATGCAAGCAGGCCTAATAAACTTCATTTAGTGATGAAAAATGTTTATAATGCAGTTATTTGCTGTATTTTTTTGCAAATTTTTTACCTTCGGATGCAAATTACTGCCAAACAAGATAAACACATTTTGTACATGCCAAATTATATTTATGAGAATGATGGCACTCATAAGTTAAAGGGTTATTTCAAATGCAATAAATAACTATATAGAATCAGTAAACTTTCTATGAGATAGAATGTAACTTTCAAGCTTTTCAAGAGCATTCCTCCTGCCTTGTTCAAGCTACATCAAAGCAAGAGAATTAGAATTAATGTGAGTGTTCCTCACAGAAGCACAAATTGCAATGATATGCCTCAGCCTGAACTTTTGGAAAGCTATATACGTGCAAATGGCTCTGAGACAGAAGGAGACCAAAAAAGCTTTGTGCAAAAATTGAAAGCACGCAAATTAAATAAAAAAGAAAAAATATATATATATGTATAGCTAGATATATGTACACATTGTTTTTACAATATCAAATTATTTACTTTCGTTTTATAATTCTCAAAAAATTTACAGATTTTTCCTATTACCTCAGTGCAAGATTGCCTTAATTGTGTTTCCAACATGGGGAGTGGAAATGATGTTGATTTTCTGCAGCCATTCATGTGACATCTGACATAAAATCCATGTTTGTTAGACGACAAATGCAGTTCAGAGACCCAAATGCTTTAACTATCCATTCAATGTAATCTAGTAAAAAAAATAATCACGCAGAGGAGTAGTCCTGCTCACGTACACTGTGTTATTGATCTAGGTAAACTTTTACTTGTAAACATATAGTAGTGGTATAAATGGACTTTTTTATTATTCCACTGGTATCTCCATCCATTTCACCCATTCTACTTGACCTCTGGTGTATAGTACCCACAAAATCGGAAACTGATATACTTTCTCAATAAACTGCACACTAAGAAAGCCTATTTATTCAGTTTATGGAATGCAAATTTTTTTTTTCTTCTCGATCAGTGTCTGTCTGTCCCCCCCCCCAGGTTAGCAGGAAAACTCTTGGTGGGTCCAGGTGTCAGTGGACTCTCTTGCTCACTCAACTTTCAGGCTTTGTATCTCTATTTCTTGGTAATTTCTCTTCCAGAATTGGAAGCAAGCATAGTATGTAAATAAGCAGGAGTAGGAGAATAAAGAAGCTGAGTGAAAAAAGTAAAATAATACTGAGAGTGGACCTGTGGTCTAAGGTCTTGTGGTAGGCCCTGACATCCCATCCAACACTTTTTTCAGTGGAATGGGCAAAGTTCAAACGAACCCCCCTAAGGGTGGTGGTAGAAAGTGAGATTAGTTGCCCAGCGACAAATTTCCCATAATTTGGGTGAATCATCTCCCCAAATGCCAGCAAGAATACAAATCGCCAGCAGGATGGCATACATTTTTCTAAGTTGCCTCAAGAGGAAACTCCGATTACCTTCGGAAAGCTGAAGTGAAATACCATCCCCCAATGGCGATTCGTATTCTTGTCGACACAAAGGCATTTTGGGGAGATTAGTTGCCGAAGTAGAGATATTTGTCACTGGCCAACTAATCTCCCCATCTGCCACTACCCTAACTCTATTATGTTAAGCACAACTGACGATAAAGGGTTCATAGCGTGGAGTTTAGACAAAGTCTGCTTCAAAGTCTTCATCAACCACTCAACAGGCAGGATGTGTGATACTAAGGCTTCTAGGAATTCTTATCAATTAATTTTCTCCCTTCAAAGTCAAGAAAAGAAAGTAAAACAATTATGAAGGCCCTCTTACCAATATCCCCTCTAACATTTGTGTAGATATGGTATGGGGTGCAGTTGAAATATAAATTAATTATTGTTAGAGCAGAGACAAAAACAAATTCTGAAATGTTACTTTTAAATTAAGATTTTCAATCGGTGCATGAAAAAAGTACGATCTTAAAAACAGTAATAGCTGCTTTTAAAAGCCAGCACCCTTCTTTATATGACGATTAAAATCATATTCTTTGTTACATGTATTACATTTATGACAACATTATCCTACTTGGTTTTCAAAGCATGTCTTGAAATGGAAATCAGTATATGGTAAAATCTGTTCCACCAGATGGAACAGGAGACCATAATCTGCAGAAGATTAAAGATAATACTTTGGTGCCAGGAAGGCCTCCGACCTACTGTTTTAACAATGTTATGAAGATCTGTTTGGCACCGTAATGTATTAAGATGAGCATGAACGCTGTATCTAATTCAAAACATGATTCATTCATGAAATATCTAACATTCTACAATACATGAAACTGCCTTATCATTTGATGGTTTAGAAGGCAAAGGCAATACTCAGAACAAAGGTGTAATTTAAACATAGGGCCTCTGTGAAATTATTAAATCATTAGATACAGAGCCAAAGAAAGAGTGGTTATTTATGCATTTAGTGACACTGCAGTTATGATAACTGATACCAGCTGTTGTACTGTTAAGCTCTTGAACTTGATCCAAGATCACAGAAAAAAGACTCTGCAAGCATGAGGACTAAAAGCAGTAGCCTTGATATGTCTATACTCTAGTCTGTGACTCAGGATATGTCAAGAATTGATATTTGCCTGACATCAGTAAAGCAGCTGGATATTATTTAAGCTTGTTTCTGCAAAACAATCACTCTATTTAAAGGAAAACTATACCCTGGAAATGAATACTTGAGCAACAGATAGTTTATATCAAATCAAGTGACATATTAAAGAATCTTATCAAACTGGTATATATATTTAAGTAAATATTGCCCTTTTACATCTCTTGCCTTGAACCACCATTTCATGATGGTCTGTGTGCTGCCTCAGAGATCACCTGACCAGAAATATTTCAACTCTAGCTGTAACAGGAAGAAGTGTGGAAGCAAAAGACACAACTCTGTCTGTTAATTGGCTCATGTGACCTAACTTTATAGTTTGTTTGGTATGTTTGTGTGCACCGTTGAATCCTAGGATCCCAGGAGGCTGTCCTTATTTTTTAAAATGGCAATTGTCTATTTAGGATTACCCAATGGCACATTCTACTAAAAAGTATATTATTATGAAAATTGATTATTTACATGAAGCAGGGTTTTACATATGAGTTGTTTTATGCAATATCTTTTTATAGAGACCTACATTGTTTGCGGGGTATAGTTTTCCTTTAACCATTTACTCTTTTTCATTGTGCACTGTTGGTTTTATTTTATTATTATTATTACTGTTATTAATTACATCTATCTATAAAATACCTACATGTTTTGCAGTACTGTATAATACAAGGATGTACATACATTAAAACATACAGGTTATCCTTATATTTTAAAGAAACAATCATATCCAACTGAAATGTAAGAGTAGTAGTAATTTAATAACAAACTAAATATTTGCATATTTCACAATGACAAGGTGGGTAATTAAAACTAACTCTACAGTCATTAAGAGTATGGTATGCACATACTAGAGATAAGGGCACCATGTTACAATGTTGCTGGTGAATTATCTCTGAGGAAGAAATGTTCCTGACCAGAATTTCAGGCCAGCTACTGGATTTGACAACTGGGGCTTAAAAATGTCAGTTTTCTTTGTCTGTTAATATATTTCACACAGTAAACTTGACTTGTTCAAATTTGTCATGCTAACATCCATAGTGTTCTTACTATACATGTATTTATATAAAGGGTAAAAAGGCCTTCTCACTTTGATGCTCTACCTCTCATATTCACCTATATATTTCTATATACATCATTGTTCCATCTATTACTTTAAGCCAAGTTGGTACCTGGAAATGCTAACACCAATTCTGATATTGTTTTCCAATGGCATTGGGACAAAACCAAGGGAACAAAAAGTGTCTGACCAAAAGAGTCTCACCTTTAGTTCCATTGCATGCCTATTTTAGGTTGTATTTTATTGGTTTTAGAAACCACGACTAAACTAACTTTCTCTAAAACTACGAATGTCATGACACTTGATAAAAAAAGTCCAAAGAAAAAAGTATGATTGGGAAAAGTAGCAGAAAGGTAGAGAAAACCACAACTTTTTCAAGTTCAAGTACAAATTTTTTGTATTTTCGCAACTTTTTCAAGTCCACATATGAATTTTTCCTATCACACAAAATTCAGCAACAGAAATATCTGAAAAACTTCTAATACCATGAATCAAAGAAAGATCTTCCAGTTGTAAAAGGAACAATGAAAAAGCCATTGACTTCCACATGTTTTAGATGGAGTATTTGGAATTGGTGCAGTTTTATCGCATAAACAAACCCCAGAAAGTCCTATTTTTTCTCCTGCCACGCTGTCAGATTATTAATAATAATCATCATGATCTGAAAAAATCATGGCTTCATAAAATGGCCCTTCGATGTCCTTCAATATCCTTAACACTAACACTTAAATGTGCATCAACCATTAAAACATATTTGTTCAGTTTGCTGAGCATAGTAGTATGTTTGTCATAGGCATGAGGGCTAATTTACTAAGTGAATATTCGAATGCAAAAAATGTGAAATTCAAAGTAAATTTTTGAAAAACTTCGACTATTCAACCATTCGATTGTTCGATTCGAACGATCAAATAGTAAAATCCTTTGACTTTGATATTTGAAGTGCCGTCTCTTTAAAAATTTTTGATTTTTTTACTTCGCCAAATAAAAGTTGCCGAAGGGCATTGTTAGCCTATGGGGACCTTCTAGACCATTTTTCTAAGTTTTATTTTATCGAAGAAAAATCCTTCAATTGTACGCTAAAATCCTTCCAATCATTCGATTCAAAGGATTTTTTTGTTCGATCAAACAATTTTTCTTCAATCGAAGGAATGCCAAATTCGATGAAAAATCCTTTGACTTCGATGTCGAAGGACTTTAATTCAATGGTCAAAGTTCGTAGTATTTTCAACCCTTAGTAAATTAGCCCCATGGTGTAAGTGCCCTCACTGATGGCAAAATAATGTGCCACCCATAGTGTTGTCATACAGTGCCCATGTGTTAATTATGAATATTACACGTGGCTCAGATATTTACAGCTAAACATTTGGAAGAAACCAGAGACATTCTCTCTGAGCAACAAAAAAGTATATGCATTTCAATTATTATATAAAAATAAACAAATGTAATTAGTTTTATTTTTCCTTCAGGTAAAAGCAAACACAACACATTGATTTCTTTTCTCACAATTTTCTGCTTTTAACTGATCCTTACTCTCTGAAGTGGATATTTTTAGTGACTGAAAAAAATATTTTAGCCAAACTAACTACATATCTAATGTCGATCTTCTTGTAATTTGAAATCAAATATTGGGAATATTCCAGATAGGGAGATCTGGACCAAGCTCAACGGGTACGCTAGGCAACCCGACAAGCCACCCCACTCCCTCCTCCCCCGTAACTGAGGGGAGAGCGGCAGAGAGGAAGACACTGGAGGGAGGATCGGCAAATGTGATGGAGGGGGATGTGACAGAGGTGAGAGCGGTAATGGGGAGGGGAGAGTGACAGGGAGGAGGGAAGGGGAGGGAGAGTGACAGAGGAGAAGGCGGGGAAAAAGTCAGAGGTGAGCGGCTAGTGGTAGGCAGAAGACCCATTAACAGGTACCTACCCAGTGCCCCTATTGTTTTGCCTTAGCAAGTACCTCTTCTGCTACCCCAAGTGTCAGCCCTGCAGACAGGTTCTGACACTGATTACATTACACCTGCTAACTTTTATTTTGCCATCAAACAATAATTTAGTCTACAGAAGCACAATTAACATTTTTATTTTACACATCCTTGTTTCTAAAAGAAATATCTAGTTTTATTCCTGAATGATCTCAAAGCTTACAGAAAATATAGTGCAGATTCACCGATACATGAATGGTCATGCAATTTGAATGCTTTTTATAAGGTGAAATTTACATATGTCAATGACATTTATAGTTCTACAAACATGTCATCATTTGCATTTTTATTTGATTCTGAATGAATTGGTATAAAAGCTAGGAGAGAGAGAAAATTGTATCCTGATGTCAAATGAAAATGTACCTCAGGCTCTTGTGGAAAGTAGGAGATCTTTTGAAAGAAGAAAGTGAAATATGCACAAGCACAATATAAATGACTTATTAGTAGTGGGAAAGGGTCATGGCGCCAAACCAGGGCTGGGTTTTCAGTAATATCTAGAGTGCCTGCAGGTAATATAAGCATGGGCTATTTATATGTTAAGCTGTCAACAATGTGGACACTGAGATATTAGCTTTAGAATACTATTTGAGGAATCCTACACGAATCCTACAAGAATTTGAGGGTCATTGTTTTTGACACTTGTCAAAGGAACATGCAAAAGTTTCGATATTATTTCATGTACAAAAATTCAGTATTACATGTGTATTGCTCTTGCATCTGTTTCAATTGTTAACCCACGTTGATAAACAGCTAATGAACTGTAAAAATTAAGCAGACTTTTGTTTAGCATAAAAGCCCAAATTTTTATTTGTTCCTTTCGGCGAAATAATGAGGTAGCAGAGACAAAATGGATCTTCACTGGGATCTGCTCCATTTTCCATATAAGTCATGGAGGCTACATTTATCATATGTTCTTAATTAAGCTTATGACCAAAGAAGTTACTCATAGAAAGCATTTCAGTATACAGGTATGGGATCCATTATCTGGAAATCCATAAAGGTCCAAATTATGGGAAGGCTGTCACCCATAGAATCCATTTTAATCAAATAACTAAATTTAAAAAAAGTATTTCCTTTTTCTCTGGAATAATAAAACAGTACCTTGTACTTGATCCCAACTCAGATACAATTCATCCTTATTGGAGGCAAACAATGATATTGGGTTTATTTAATATTAATTATTTTTAAGTAAACAAAGTATGGAGAAATTACAGAAATATCTTTACACTTCACTATTAGAAAAACAGTCACACACAGAAAATAGAAAGTAATTGGAAAAGGTATATATTTCTGGTGACAAAAAAAAGCCAATACATTTGATTACATCAAACGGGTGATCCCAAACTTTATTCCATGGTGCTCCAGACACTATTCAGAATAGTGTCTGTAGCACCATGGAATAAAGTTTTGGTATTGGCTTTTTCTTTGTTACTTGGATTCATTACTGGTGTGTGGCTTGGCCAGTGCCAAATACTGGCATCCCCTCTTGCCTTGACTTTGTGTGAATATATTTCTGGTGAACTTTCTGAAACTAACTGAACTGAAAAAAGTGTGAACAACATCTTTAACTGCGAATGGTTTCTGTGTTCAAATACTTTAGCTGTCAGGTCCTGAAATAGAGAATTCTGGAAGGAACCTGGAATAGAGAATTCTGGAAAGAACAAGCATGCCAGTTACTCCATTCCATCTCCCATGTTGGAGCTCATTTTCCATGGGAAAGCTGTGGAAAAGTATTTAAATCTATTGAGAATGTTAGGAAGGTCCCTCTGAGCAGGACACAGAACAGGAAGGCTACCTGCCTATGTAAAGAACTCCCAAAGGGGCTGTGGGTGCTGCCTGCAATTGCAGAGGGAGCTGTGACCAAGTGATAGAGAGTCTGTCTGAAGGAGAAATAGAGAAAACTAGGAGGCTAAGAAACAAAGGTTTTCTGGTAGTCCACAAGGGGCCCAGTTTAGTGAGAGAACTCATCAAATGTGTGAAGGTAGTGCCCAGTGGGCAGGATTTATTCTTATGAGTTATGTTATGCATGCTGAAATGGTCACCCCTGTGTGTAAATAAACTGCCTAAAAGTGAAGACAGTGTCTGTTGTGGATCCTGCAAGTTTACAATTTATATAAATCCCAAGAAACCTGCTCAGGAGAGTTTTAAGTTGTAAGTATATGCTTCATAGTTTTCTTAGAGATACTGATTTTCACTGCATTTAAAATGGATGACCACAGATTGAAGCACAATTTTCTTTTTTCTATCATTATATTTTAACTTTTTAGCCATTTAGCCATTTAGGCAAAATGCTGTACTTTTTCCAATTACTTTTGGAAAAGGTACAGCATTTTGCCTAAATGGGCAATCACAACCATTTTTTTTTGTCTAAATGGGCAATCACAGCATGATTCTTGCTTAAATGTGTAATAATGGGGCCAATATTCCACTTACTAACATATATCCTATTGGCAGCCCTATTTATAGAAAGATGGAGAGATGAAATAACAGAAGGTAAGGCAAAGGAAGACTTCATTTGCTTATCAAGTATAACTGGCCTTTGGGGTAATAGTCAGGGTAATGCAGAAAGGCAAAGACTGCTTTACTGTAGAAGATAGGTTGTAGTGAATTTGTTCCCCAGAAGTAGAAGAACACTGAAAAGTAGCCACATTAGTAAGAAGAAATACAGTAAGTCTTCATTGATAAAAGTCAACTTTTGAATTTAACAAAAGATCATCTTTGTTGGATTTAAAATGGTGTAATACACTGCTACTCTAGTTATACTATATGTTGGTTCAGGTATGAGTGAATAAAAGTGTCTGATACTGTTTCTGCTGGCCCATATTAAAACTGTTTGTGTGAAATAAAAGTTAAATATGGAGATTCTTCATGTCATAGCAATGTACAAAATGTGGTTCACAATACCTTTAAATGGGGAATTAATGTTATACTACTATAATACTTTTTTTTTATATATTGGGGTTTTAACATTAATGGCATTATTGCATTCTGCTTATGAGACAATAGGTGTTTCTGTCCTTAATACATTTATTTAACTATATTGAACAAGCTGGTCTAATATATGTATTCATTTAGCTTTTAAATGAGCAAATGTTTTTGCTATCATGAAACCTATTCACAGACTTACGTGAAAAAGTCACTTCTGTTGCATTATGCGATATGTTTATGCCATGAGCAAACCTAGAGGGTTGTTCCTCTGGCTGCTCTGCTTGAAATTTTTCATGTCTGTCTGGCCTCCATTTCTATATGACCGCACCTGTTGCCAGAGCACATTTTTGATGGCTTCCTGTATGGAAATTAAAGCACTACAGGAGGGCTTTATGAGTTGATGGAAGTTAAGATCAGAGTGTCTGAGAATAATGAATGCTGACAAATGGCTTTAAACTGCAGATGGTGAGAGTCACAACTTTCATACTAGCTGATATAAGCAAAATGAGAGGAAACTAATCATACATTTATTTCTTAATGTGCCAATAAAACCAAAAGAGAAAAATGCCTTCTCTTCTTTTTACACAGTTGTCCTAATTTATCAAACTGCTCTATAGTTAAAAAAAATTGCTTCCATAAAAATGCCATAAAGAAAGTCATTGCTCTATGCCACCATAGAGTGTAGAGCCAGAATTTTATATTGTGAGCCTATGCCTTAGTAACAATTTATGTGCAATTCTACAAGCACAAAAAAACCTGCCTTTACATTACGTTTTAGTTGGATGCAGACAATGATATTCTGAGACAATCTGCAATTGGTCTTAATGTTTGATTTTTTGTAGTTTAAGAACGATTTTACTTTTTTTTGATAAGAAGCTCTCCAAATAAAAATTCAACATTTATCTGGTTGCTATGGCCCAATTTACCCTAACAAGCAAGCAGTGGTTAAATGAGAGACTGGAAGACGAATAGTAGATTGTCTGACAAGAGCCATTACAACAACATTGTAGCCTCACAAACTAATAATTCTATGTCTGCCAGGTAGTGATGGGTGAATCAATCCCATTTTGCTGAAAAATCAAAGCAAAATGGCAAATATTTGTAAAACACATTAAAGTCAATGGGTGTTTTTTTTTTCCAAGTCATGTGACTTTTTTTTTTAAACAATACATAGAAGTCGTTTGCTGCGAAAGCTGACAAAAATTTTTACCCATCACTATTGCAGGGGCCACTGATTCCCCATATCTAAATTGGAAAAAGGAAGAGGAAGACAAATATTTGTCTCATATTCTTTTAAACAGGTACTACTGTTATACAGATCCCAAGCTTTTTTCCATTTTATTAAATTTATCTGGATCTATATCCCTGCCACACTCCTGAAGGTACATTTATTACAAGCTCATAAGGGCCATAACTTCTCCAATGTACAAAATACTGCACTTTAGCCCTAGGATGTCGAGAATCCACCAACCTCTGTAACTCATATTCGCGTTGACCTTCCACAGAAATTGGAGGAGATGGAGAAGACTGTCGTACCACTCTGACAGGCTGTAACAAAGAAACATGAAAAGCATTAGAAATCTTGAGTTCAGGAGGCAGTTCAAGCCTGACAGTAGTGGGATTAATGATCTCCAATATAGGAAAAGGACCATTAAAGTTAGGGCCTTACTTGGCGGAAGGGACTTGTCAAAGAGGACAACCAGACTTTTTCACCCACCTGATAATTGGGTGACATTTTACAGTGCTTATCAGAAGCTCTATTTTGGGCAGCTACTGTTGAGGATAATGAGTCTTGGACCCTTTGCCAGATCTTAGAAAAGTGATCAACCATTGAGTTAACAGCAGGAACATCTGAGGGAAGACCAGAAAATGAAAGTGCTTTATTCATGCTGCTAGACCAGGGGTGCCCAAAAGGTAGATCAGGATCTACCAGTAGACCTTCAGCTGGTGATCAGTAGATCTCAGCACACTGTCAACAAAACAAGCTTGTCTATATCGCCCTCCTGTTTAATGATTTTCATTGATATTTATTATGTTAAGATTACAGAGAGGTTTATTAAATATAGCAACATACATTTTCTCATGCATCAATATTTAAGTAATATTTTCCAAGGAACAGAAAGCTAACAAAACTTTTATGGATGTAGATCCTAATACATAGTAACATAGTAAATTAGGCTGAAAAAAGACACACGTCCATCAAGTTCAACCTTTTTTTTTTTTAACTGCCTAACTGATAGTTAATCCAGAGGAAGGCAAAAAACCCCATCTGAAGCCTCTCCTATTTGCCTCCCTGACTCCAAATGGGACAACATTACTAAAAGTAGACCTCATATTTGTAAAGTATGGGCACTCCTGTGCTAGACACAACATGTTTACCACAAAAACAGTAAATACAATTGACTTTGCATGCTACTTATAATTTTGCCATAAAATATTTGCCCAATGCCTTTACATTACCTAGCTGAATCCCTGTGTTCATCCATGAGGGGGTTATTATAAACTTTAACTGACAGGCTGAGATGGGACAGTCAGTTTGGCTAAAACAGTCAGGTTTATGAACTTTAACTAACAATTACTTACAAAAACAAACCACTCAGCAAAGAACAATCGACATGACCTATAGGCAACTTTTAATATTCAATCATATTTTAAAAAGTAGTTTTTATCGACACTATCACTTTAAGGGCAGGGGGTAATAATTTTCAATCGTAATTTTATTTAGATTTTATGTTGCTGCAACCAGGCGAGGCCTAAGATTATAGGAGTTTGTGGGCAAGATATAAAATAAAAAGAAATAAACTCAACATGATTACCCAAATTCGTAGTGAGGTACTCAGACTTGGAAGACACCAAACCACACCCAAAGGTAGATAGATAGCCACCTATCTACTTAGATGGGATGAGGGGTTTGGTGGGTATACCATGTCTGCATGCAAAACTGAAAAATTCCCGGCTGCCCCAGAATCTAAAAAGGCAGGGCACTGTACACAACCTTTATCCCAATTTAAGAACCCCAGGATTAATACTTAAGAAAATGAGAATTTTTGGGGAGTAAAAATGGCATGACCTAAACAGGACTCCCGCAGAGGCGGCGCGGTCAGGATCATCATAAATAATGGTCATTGCCATAAAGAAGGTATTTAAGGAGAGACGGGCTGGATCGCTAGGACAAAGGCTGAAAGCCCAAAGCTGTGGATCCGGCTGCAACAAGATTATTACAAAATTTACCCTTTACTTCTTTGTTGGGAAGGAGTGGGGTAGGAAATCAAAATGGAGCTTACAGACCTTATAAAAAGCAAAGAATCTGCTGGGGTCCCCTGAAAACCTTTCAGGAAAAAGAATCATAAGCTTTATTAAGGGGTTACCCACAGGAGAGGGTAGCAATATGCTTGCCTGAACTGGAGTTGACACAGGAGCACTCACATGCTGCTTAACTTGATCCAGCCTAGCTGATAGTCCATGGAGACATTGAACAATCTGGTTTTGTTTCACCTCCTGTTCTCTGAAATGCTGAAGGAGACTTGCCAGAATGGCGTAGGTTGGAGCAGAAGAGGCAGCAGCCTCCATCTGGCCCAACGTAATGTGACATAAGGTATCTCAAAGCCAGAACAAACCCCAAGGCCCCTATCACGGCTCACTGTTCTATAAC
Source organism: Xenopus borealis (assembly GCA_024363595.1). Taxonomy (NCBI): domain Eukaryota; kingdom Metazoa; phylum Chordata; class Amphibia; order Anura; family Pipidae; genus Xenopus; species Xenopus borealis. Next base: position 64,064,397 of record CM044431.1, read on the forward strand.
AATTGCATTTTGCTTCTGGAGGAGCCCTCCACCACTCAGATGCCACCAGGTCTTAGTGTGATAGAATTAAGGAGAGTGTTTTGGGCAAGCAAGGGAACCACATGTGCAGCAGGAACGTAGAATGGAAGTGTGGTTGTAGGACAGGCCAAATCAGAACCAAATCAGAGAATCAAGAGACAAAGCATAGTCAGGTTCACAGGCTTACTGTGTTCTTCCATGAGTGGGTTGCCATATTTGTTCAGCAGGAGTCCATTAGCATTATAAACTTTAACTGAGAGGCTGAGATGGGACAGTCAGTTTGGTAAAACAGTCAGGTTTAGGGACTTTAACAATTACAAACCTAACTAACAAAAACAAACCTCTCAGCTAGTGATGGGCGAATCTCCCCCGTTTCTCTTCGCCGAAAAATTCGCGAATTTCCAGCGAAATTCGCGAATTGGTGAAAAAATTTGCGAAACAAGTCGGCAAATTTTTTTTGGCGAATTTTCGCTGGAGTATTCACAAATTTATTCGCCAGCGGCGAATCGCGGGAATGTGCCGTGAATTTGCCAGCGGCGAATAAATTCGCCCATCACTACTCTCAGCAAAGAACAATAGACATGACCTATAGGCAACTTTTAATATACAATCATATTTTAAATACATGACGTCAGACACAACTGGAGTCATAACCCAGAAGTGTGCAGGGCACGCAAACCTCCCAGACAGACAGTGGAAGCAGACAGGACATTGCAGGTGTCCCCACTACTCTCCTGATGGTACATTTATTACACATAAATTGTCATGGTCTCCTCATGCATAATTATTTATCTCATTCAGTTTGCTGTACATTTGTCGTTTCATAGATAAATTAATCTACTTTTACCACATACTTTGGGCTAGATTCAATTCAGTGCCAAAAAGGTTTATCATGTGAAAACTCATGAATGAGATTCAATTTGTGCAATTCAGTTCAGAAAAAATGAATACCAAAACTGCACATAAAGGGCAATATTCAATTAAGTGAGAAAAGGTATCTCACGATTTATCATATGAAAACTCTTTGTCTTTGGTCTATGGGCAAAAACTGGTACTGAATTTGAAAATTGAATCGTCCATAAATTTTCATGTGATAAACCATGAGATAACTTTTTCTCACTCTTCTCAGTTTGGTGTTGATTATTGGCTATTAGGTTTAAAAAAATATTATTTAGGTTTAAAAGATGTATTTTATATCCCAGAATTTTCTTCTTGTGTTGTAACTTGAATCATTACCAACTTAGGGCTAGTTTCAATTCAATGAGAAAAAGTTATCTCATGGTTTATCACATGAAAACTTGTGGAAAAAAATTCAATCCGGTGATAAAAACCTTTTCTGTTCCCCAAATTCAATTCCTGTTTTTTCCATAGAGTTTCCAATAGAGTTTTCATGTGAGAAACTGTGAGATAAGTTTTCCTGGACTGAATTGGACTTCAGATTGAATCTCGTCCATGGGTTTTCACATGTTAAACTTTTTTACACCTGTGTGTGATATATAGTTATGCACGAGGAGTCAATAAAAGGCCACATTAGTTAAAGGCACTGTATACTGTATAATGTATGTCATCTCTAATATAAGGTGCATATTTATGTTTTTAAGGTTTTCATCATAAAATTTGATGCTCTACTGTGACAACACACAATTCAAACTATCTAGTGATTTACTAGTGAGACCACAATTATAAATAAAGTATACACACTATATATATATATTAGGTAGAAAAAAACTCACAAAATGGGATCTCCAATAAATAGTTCCCCAGTATTATTTAGCAGGCAGTTCCCTAGTGTATAGATGCCTCACTGGGTCCTAAAATACAGTTAGGAGGGGACCTGTTTTCTATTCCTGCTTTAAAGGAGAAGCAAAGGTTAAAACTAAGTAAGCCATCAGAAATTTCCAACTATATATACCGGTAAACCCTCAAAGTAGTGCTCCTCTGAGTCCTCTGTCAAAAGAAACACTGCATTTCTTTCCTTCTATTGTGTACACATGGGCTTCTGTATCAGACTTCCTGCCTTCACCTTAAACCTCCTTGCCCCGGGTGTGAGCATGCTCAGTTTGCTCCCCCCTCCCTTCTCTGCTGTAATCTGAGCCCAGAGTTATAAGTCAGCAGAGAGAGACTCAGGCAGAAAGTGATGCCATAAATTCTACATAATAAATATAGCATTCTGGCTTGCAATATTGCAGCTAATCTATTTGCAATAAAATGCCTCCATAGCTTTCCTTCTCCTTTAAACTATGCCCTTTGGTGTTCACACAGTGACCAGTAGATGACACTGTGTTAAAGTATAAAACCCTTGGCAGCCATGTGCTTGGGATCCATCTTGTGCTAGCTCTAGCCTGAGCAGACAGGCAGAGCTTGAGTGGAACCTAGAAAGGCCAGGTCTAGTAAGGATAGGCTACTCATTGTAATAGGTCACTCTAGGCAGTGGCAAATAGTTAGGCTATTTATCTGAGCAGTTTGAAGCTCCTCTGAGGATTGTAAGTGGGATTATGATTCCAGGTACTAATTGACCAGAAGTAGGGACTAAATGTACAGACCTAAGGATGTGAGTTTTCCCTCAGGTTCCACATAGGGAAAAGTCTGAAAGCTGTGTGTACCCTGAGCAACTGCATTGTACATGTTCTGATCCCTGTGGGTACTGATACTGACCAAAGGTGCTGTGAGTATATGTCTATCCACTGTTGATGTATGATCCTGCCTGTTCTTCTGTATGTACACCCCATTGAGGATTGTTATTGCTCAATAAATATGTTCATTGGTTAAGTTATAAGAACCACTGGCCCCCAATTATTGCACCCTGTATCAAGTAAAGGTGGCCATACATGGTGAGATCCGCTCGTTTGGCAATGTCGCCAAACAAATGGATCTCTCCCCTTATGCCCACCTTTAGGTGGGCGATATCAGGCTGATCTGATCGTGGGCCCTAGGGCCCAACGATCGGATCACAATGCAGGGGATGCAGGTGGTCTGATCGCAGGACCACATCAACGAAGAGATGCGGCTGTGATCCGACAGGATTTTTAGTCCTGTCCAATCGACATCTGGCCGAATTTCAGTCAGATATCGATCGGGTAAGCCCGTCAGAGGGCCCCACACACAGGCCGATAAGCTGCAGACTTAGTCTGTTGGCAGCTTTTATTGGCCCGTGTATGGCCACCATCAGGACTGGACTGAGAATTAAAATAGGCCCTGGCATTTCAGGTACACAAGAGGCCCATCAGCCCACATAGAGGCCCAAACAGCCCCCACCAGCCCACTAAATACTGACTTTCTATGGGACCTTATAGCAGCCCCTCTGGCATTTGCCCTAACCCACAAATGGCCAGTCCGGGCCTGGCCACCATAACAGTTACACTACTCCCTGCCTCCACACCATTTGTGAGGGCTTACTCCCTAAGATTTAAGGTCTCGTCCAGAGCACAGATATTTGGAGTGGAGCTCATAGTAGAGACGGTGCACTCAAATTACTATAGCGCTACAGAAGCATAGTAAAATTAGACTCCTATATTTTCACTCTGTGCCTATTTAAGTGGAAGTGTACACATTGATATAATAATGGGATTAGTGTCCAAATTCTGACATTATTATTATTATTATTATTATTATTAATAAGGAGGATGAAAGAAGACCGTAAGCATACAGCTGACCAAATGAAATTGAAAGCACAGTAGACCCCAGAAGCAGCAGTGTGAAAGCAGAATGGGAACAATTATAGAGAATTACAGTGGCTACTAAATTGAGATACATTAGAAAACCTGTTTTTAAAAGCTCATGAGAGAGTTTACATTGTATGATTGCTAACAATGAACTTAAAACTAACCTCTCTAAACCCAAATTCCTACATTAGCTTATCTAAAGAGCATCACAATTTAAAATTCTATATTATATGTTTTCATAGATGACCAATATTTTTCCATTAATGACCAATGCAAGTGTATGTTTCATAAGTGACTGGCTATATGATTATATATATATATATATATATATATATATATATATTTTTTTTTTTTTTTTT
>CM044431.1:64068460-64154289 GCA_024363595.1 Xenopus borealis
TATAGTTAATAATATGTAACATGACTTTGACAAAGGGTTTAATAGAGGGAACAATATATGTTAGATATTCAAATACAACAAACAATATCTATAAAGTAAGATTTTATTTTTTAATTTACATGTAATTGGGTCTTTATAGGATTATAATGGTAACAAAATACATAATTTGGGAGATACATTATCTTAGCTAAAGAGCATCACCCTTTAAAGTTTTGTATCAATGGAAACACCTAGCTGCAAGGACACCAGGAGCCAAAGAGGAAGAGGCACTCCCTACACACACTATAAGGTAGTGTGGGAGGAAATGGTCATTACACCTCTTGGCCACTAACTAGTGGTGTAAATACATGTAAATGGATACATAGGCTTCTGCCTAGTAACTAAGGAGGTAGGGATTTAATTCTATAGGGATTTGTAAAACCTATAGGTCCCTACATTACTGTAAAAGATTGAATGCATTATAAAATAGACTATAAAAGAAAAGCTAATTTTTCAATCATTATATTTATAATCATCATTATTATTATTATTAATAATAAAAATAAGCATAAATCCAAATATAGCTAGAATGTTCTATTTATTTAGTTTGCATTTCCTTGAAAACCTTTCATTTGGCCTCAATACAGAAAGCGGAACTTTAAGATTCTAGAAGCTGAAATGGCAACAGAGGAAGATTACTTTTTAAAAAATTGCTTTCTCTACACACCATGGATTAGCAAGAGCCAAACATATTTCTTATTATGTTTGTGATAAAGTTCAATCTCATTTTGCCACATGCATTTTATCTTTGACTTTTAATGTTTAGCACTATGAAGGCCAAGAGTTTAAAAAATATTGATGAAATTGTTCCAGACAAAATAAATACACCAAAATAGCAATGTAGTAAAGCTGTTGACCAGATGAGAAACAACCTGGAAAATATGCAACAGCGTGCAGCTTACAGCACACTCTCTTGGGTGGATTTTATACCTGATACCCAATGGGCCAATGTGGTGTATGAAAAATAATGTGCTATTTTAAGGCTATAAGTTTAATTTTGGCATGAGTATATAATGGGTTTAAAATTCTGGCCTGTATTTGTCCTACTAGTGTCTGTGTAAAATAATAGTTATTCTCAGTATCACCTTAATGAATCCCATTTGGAGCATTCAGCTGTTATTCTCCAAACACTCTCTTCTGACAGGACTTAACCCTGTCTTTTAGCGTCTTTCGCATTACTCTTACAGTTGACACCCTGGAGAAGGATAAATATGAAAGTGAAAAGAAACAGGCATGCCTAGTTAAAGAAATGTTCAGGGAAGGATAGTATTGCTTTCTTATCTCAATTTCCAATTTTAACCAAACCCTTTAGTTTCTAAAAAAAATGTTATCCTTATTAAAAATCTGTTCTTTCAGTTATTTCCTTCTGCAGCCAATTTTCATACCAGTGGGATTTAATTCTTGCACAATATTAATCTTAATGGTCTGTAAGTATGTAAATGGGATAGAAAATGTTTCTTGTCTCATAAATCCAGAGTGCCTTAGAAAATAGGCACAAACAAAAGACTTTTGTTTTGCGGGTTAAAGTTTAGAATATTCAAATACTCACACAGAGTGAAATATTTCACTTTTATCTTATTTTTATTGGCTTCTTTAGGCTAGGTCCAGATGGAGCTGAGATCAGCCTTCTGAAATCCACACTTGTTCTTTATTCACGTTTGAAACCCTTGTGTCAGCCTGGTGGGAACACACTTGATGGATTTTGTTGAATACACAAAAGACTTTGCATTTCACCCTGAAATCTGCCGTGTGTTCAGCCCAAAGCCGACACAAGGGTTTTGGACATGAATGAAGAGGGAAGGTACTGTTCAACAGGCAGAATTTGGCCCTGTCTTGCCCTAGCCTTAAAGGAGAAGGAAAGGTATAATCACTGGGGGTGCCAAATCACTTAGGGGCAGATTTACTAAGGGTTGCGTTTTAACAATTGAGATGATTTTTTTTTGATTGAAAATTGACCTTTTTCAATCGGATAAAAATCATCTGAATTGTTAAAATGCATCGTTCGATGATTTGAGTGATTTTGGCCTAAAAAATTAGAATTTAAAAAAAAATCAAAAAAACACTTCTTAAGGAGTTCCACCCATAGGCAAAAATAGCAATTCGTCAGGTTTATGGTGGCAAAGTGTCGAATTCAATTTTTTTATAGAGGCAGTACTTCGATTTTTGAATGATTGAATTAAAAAATTTGATAATTTTTTTTAATTCAAATCAAATTTTGGCCTATTTGATGGTCGAAGTAGCCACAAATTACTTCGAAATTCAATTTTTTTTTAATTAGAATTTTCACTTTGACCCTTAGTAAATCTGCCCCTTAGTAATTTGATTACTTTCCTGATAACTGCACTGGCTCGGCGTATATCTGTAGCAGCTCATTCACGATTTTCACTTTACTGCGCAAGTGCCTTCCAAGCAGGCCTGAATTTGTGTTGAGGCTAGGTGTGGCATGCCGTCTGGCAGAATTCTAAGAGGTGCTAATTGCCAGTGCTTCAGCACATGCATGCACATGCTTCTGCGGCGGGGAGGGGTTGCAGGCAAATTCTTCAGGTGCTAGGACCCTGCGGCGAGACTTTTCTGGGCGTTAGGACTCTGCAGCACTGAAGACAGGAATCCGGGCCTGCTTTCCAGAGTGGAAAAAAGAGAAAACAGCAGATGCCAAAGAACATAGTGGCAATGAGCTTCTACAAACTGTGTAGCACCAGCCCAGGGTATCAGATAAGGGGTTGTAATCAATGGGGGTGCTCAACATTTTGGCATTGCACAGTGATTATAACTTTAGTTGTACCTTAAAGGAAAATAAACTTTAAGCATAAAGGTGTTACTGTGCTATTATTAAAAAGATTCTGTCACAGGAAACATTTTTTATTAAAAAATGCAAGATAATAGTGCTCCACCAGCAGTAGGTTGCACTGTAATCCAATTTTCAAAAGAGCAAACAGATTTTCATGTGGGGCTTGACATGTTCTTAGTTTCCCAGGTGTCCTCAGCCATGTGACTTGTGCTCTGATAAACATTAGTCACTCTTTACTGCTGCACTGCAAGTGATATCCTCCCCCTCCTGCCCACCACAACAGCTGTTTAATAGAACAATTGGAAGTTAACAAGATAGCTCCCTGCAAATGCCCTAGTGGTAGATATGAAAATAGCATTCAATAGTAAAACACCCAGTTCCAGCTCACCAAAGTCATAACTCCTCCAGTTACATTAAGTAGGAAAATAATAGCTTATCTGAAAGCTGTTCAATTGGGAAATGCTGGCTCTTTCTGAAAGTGTAGGATCAGGCACAATGACTTGGGATGGCTGTCTACACACCAATAGTATAATTTAAAAAATAAAATTTTAAATGGCATAATCAATTAGGTGCAATGTACACAGTGTAATTTTGTAATAAAAATGACAACATAAAATCATGACATAATCCTTTTAAGCTACCGTGTGCTAAACAAACAAGACTTTTGCCCCTGCTGTCTCAGGAGTTAATGTAAAGCCTGGGGGACAGGGTTAAATCTCAATAGGCTAAGACCTAATATAAACAGGCTCAGCAGGGGCAGAAGCTTAGCTGGAGAACAACCAAATGAAAACAGTTCAAATTATGTAGTCACAGGGTAAAAACATATTTTTTTCACGGCATCTGTTTGACAGCAAAAACCCGAAAAAGTAGTGGTTAAAGGGATACTGTCATGGGAAAACATTTTTTTTGTCAAAACGCATCAGTTAATAGTGCTGCTCCAGTAGACTTCTACACTGAAATCAATTTCTCAAAAATTTTTTTAATATTCAGTCTGACATGGGGCTAGACATTTTGTCAATTTCCCAGCTGACCCGGTCATGTGACTTGTGCCAGCACTTTAGGAGGGAACTGCTTTCTGGCAGGCTGTTGTTTTTTCTTCTCAATGTAACTGAATAGTACGCAGTGGGACATGGGTTTTTACTATTGAGTGCTGTTCTTAGATCTACCAGGCAGCTGTTATCTTGTGTTAGGGAGCTGTTATCTGGTAACCTTCTCATTGTTCTGTTGTTAGGCTGCTGGGTGGGGGAAAGGGAGGGGGTGATATCACTCCAACTTGCAGTACAGCAGTAAAGAGTGATTGAAGTTTTTCAGAGCACAAGTCACATGACTTGGGGCAGCTGGGAAATTGACAATATGTCTAGCCCCATGTCAGATTTCAAAATGAAATATAAAAAAATCTATTTTGCTCTTTTGCGAAATGGATTTCAATGCAGAATTCTTCTGGAACAGCACTATTAACTCATGCATTTTGAGAGAAAAAAATTCCCATGACAGTATCACTTTAAAAACATGTTTTGTTGTGATTTATTATGCCCCGAATCTAATCCAAGTCAGTACACCATGTAAAACCTGTCGAATTTATGTAAAAGTCGTTGGCAGATGTTATGTACAATACTAATAAAAATTCGGTCCTGACTGGCAGTATAATCACATTGCCATTAGGAGAACCATAGCCATGGCAGTTGGTTTTGTCACATTGGATACTCACTGTCATGATCATTGCCAGTGTTATTTTGATTATTTTTTCAAATCAAAATTAAATTAGAAATAAAATTAAAAAACGTTGTATATTAGTCATGCAACATACTCTGTATATTATATGTAGGAATGTTTAGTGTTGTGGCAAGTCTACAACTAGTGATGAGCTAGTGGGCTAAAAAATTGTCACGTGACAAAAAAAAATTCTGTACCACCTCTTGCATCAAAATTAATTTGTACAAAAACAAATTGTTGCCCATGGACCAATGCATTTCAGAAAATGTTTGAGCAAAGAGAAATGGATCAGTTTCGCCCATCACTATCCACAACATTGTTAAAAACTTTTAAGTCTTTCATGTTAATAAAGAATATCTCTATAAAGAAGAAAGCCAAGCCTAGATTAGCTTCTAGTGTCAGAGGACAAGGACAAGAATTGCAGTGAAGCAACACAAGTGTGCAGAGCTGTGCTAGGGCCCTGGTAGTTTAATAGTAGTAGAACTTGTTTTCCCTTTAAGCAAAAGATTTTTACATTTTTCAATAGATTTCAGGATAATATGTGTTTTTTAGGCATTTCTTTAACAATAAAGGCATGCCTTGTTAAGCAGTTTTTTTTTTACAAATAATGCTTTATGGGGGAAATAATGATAAGGACTTGCACTGGATGCAAAAAGAAATTATATTTAATGTTTTAATGCAAATATTTACGTCATTCCTATAAATATTATGATCTGCTCTGTTTTTGGTGATGCAGCCCATGTACAGTACACAGTCCCTGTAGTTTTCATGCTTGCTGAAAGAACAGTATCTTGGCAGAATGTGTTCCAAATTATAGATTTGGAATCCCAGAGCTGCATAATGCCATTCCTTGGCATTTTTCTTCGCATTCAAAAGGAAAAGCAACTTTCAAACATTTTTGACAACAGAGATGGTAAATGTCAAACACAATTAAACATACATGCACTGAATCCAGCAGCAGAAAAACATAATATTATGAACTGTCAAGGTCTTTTAACTAATCGAGTATAATTCTACAATAATATGGGTAAAAAAAAATTTTCTATCAAACTTCATTATTCTTTTTCTGCTAAACACAAACAAGCAATATGGATTTCTGTTGCATTAATAAAGAACAAATCTTTCTTCAAAAAAATATTGAGCTTCTGCCTTTACACCTGCCTTTAGATGACCAAAAACAGTTGTTTTGATATAACAGTTACTCCTACCCTGTATATGTAAAATATATTTCTTTAAAATACAACTAGTATTCATTGCAGAATGTTTGCAATTGACTTTGTTATGTTCAGCTATATTAAATATGTTGTCTAACCACAGTCTCACCATGTCTATTGTCAGTGGAGCCTCAGCTAATTTATATTTGCGACTAAAGCATAAAAATTTTAAATTTATCTAGAATTGATGGAGAATTTTCAAACTTGCAGGGTAAGTTAACATTACCTGTAGTAATGGGATTTAAGGGCCTGGAGCTATTAACCCTTTAGAGTAGCCTGTTTAAAATTTTATTTTACTATTTGTTGCTTTAAGTATTTTGTAATTATTGGTTTCTGTATTTATCATGTCCATTAGGTTTATTGGTCTCGGGTTTATTTTGAAGATAGCAATATCCAAACTTTGGGTAAAGAAGACCTCTGGTTTCAAAGAAGTTTAAAAGAGGCGATTCCTGTTAAGGTGGAAAAACCATCCCTGAACAGAGGCGGGGCCTTCGACACCATCTGTCTGCTACATACAATGCTGTTCTCACATTTGTTCCTCGGCAGTTTCAGAACTCTTGACACATCCATTCATGCAACTCTCACAAGTAACTACACAGAATCAACACCACTGTGAATATCAGATGTCACCTCTCTGAAGAGTAACAATGTGCTGTTGTGGTTGGATTGCTGTCAGAATCTATATGCCAAGAACTCTCCTACACCAGTACTTGAACTGAAGAAGCTGCTCGGATGAGCAGTGAAACGTCTTCATTAAAATATCTCAGCAAGTCCAGTTGCTTTGAGTTACTTTTGATAAATACAGCTGTCACAATCCAACCTGTGGGTCAACCCAACCGAAGTACAGCATGTAACCAATACAGGGCTGCATAGGTTTCTATCAGTGGCATAGCAAGAGTGTCCTAGGCCCACCCAACCAGAAAAATCTTTGAAGGAACCTGAGGTGCATATCTGCTCTGTCAGGCAACATTACCTCTGCCGCTGCCCCAACCCCTCCCGAATGGGAGGCATTTCATGCAATCTATAGAACACTGAATGTGAAATTCCTTAAATCCAGAAATCATCCCCCACACCACATCATTTGACCTTATATACCAGCTCCTAGGCTCCTACTAGATGCTATTTACAGTTTGTGGGTAGATCTAATTTAGATAATACCCTTTGTATATGGTTACATACACCTGGCCACTAGTAGGAGCTGGTGTATTAGGTCACATGATGTGGTATGGGGGATGATTTGTTGATTTAAGGAATTTCACATTCAGTGTTTTATATACGTTTTACCAGAGGAAAGACCCATGTAGTGCAATGCAGCTCAAATAAACTGTACTAAAGTCAATACTTTACTGTCACGTGGATTTTTCATGTTCATATGATAACCCTTAATGGAGGTGGCTAACCTACTATACTGTTTGAGGAGCAAAACTAACTTATATCTGAAGCGCTTAAGGAACACCTATTATGAGGCATTTAATGCAATAAAGCAAAGTGACCCCACAGTCCAGGCACCGCTTACCCCCCCCCCCAACCTGCTTCCTCAGTTTGCAACACTTTGCTTTGCAACAACATAATATAATGTTTCTATTTTAAGACAAACATTAGGAGATGTTGTTACCTCCTACCTTTAATATCAACCACTTATATACTGTACGTCCAAATGCAGTATGAGTCAGTTAAATTAAATATGTACATTTTAGTATAATTTGCTGCATTCATCATCTCTGCAGATTATAATGTGTTTTCCCATTGAAATGAATCAAGTGCACTGTGGATACTATATAGTGTGCATCAAAAAGTTGCCCAACGTATATGACTGTCACAGCATATAGTTACATAGTTAAATTGGGTTGAAAAAAGACAAAGTCCGTCAAGTTCAACCCCTCCAAATGAAAACACAACATCCACACACACACCTCCATACCTTCACATAAATTATATATGCTCATATCTATACTAACTGTATAGTGTAGTATCACAACAGCCTTTGATATTATGTCTGTCCAATGTTACAATATGTTACACCTGAAACCTCTGGGTAATCAGTTTTCTGTCTATGAGGGTAAGATTTTAGCCCCACTTCCCTACAGGCCTGATTGTATTGGAAAACCCAGATACTGTAGAGTTATAGATGAGATGCCGGTAATTTAATGCTGTTTTAACATTTATTTCTGTTGTAGTTTGGATATTGCAGAAACAGCTCATTTTAAATGGCATGAAGCTGGGATATTAATTTTAAATGTCACTTTCTCTGAAGGGGAATTCTTACACTGTATTTCCCTTCAAATACAGAATAGCATTGGTTTTCAGAAAGCAAACACAAAAACTGCAAAAAAATAATTGGCATACTATTTCATTGACCCACGACATAAAAACAATGCGGTTTTCCTTCTGCTTCTCAATTTTATATAGACATTGTATTACAGCAAAAGTTTTTAAAAAGTAAGAATGAGATGACCTGGGTCAGGCAGTGTAAAAGTATTCTGCGGTCATTGAATATAAATGATAGAAACCAGTGTTTTTTTTCAAAGGAAAAGGTATTGGAATCATAATAGAGAAATGAATAGCTATAACACAATAGACACCCCAGTGTGCATAGTGACCTTCAATATTTTAGAACAGAAATGTTTTTATATTAATAGTCATGTATTACTTATTTGAACAGGGACTTAGTTCTGGAGCTACAAATAAAAGTGTACTGTATTTTCCCAAAAGTCTGTTGCTGTGATTAACAGCTCACTAGTTCAGTCTGCACTAAACAGATGGATAGCACTCTTTTGTCAGGGAATGGGAATACAACACAAAAACTGGGGTATATTTATCAAAGGGCGAAAATAGAGCTTGTCACAATTTGCCATACGGAAATTTAATGCTCTCCGTTTACTTTTATAGGATGTATTCTCTCATAGTCTATTTAACTCTTCCTTTGTTAACGTAACCATAAAATCCTGTAGAGCAGCGAAAAGTGGAACCATGCCAAGATTTGTTTTAAAAGGGACCTGTCGCCAGAAGAGCTTTTACACACCAGTGTTATTTTATGCATTTGATGCAGGTTTGAGTGCACCTAAAAGCATTCGCTAATTGATTTGATTACATAATGCCGGATTGTATTCCATTCCACATTGTGTTTTACTCCATTTGCTTCCCAAAATCTTGTGTTTGTGTCAGAATGGGGGATTTGAATCCCATGCCCATGCATTGGCTACACAATTATAGACACAAGTAAAGATGGGGAATGAAAGGAGTGCTGTGACATCTAGGAAGAGGAATAAAGGCAGGGAAAGCAATATATGATTGAAAGCTGAGGTTTTTTTTTTAAATATGTTTAGAACAGGTATGGATTAAATTAAGAAAAAAAAAAAAGTTTTATGTTTAATTTGAAAATGACTTTAAGTATACAGTATTTATGCATGGGTGTCAGGTTCCCTTTAATCTCCTAAATAATAAACCCCACCATTTACATTGTTACCAGACCTCTTTTATGGATTATGACACAACCAGAGATCCTCTGTCTCTCGCTGGTATATGGTATTAGGACCTGAGGCCACTAGCATGGATCAGTGTCTTAGAAAAGCTCTTGGTTTCATCATACAAAATAGTGTACTGACTTTACACTCTAAATAGTGTAGAGTCAGTGGGGGTCATTTATAAAGTTCGCACAGCGCATAATTGTTCTCAAATGGTAGTTTTGCCCATGCTTTTCCCTGAATGCTACAATATTGCACTACTGTGCCCGGCTTTCCGGTTTTTGCGAATTCGCATTGTGAATGAATTTTCGCAAACAATTCGCAAACAAGACTGGACTTTGCGTGAGTGCAGGAACTTTGCGAGGTTGTTTTGCGCGAAAGTAGCGTTAACAGTAACTTAAATTCGCAATTTGCGAAACAGTTTTGCGAATATTTTCTCCGCCACCAAAGATGTGGCGCAGAGTGTTCGCAATTTGGGATCTTTGCCATATTTAAAAAGCTCCTATAGATATTCGCAATGTGAAAAACAAATTCGCAAATCTGTTTGCACACTCATATTCAGCTTTATAAATGTAACCAGGTGCAGGGCAAATATATTCACTCTGCGAACCAATCTGCCCTGCGCGAACTTTATAAATGACCCCCAGTGACTTCATCCACAATCTTACCAGCAAAAATGGGAATATAGAGGTGCTTAACCAAATATGAATTACCAACCTGAACCACTGAACCAGGGGTATTTCTTATACCCATGCCAACCTTGTCACTTATGATATCATCGGATTATATCTATCTATCTATCTATCTATCTATCTATCATCTATCATCTATCTATCTATCTATCTATCTATCATCTGTCTGTCTGTCTGTCTGTCTGTCTGTCTATCTCTCTCTCTCTCTTTCTCTCTCTCTCTCTCTCTCTCTCTCTCTCTATCTATCTATCTATCTCTTATCTATCTATCTATCTATCTATCTATCTATCTATCTATCTATCTATCTATCTATCTATCATCTCTCTCTCACTCTCTCTCTCTCTATCTATCTATCTATCTATCTATCTATCTCTCTATTAGACAATAGGTGTCAGCAAATGGTTCATTCCTAAAAGACCCAACCCCAAAGCAGAAGAAGAGTAACATTGTGTATGTAGTGCAGTGCTATGAGGAGTGCTCTGATTTGTATGTTGGAGAAACCAAATAGTTACACCAGCTTACAGGAAAGCCAACTTTTCTGGTCAGGACTCCGTGTACCAACAGCTAAAAGAAAAAGGACACACGTTTGAAGACTGCCAAGTCCAGATTCTAGACCGGGATACCGACTGGTTCAAAAGAGCTGTTAAAGAAGCCATAATTTTAGAAAAAAAGTTTGAATAGAGGCGGGGGTGCAACATGTATTGTCTCAAAGCTCCAATCATGCTAATACAATCAATACCTAACTGCAGGAGATCCTTGCTGATTATGATAAACAGATCATGCTGATTTGAGCAACATTCCAGGGTATTTATTCCAGAAAGATCTTTTTACAAGTAATTTTGAATTGAAAAAGCCAGTCGATGGCCGGTGAAACATCTTGAAGAAAAACACAAGTCCAGTTGACTTATTTCTATAGATACAGTTATTGGACGATTTATTGTTGCACTTGTTTATTGGGAAATAGATAGTATATTGTTTTGCTTGACTTTGAAGAAGATGTATTTGCTTGTATTAAACATGGTCCAAAACATTTAACATTTTTTAAGAAAAACTTTGTTGTATTCATCCTACTTGAAGAATGAGATCCTCTTCTATTTTTGTCTTAGACGAAACCTTTCTTAAAGGGGAATTATACCCCCATTGTTCAGAATGTTTTGTTCTTGTGTGGAAGAAAATTAGATTTCCAGTGCACAGGTAATAGGATCCTGCTAACGAAACAGTCACAAGAAAGTGTAAAGGGATAATGGTAAAGATACTGGTAATCTAATTGTCTATTTCTCAAGGACTAAACATACTGTTTAAAAGTGATGCAAATATTACTACATTAGTTGTAGGGATGGCGCGAACCGCGGAAAAAAAGTTCGCGGAAAATTGCGAACGGTACGCGAACGGTTCGCGAACCCCATAGACTTCAATGGGAAGGCGAACTTTAACAGCTAAAAAAGACATTTCTGGCCAGAAAAATGATTTTAAAGTTGATTAAAGGGTGCAACAACCTGGACAGTGGCATGCCAGAGGGGGATCAAGGGCAAAAATGTATCTGAAAAATCCATTGTTGACACAGCGCTGCGTTTTGTGCTGTAAAGGGAAAAAAGTCACTCAGGTGGTGGTTGTGGACACTGTAATATTATTGATAGTTAGACAGAATGTGAACAAGCTCACACAGCTAGATGGCAGTTGTTTGAAGAACACACTGGGCAAAAAATGCCTACAGGGCAAATAATGGCTACAAGGTCAACGTATACACTACTACAGCGGTGGATACGGATTACGTAAAATATATTATGGCTGCTTGAAAAAAGTCACTCAGGTGCTTTTTCTGGAGAGGGTAATATTATGGATATTTAGACAGAATGTGAACAAGCTCACACAGCTAGATGGCAGTTGTTTGAAGAACAGTAGATTACTAGCCAGCAAACTTACTATCCACTGTCCCTGAAATCACTAACAGCTCTCTCCCTACACTAGCTCTTCAGCACACACAGGCAGAGTGAAAAAACGCTGCAGGGCTTCGGTTTTTATAGGGAAGGGGAGTGGTCCAGGGGGTGTGGGGGTGGTCCAGGAGGGAGAGCTTACTGATTGGCTGCCATGTATCTGCTGGTCTGGGGGAGAAATGGCAAAAAAAAAGCGCCAACTAAGGCGAACCCAAATTGGCGAACGCGAACAGCCGATGTTCGCGCGAACAAGTTCACCGGCGAACAGTTCGCGCCATCCCTAATTAGTTGCAGTGGAACTGTGAACCAGTGCACCAGTAGCTAAAGACAGATCTTTTCCTTACACTGCAAAAGAACAACACCGCAACCTACTGATAAGGTACAAATGCAACATTAATGTTTCAATAAAACATCTCGCACAAATATGCATTACATACAAGGACATTAAGTATATATTAATTTAGAGCTGCTCCTGCTGATTTTAATGAACTTCACCAGCTTTCAGCAGACATTGTATTTATACTGTGTAACCATGCATATTATGACTTTGGCTAAATATAAACTTCTTATGATTTCCAGCTGTTATAAATATACTTTAGAATAATAAAAGTTACTGCATTTCAAACACAAACATTTCATTTTGAAGAGAAATTATTGTAAAACTGTGATTGCCTCTACAGTTCCACAGCTTTACCAGCTTTCTGTGTCATTTTGTATGGAAGGTGGTTAAATATTTTGTCAGATCTGTATTATATATTGCAACAATAAACTATGTAAGACTTTATATGCTTATCAACACTTCTCATGAATTATATGATAATACAGACATCCCTCTTAAATGTCAGCCTTGCACTTATATTTCTGATTGTTTAGTACTGTAATACATTTTGTTCAGTTTACATACTGTAAATCCGACAACCAACTCATCAGTAATACATTTCTGAGGTTTCAGTTATAAAATGCCAGCCTGGGTGCTTCCTTTGCTAACTGTCAACAACCTATCCCTGTATGATTCTTATATCAACTCCCCTGCCATAACCTTACATTTCTACATTGGATAGTAGGCAAGAATACTTTTTATTGGGACA
Organism: Xenopus borealis; assembly: GCA_024363595.1. Taxonomy (NCBI): domain Eukaryota; kingdom Metazoa; phylum Chordata; class Amphibia; order Anura; family Pipidae; genus Xenopus; species Xenopus borealis. The sequence goes on from CM044431.1 coordinate 64,081,393, forward strand.
TTCTTAGTTGCATTTTAATCAGATAAGAGAAAAATAGACATAAATAGGGCATCCTGCTTACAAATAATGTCTTGCTAGTCATACTGTAAGTATGGGCACATTTTGGTTAAGTTTATTTACTTCTATATATCATCATTTACATACATCATGTTTTCCATAAAGGGATTTTATTGCTTTTTTTCTTTGTTTTTAGCAACAAAAATCCACATATCAACACAAAAGTTAAATGGATCCTGTCATGGGAATACATGCTTTTATAAAAACACATCAGTTAATAGTGCTGCTCCAGTAGACTTCTACACTGAAATCCATTTCTCAAAAGAGCAAACAGGTTTTTTTATATTCAGTTTTAAAATCTGACATGGGGCTAGACATTTTGTCAATTTCCCAGCTGCCCCTGATCATGTGACTTGTGCCAGCACTTTAGGAGGAAACTGTTTTCTGGCAGCCTGTTTTTTTCCTTCTCAATGTAACTGAATAGTACGCAGTGGGACATGGGTTTTTAGATGCTGTTCTTAGATGTACCAAGCAGCTGTTATCTTGTGTTAGGGAGCTGCTATCTGGTTACCTTCCCATTGTTCTGTTGTTAGGCTGCTGGGGGCTAAAAAGGGAAGGGCTGAAATCATTCCAACTTGCAGTACAGCAGTAAAGAGTGATTGAAGTTTATCAGAGCACACGTCACATGACTTGGGCCAGCTGGGAAATTTATAATATGTCTAGCCCCATGTCAGATTTCAAAATGAAATATAAAAAATCTGTTTGCTCTTTTGACCATGACAGTATCCCTTTAAATTATTATAATATGTATTTATAATCCAACATATTTGACAGTGCTGTACAATAGATGGGTTTATAAAGTGAATGTAGATATTATATATATATATATATAGTGAATAAAGTACCCCCTATTGTAAAATATAAGGATATTATAAGTTACAGAGGAGTTTCATGACCACGAGGCTGAAGGCCGAGTGTTTTTATACAGGTCGTGGAACTCCGAGTTAACTTCTAATATCCTCATATTTTGCAACTGGAGGTACTTTATTTATTATAATACACAAGTTTCAGTGAGTCATGTGACAGAAATGACATCAGAACTCACCGTTTATAACTGATGACATCAGAACTCACCGTTTATAAGGATATAATTTACAAGATATTCACAGCATTTGTCTATATGTATTTTGTGGTCACAGCCTCATTGCACCCCCGCCTAATGGTCTTAAAAATTAGTGGTGAGCACAACTTTTTCTTGTTTGTTGTAGCTATACTGGAGCAGTGACCAGCTCTCTGTTGTAGCCCCCACCCTTCCCAGCTATAGTCAGGTGATCCCACTGGTGTCTAATAAAAGGGCATCCATGATTGGGAGTTTTACTTTGAAAGCAGCAAGTAAGTTGCAGGTAAAACTTAGTCCCTTTGTAAAATGTTTAATGAAGTAATGGAATTCTTAATGAATCAGATGAAAATTGAGCGTAGGACTGGTCAGATATGGGATGACTTTGACGTAGTTGGCCAGCTTAAATATATTGCAATATATGGACAAACAATCCCTGTTGTTTAAAGGGTAAGGCATTTTTTAGTAGCTGTATGGACAGAATGTCTCAATGTCTTAAATATATTGATAATGGGTTGAGTGCAGAGGATCTTGTATTTGTCTATATGTATTTTGTGGTCACAGCCTCATTGCACCCCCGCCTAATGGTTTTAAAAATTAGTGGTGAGCACAACGTTTTCTTGTTTGTTATATATATATACGGTATAAACAACCAAAAACCTCTGCTATACTGGTATGGGAGTTGTTATCCAGAATGCTCCGCACCGGAGGTTTTCTGACCTGACCTGAAGTTTTCTTTCCACGATTTGCAACTTCAAGCCTTAAGTCTCCTAACAATTATCAATTATTATCTAATTAATGATATATTAATGATATATTTATAAGGTACTGATATATTATTATGTTGAAAAAGGAAATATATTTTACATTTTTGAATTAGAGTTATGGGATCCGTTATCCAGAAAGCTCAGAATTGCAGGAAGGCCATTTCCCATAGACTCTATTAATATAAATATCTAATTTGTTTTACAAAATATTTCCCTTCTCTCTGTAATAATAAAACAGTACCTTTAATTAATTCCAATTAAGATATAATTAATCCTTGTTTGAGGTAAAACAATCCTATTAGCTTTGTTTTACCTCTACATTTTTTTAACTAGGGCTAGACTTAAGGTATTTCAGATCACAATTACGGAAAGATTTGTTTTCTGGGAAACCCCAGGCCCCCAGCATTCTTTATAACAGATCTCATACCTGTATTTAATTAAAATGGAGTCTATGGAAGACAACCTTGCCATAATTTAGAGCTTTCTGGATAAAGGGTTTCCAGATAAGTGATAGTATACCTGTACAAGAGGTAGCGAGGGACCTGCCAAAAAGAGCTTACAGTCTAAAAGAAATCATAGGGTTCAACTGCAGTTTTGATGCAGTCCAGCAAGAGAGAATGTCTTTGTTAGTATTCCAGCTGCAATGGTGGTGGGGGTATATAACAGGGTGTGGTAGAGTAACCAAAGAAATTAGTAAAAAATGTGCTTTTCCTTTAATTTCTCCCCACTAGGAAAAAGATAAGTGCCATGAGGACAGGGGTGACCCCCAACTTGTGAGCACTTGGATTGTTTCTGGTAGTTCACAAGGGACCCCCAGTTTAGTGAGGGAACTTATCAAATGTATGAAGGTAGTGCCAATGGGCAGGATTTATTTTTATGATGTATGTTTTGCATGCTGAGTGCAAATAAACCTCTTGAAATTGAAGACAGTGTCTGTTGTGGATCCCGCAAAGGTTATAGTTCAATAGTCCAGGAACACAACATGGGGTTCAGCTCTGGGCAATTGCAGTCACCAGCACACACTTCAGCAAGTGTTTGCAGCAACTTCTTCTTCAGGAGGCACTCCGTTTCCTCATTAAACCCTTCTTCTGTGTTTATACCTGTTATGGTTTTACTTAAAAGGGTAGTTTGCCTTCCAACACTTTTTCCGTTCAGTTGGTTTCAAATGGTGAAATACAAAGTTTCAATTTTCACCTTCTGAAGCAGCTCTGAGAAGGGGAGGTTTCATACATTTCTAAATGTATACACTAGTTGATACATTTCTTATCTTTGACCCCTGCTGAGCAGAAGCCCCGGGTTTCATTAAAGACAGCTGTTAGAATTGAGGCAATCGTTGCTAATACTCCAGAGATGCTGCTGAGAAATGGATCAACTAAATGTTGCAAAATTGTATTGAATTACTGAGCTGCCAGACTGAAACAACAGAGACAGGAACATTAAACTTAAAGGGTCATGGGAAAAATTTTTTTTTCAAAAGGCATCAGTTAATAGTGCTTCTCCAGCAGAATTCATTTTGAAATCGGACATGGGGCTAGACATATTGTCAATTTCCCAGTTGCCCCAAGGCATGTTATTTGTGCTCTATTAAACTTACTCACTCTTTACTGCTAAACTGTAAGTTGGAGTGAAATACCCCCTCCCCCCCAGTAGCCAAACAACAGAACATTGGGAAGGTAACCAGATAACAGCTCTCTAACACAAGAGAACAGCTGCCTGGTAGATCTAAGAACAGCACTCAATAGTTAAAAACCCATGTCCCACTGAGACTCCTTCAGTTATATTGAGAAGCCAAAAAGCCTGCAAGAAAGCAGTTCCCTCCTAATGTGCTGCCACAAGTCACATGACCAGAGGCAGCTGGGAAATTGACAAAATATCTAGCCCCATGTCAGATTTCAAAATTGAATATAAAAAAATCTGTTTGCTCTTTTGAGAAATGGATTTTAGTGCAGAAGTCTGCTGGAGTAGCACTATTAACTTTCCCATGACAGTATCCCTTTAAAAACAGGAAAACATAAAAAAGACAAGTAATTGAAGAAAGTATTTATTTCTAGAGAAAACATGAAAACAATTAAACTGAAAAAAAAAAGTGTTTGGAAGGTGAACAACCCCTTTAACTGTAATTATCATCCTATTTGAGACTTCTTCAACTGTCACATTTATATTTAAAAATAAAGAACAAAAAAAAAAGCTAGAAGAAAATAAATGAGGTGTTATGTTACACATTTCTACAATTTAAAACATACTAAACCTGGAGCAAACTATGCATCTAGTAGTACAGTAGCCTATAGTTTTATCTGTGAATTCTGGAGTTTATGTTCTAAAGGAAATATTGAAACTGTTCCACAGAGCCTGCTGTTTCCTTTACCTATCTGTTTAAAATGCCTTCTTATAATCAGCAACGTCATGTAAGCGCTGTATACAAAAGTTCTTGCCCAATAACAGAATGTTTCTTTGCTAGAAATTTTTTAAATGAACTCGTCTACAAAACATCAAAGTGAATTGTGTTTACAGTAAACTTTTCCCCTAATCCCCTGGTATAAATTCTTCATAATCGCATTGCATACAGTACATCAATGGAACATCAGAGGAACAACCACTCCCTGCTGGCCTTGCTTAATGAGAAATATTTTTGTGCCAAACCGACTTTATTTTTATGCACTGCTAACAATGTCACTCTACAAACCTGTGATTATGGTAAGGTGGGAGTCAGGAAGCTTCAAGTTGTCTCTAATTTCAGCTGGCAAATGCAGCTTGCACTGACTGGAATGGTGTTTGCTATTCTTGTCACATATGCAATTGTTCCTGGATTTACTAAAAGTGGACTTGTTTCAGAGACAGGAAGAAAAGGCAGATTATACAGAAAGCTGCTGATCTTTCTTCACAGAAATGGTGACAATCCTCCAGAAGAATTGCTAAGAATGGCACAAAGTGTTGTGTGAAGGCTTTTCTGAAAAATAGAAAAATTCAGACGACAGGCAAAAGAAGAAAACATGTTGGATTGCCAATAATTATATTAATAACATCAATGTTGTTGTCAACCAGAAAACAAAAACATGTCCCCGGTGTCTATTCACTCACACTCGTGTGAATGTAATATCTTTTTTTTTTTAATGAGCAAATACACTTTTGGAAAACTTTTGTTGAAGGCCAAAATACCATATGCACATTAAATGTATTAGACAGTGAAAAGATGCTTGTTGAATTTTACAAACCCCCCAAAATAAATAAAATAAAAAATAAATTTATTAGAGTCCATTATTAGTGTCCATTATTAGTGTCCATATACACCATTCACTGACATATAGACTTACAATGGCAGCTGCCTAGGGCTAAAGAGTGGAAACAGCACACTTCCTGGGGCTCTGTTTGTGTTAATATTGTGCAAGTGGAAGTGAACAAATGACTGGGGAGGAAGAGAGTAAGTTAATAGCATCCGGCCGAGCGGGGGTGGGGGAGAGGTTGGAGATAGTGAGTGGGGGGAAAAGACGTGCAAGGCCAAGTAGCATTGCCTTGAGTACAAAAACTACCTGAACCAGCTCTGAGTTCATCATGATCAATTAACCTGCCTGTATGTTTTTGGATTGTAGGATAAAATCAGAGAACCCAAACTCACTGCAGACAGACTCCTGGCTTGTATTCAACCCCAGACACCAGTATCATAAGGAAGTAATGCTAATCATGTAACCATGTTGAACATGCCCAAAATTAATAGATAAGATGAAGCACAGCAATTTTTATTTGTGTTACTTGCACTATGAAGTCGTTTTAGTGCTGTGACCTTGCACATTTCACTAAAACACAAGTTACCAGGGTCAAAGTAATAAAGATAATGTTCTTTACCGATGCATATCGTCTCTATAAACGTATACCAGCGGTGCCCCAATGTTGAGTGATGGTTGGGGCCACAAATTCCAACCCAAAAATAGTAACTGCAGGACTTTCATGTGAATGAAAATCCAAACTCTGCAAGAGAAAACTTCCCATCCATAAATGCAAGTATAAGATCTTTATCTGAAGTTTTTAGTTCCTGAGAGGATATTATAGATAGATATAGATGTGTGCTAACCGTATTTTGTCATTTTTTGTTTTGGTATTTTTGGTATTTTTTGTTTTATTTAATCTATTGTTTGAGCATGTAGTCTGAGCAGACAGAAAACTATTTTCCATGAAATAAGGGTAGAAATAATTGGTTTCATGAAAATACAGCAATGTTGCACTTTAAAGGACAAGGAAAGTTAAAAAAACAACCTAACCGTTTATGAATGTCTTCTTAAAATAGACCTGTTAAAGGAAAACTAAACCCAAAAAAGGAAAATGGCTAGAAATACCATATTATATATAGTAAACTAGTGCATCTCTATAACAGTAATAAATCAGACTTTCAAAGCTGTCATCAGGGGCTCTTGAATTTTGACATGCTCCATGTGGTCTGTGTCTGAGAGGCTTAGGGGACATCACAAATCAAGCAGGAAATTAGGTTTACATGTCATAGAAGCAGATGCTACAAGTAGGGTTGCCACCTTTCCAAAAACATTTTACCAGCCAGTGGTGGGAACTAAAGGGGTGGACCGTGAAGCAAAAAGGGCGGACTGTAATGCAAAAAGGACGAGGCAGGATGTGACACAAAAGGGGCGTGGCCACATGCTGTAATGGCCAGACGACGAAGAAAAGGTAAGTTTCCACCAGATGGCCAAGGGCTTTTGTTAAGGGTATTACAAATTACCAGCAACTACATTGCCAGTAAATCTGTTATACCGGCCCCCGTCTTGGCAGATGTTTTACCGGCTATGCCGGTAAATTTCAGACAAAATTTCAGACAAAATCGCTACTGTTTAATTATAAAACTAAGACTGTGAGTTCAGCTATAGCTATTTCTTATTGTGATTAGTTGAAATTTTTTACAAAAAGTTCAAATGACATTACTAATATCAAATATCACCAAGTTGCCATAAAAGTCAATAGGAAGTGTGTATTCAGTATTCAAACACCATATCTTCTAGAGCTCAGGATTTGATTATAGCAGTACTTTTGTAGAAATAATAAACAGAGAAATAAAAAAAGAACTATCACTTTAATAAAGGGGTTCAAGGCATAATACAGACATATCTACTTCCCAGCACATAATAGAGCTTTTAAGAGGATTCCATTTGACATTCAGCTTTTGTACCCCAATATGCAATATGTTTTTTACAATCATTCTTGAATAATTTGCATACTTTTACTAGGGGTTTACTTATTAAAGTCTGAATGCCAAAAACGAAAAAAATCTGGATTTTTAGTTAAATAAAAACTAGAATTTTTCAAGATTTATTTTACCCCGAGGATGGGAAAAAATCTGAATCCGAAAATCTCAGCATCTCAGACCTACTGAGGTTGTATATAATCAATGGGAGAGGTCCCTATCCTATTTGGAAGTTTCTGTGGTCTGCTCTGGAATTAGCCCAAAAATCTGACTATTTCAGACATTTTAGGCAAAAATAAAAAAAGATTTGGTGAGAATAAATCCCTGAATGTATGAGCCCCTCTAGGGACACTATTTAGGCCTAGTCTTAATATTTTATGAAAAGCATTATCATAAAATAAGTACCTCTTAATTATATCCAATATTGCATAGAACTGCTTGCTATATCTAGTTACAAAGGGGACCTTCTCTAGTGCTTCTCCCTGTTTTTTACCCAGTTTATTTACTTTCAACAATTGACTCCTATCTGTTTTTTCAACCCTCTGATAGGCCTTATTCACCACTTTAAACCCATAGCGATCCAGAAATCTTTGCCTCATATCATCCGCTTGTTCACAAAAGGTTCTATCCATGGGGCAGTTCCTCTGGAGTCTGCTCCACGGGTATCCCACCAATCAAACTCTGTGGATGGCAGGAGGATGCATGCAGCAGAATATTTCCACAACAGGGTTTCTATAAATTGTTGTATGTATTTGTTTGTCTACTACCATCAATTTAACATCCAGAACTTCAATTACCTCTTCCTTATAGTCACTTGTGAAACTTAGATTTCAAAGAGTTCCTCATGGCTGCAGAGACATGGGTCTCCCACCAACCCATATATAGTTTGGCGTAGGATGGGGCATATTTTGCCCCCATTTCTGTCCCATGTCTCTGCAGATGATAAGTAGAATCAAAGGTAAAGTAATCTAAAAGTCTAAAGTCTAAAAGAAATCTAATGGATGTCAACAAAAAATCCCTCAGATCTACAGGGTAATTACTATATCTTTCCAAGTGGTAACGGACTGCATGCATCCAATGTCCCTCAGCAATATCCGTCCTAAATTCACACAATTTATTTAGTACATGTGGTGTAGCTATCTAAACATTTCACCAATGATTGCAAATGGGCAACCACATACTCAGACAAATGTTCAATCAATGATCCAATACCCAAAATTATTGGTCTACCTAATCGAGGTCTCTCCTATTAGTGGACCTTTTGCAAACAATAAAATGTTGGTATAGTCACCGATCTGATTTTTAAATAATTAATAATGGATTCTAGTTTTGTCAGACTTTTTATTTAAAAAAGTCTGAAAATTTTTTTTTTTGATAAATAACCCTACACAAAAGTGTTGGGTGTTGCAATTAACAAAAGTTACCTCTGTATGTAAAATGGCTAAAAAAAAATAAATCCCCATCCATTGGCAGATATACAGTATTTTATCCAAACATCCGTGTCAGATAAGTTCATTGTGCTTTTGGTGGTTTTCCTCTTTCAGGTCATGCTGGAGTCTTTGAAGACAGTTGACAGGGCATTCAAATCCCCCAAATCTCCAGTGGAGTGAAGTTTATGAAAACCTAACATCATGTCCTGTGGACAAAGGCCATACAAACAGATGTTACTGAGGAAGAAAGGAAAAACCTGAATAGCCGAATTGTTCTGTCTCAAACCAGCTTAAACTGACATTTGAAGGTTAGCTAAGTAGCTGCCACATGACCAACAAAATCATGCCATTCTTTCAGAACAACTAAATCCAGCTGAAACATTTATCTTTTTACCCTTGAGACGCTTTCGATTCAATAGCTATTTACACAGCAGTTTTAGTGTAAGAAGAACATTATGTATGTACAGATGCAGCAAGTACATTCACCCTCGAAAACATTTTATTATTCAGGACATTTTATCTATTCTTTAAGGGAAGCCGGCTTCTGTAAAAGCATTTTACTGTACATAATGATCACTATATGTTCTATCATTAAATTAATAGTTTTTCAGTATTAGAAAAATGAAGGACACTCAAAAGTGCTTTGGCTTTTTCCTTTAGTTCTAGTTATTGCTGACTACAGTACTTCATATCATATTAAATTCAATTTGCGTCCTGTTTTCACAACTCTACAAATTACATTTTTTTTAACGTAGTTATAGCTACTGGGCTTACATGTGCCTATTGGAAAATGGCACACTTTATTTGAAAAACAATACCACCAGTAAAATAGGGCTAATATTTTAACACAAATCTTAGGCAACTGGCTTTGAGGTAAATGTTTAAAAATGTGAGTAACCAACAAAAGGATTTCTTGTATCTAAAGGCAGTGGGGGGGCAGTTGAGTGATCCCCAACCAGTAGCTCGTGAGCCACATGTTGCTCTCCAACCACTTGGATGTTGCTCCCAGTGGTCTCAAAGCAGGGGCAAGTTTTGGTTGCATAAAAACCAGGTGTACTGCCAAAAAAAGCCTCAATGTAGGTTGACAATCCACAAAGGGACTACCAAATGGACAATCACAGCCCTAATTTGATTCCCCAAGAACATATTTTATGCTAGTGTTGCTCCCCAACTCCTTTTACTTCTGAGTGTTGCTCCCTGCTTCAAAAGGTTGGTGATCCCTGGTCTAAATATACCAGGATACTGTTTATACCAATGTTGCAGCCATTGTGAGTACTGTACACTTAAGAGCCAGGGACACTCAAGTGATAAAATTATGCCTGAAATCACCCTCCCTTTTCTCAATATAAAGCACACTATAGAGACATTGAAGCTAGGACAAATTCTGGACAACTAAGGCAGTACAGTCATGTCAAGTGGTGAGGTCAAGATAATTGAGGTGAAACCATGATGGCAGAGTTGTGATGTAGGAAAATATAAGTCAATTATGTCTCAGGGACTCAAATGGACCTATTTCAATGCTGAAACTAGAGAGCCCCTTGAAGAACTTGGCACAATTTACACACATATTTAAATATATTAATTTATATATATATATATTTTTTTTTTTTTCTTTTTTAAATTCAGGTTTACTGCTAATGTATACAAATATATATCTATAAATATAGAAAAAGTATTTAAAGGGATCCTGTCAAAATGCATCAGTTAATAGTACTGTTCCAGGAGAATTCTGCATTGAAATCCATTTCTCAAAAGAGCAAACAGATTTTCTTATATTTCATTTTGAAATCTGACATGGGGCTAGACATTTTGTCAATTTCCCAGCTGCCCCAAGTCATGTGACATGTGCTCTGATAAACTTCAATCACTCTTTACTGCTGTACTGCAAGTTGGTGTGATATCACCCCCTCCCTTTCCCCCACCCAGCAGCCTAACAAAAGAACAATGAGAAGGTAATACAAGATAACAGCTGCCTGGTACATCTAAGAACAGCACTCAATAGTAAAACCCATGTCCCACTGTGTACTATTCAGTTACATTGAGAAGGAAAAACAACAGTCTGCCAAAAAGCAGTTCCCTCCTAAAGTGCTGGCACAAGTCACATGACCGGGGTAGCTGGGAAATTGACAAAATGGCTAGCCCCATGTCTTATTTCAAAAATGAAATGTAAAAAAATCTGTTTGCTCTTTTGAGAAATGGATTTCAGTGCAGAAATCTACTATAGAAGCACTATTAAGTTAACTGATGCGTTTAAAAAAAAAAAAAAACGTTTTCCCATGACAGTTTCCCTTTAATGGTTTTAATTGTTTAATGAAGCTAATGGCATTTTCAATAACTAATATGAATAAATTACATTGCAAAAAGCAAAGGCTTATTTTAGCCTTTCTAAAATGATGTCAAGTTTACAACCCTGCTTTTAGTACTCCATGTCAGGCCTGCAGGCATTTCACTATAGACAAATGTGCCTCTTGCATTCATGAGACTCTTTGATACCAGTCCCTCTTTTGTTCAGAGCTGAAAACCCAGATCATTTTTTAGCCTTCTCTCAGCTGCCATATGGCATTATGGAAAGAGGCCCACAAAAGAGAAAAAGGATACAAAAATAAATTAAACTACTAGCAGATGAAACATATTTATTTCCACCACTAAAATGCAGAAGTGGGGGTTGCTAGAACCATTAAACTGCTAGCAGTCCAAGCTAAAGGCTGATCATATGTCAACTCCAACTTCTTTTTAATATAGGGGTGGGGAATAGAAGTGCCATTGTTTCTTTATTACTGTAATCGCTTTTATATGAAAATGGAATGCAGACATGAAAATGCAGTGCCTGTGCAGAGGCTTATGTATTCCTACCATTTACACATTAATTATTGTTAATAATTTAAATATCTCTTTGCTCCTGCTAAATGCAATGGGGTAGACAGAAAAGGGCCCTGTGTCACAGAATGAAAAACAATGTTTTTGAAAGCAACAAAACTCTATGTAATGTGTAAAAACTCAAAGTAAGCAATTAAGGATACTCTTTAAAGGCAAAAGTATCGCTTTACCCATTTATGAGTCCATATTGAGTAACATGCATATTTTAAAAAGAACAAAATTTTAGAAATCCTTTATTTCATACAAGCAGAGAGGTTCAGCAGCCCTATTAAAATAATGATCTAGGCCTTCAAATTTTACTATATTGATTAGTGTTAGGCCATCTTTTGAGTGTCAGTGACACTGCACATGCTCAGTGTGCTCCAGGTTGCTGTTGAAAGGTTAGGGTAGGGGTTGTCAAAAATCACCAAGCAGCAAATGAAGTTCTGAAGCAGAATCAGGCTTCTCACCCCTAGGCCCACTGAGTCAAAGCGCTGGCACGTGAGTGTACTTCCCCCACACACGTGAGCAGGCACATGTGCTGCAGCACCGACAATTACGTGTACAGGAGAACACATCCCTGGGGTTCTTTAGGATGCGGCTGGGCGGTATTCCACCCCTAAAAACTTACCGCCTTAGGCCCAAGGCCTCGCCACAAATCTGGGCCTGAGCAGAATGCATTATGAGAATCTGAATAGATAACTAATTAGCCTTCTAGTGACTTTTTTACCCACAAGTATCCCGTATACCCTTACAAATGGAGTATTGTGATGTCATTTGAGTCACCATTAATCATTACTTATATATCGTGTATATTTTGTCAGTCCTAAGCTCAAGTAACTGCCAGAAGTCCAGAGTATGTGCTGTGAATCAGCAGAATAGAATAGGTACTGAGAGCCTCTTCAGAGACACAGATCCTCACTGCTAAAGGGATGTTCTTTCCTTGGGGTAAAAAGTCTCTGGCAGATGGGCTGTTTTATTGCCTGTGGTGGAAGAGATCCAGGCAACAATACAGCCAATCTTCCATCCATTTTCTATCATAGTCCTTTGTTAAGCTTTAGTTCTTTTTTATACTAAATTATATTAATCCTCCCTCTATATTTGGCTGGTATCATCAGAATGGAGGGTTGCATACATTTACCACAGTATTAGGAAGAAGGAGGCACATTGTTAATGGAGAAAAAAAATCTCACATAAAAGATAGTAGCTTAATGCCCCCTGAACACATAAGTGCTCCCCAAGATCTTCCAGTGTTCTTAATTGTTGAGGTCAGTGCACCATATGATGTTACTGATTCTTCTCCTGCAAGTTACAGGGCCTTGCAAAAGTATCCACCCCCTTGGCATTTTTCCTGCTTTGTTGCCTCCCAACCTGGAATTCAAATGGATTGTTTGAGAGTTTGCACCATTTCATTTACATAACATGCCTACAACTTTGAAGAGTTTTTTGCAGCAATTACAGCTGCAGGTTACTTTGGATAAGTCTCTATGAGCTTGCCACATCTTGTGGGGTTTTTGCCCATTCCTCAAGGCAAAACTGCTCCAGCTCCTTCATGTGCTCCTTCATGTTTGATGGTTTTCTTTTGGGAACACAGTGGTGTAACTACTGGGGAGCAGGGGGTGCAACTGGGCCAGGGCCCGCAACCCTGCAGCCCCCCCGGCAGTCGCGCACCCTTTGCATCCAGCTGGAGTTGGCCGCAGCGGCATAAAATTCGGCAAGGACGAAGGGAGGGAGCAGCTGCACAGCTCGCACCAGGGCCCACCCTCACCTAGTTCCGTTACAACAATCTTCCCTGTAGCATATCCCTGTATTTAGCACCATCCATCTCTCCCTTGACTCCAACCAGTTTCCCAGTCCCTGCTGCTGAAAAACATCCCCACAGCATGATGCTGCCACCACCATGTTTCACTGTGGTGATGGTGTTCAGACATAGCATTTTCCTTTGTGGCCAAAAAGTTCCATTTTAGTCTCATCTGACCAGAGCACCTTCATATATTTCAGGAGTCACAAACTCAAAACGTGCCTTCTTATTTTTAACTTTAAGTAATGGCTTTTTCTGACCACTCTTCCATAAATCCCAGCTCTATGGAGTGTACAGCTTATTGTGGTCCTTTGGACTCCAGTTTCTGCTTTGGAACTCTGCAACTCCTTCAGCATTACGTCTCTGCTTCAGCTGCCTCTCTGATAAATGCCCTTCTTGCCTGATCTGTGAGTTTTGGTGGGTGGCCCTCTCTTGGCAGGTTTGTTGTAGTACCATGTTCTTTCCATTTGACGATGATGGATATGATGGTGCTCCAGGGGATCATCAAAGATTTGGATATTTTTTATAACCCAAACCTGACTTTGCCCCTGACTTGTTTCGAGAGCTCCTTGGTCTTTGTGGCACGATGCCTCTTTCTTAATGGTGTTACAGCCTCTGGGGTCTTTCAGCAAATGTGTGTTTATACTGACAGATCATGTGACAGATTGCACACAGATGGACTTCATTTCACTAATTATGTGACTTTTGAAGGTGATTGGTTGCACCGGGATATTTTAGAGGCTTCATGGCAACTTTATAAATATATTTTTTTTTTCATTTCACTTCACCAACTTAGACTATTTTGTGCAGATCCATCACATTAAATAAGTTTAAGAAACATTTAAATAACAGGTTGGAATGGAAAAAAAAGGTAAAAAGCCAAGAGGGTTGATACATCACTGATACTGAGTATGCTGAAGTTGAAGTAGATCCAGACTTGGCTTTAACTGAGTATGCTCCTTGTCTATAGTAGCTTGCATTTGTAGGCTGGATCCTCAGCCAATATAGGAGTTGATTGCTTTCTGGCTTAAGTATGGATCCTTCCCAACAGCCTGTTTGCTGAAAAGTTCACAAAAGGCAAGAAAATTTGCATTAAATTCAAGTGGTGCTTATTTCACACAAAATGCATTGAAGAGTTTTTATTGCAGTGGCTCTTTTGAGCCTGCTGAAAAAATGATTAAAAGTACTTTTCAAGCATACCTTGCCTTTTATGGTTCTGGTCTGTAAATGTGTATAGCAAATATGATGTACTGAATGAGACTGCACAGGCTCCTTATCCTCCCAGGCCTCATTGCAGCTGGATGGTCTCCTGTTAAATCATCATATCTTCAGCTAAAATTTACCATAGGTATGGTTTGTGGGCTGCATCCTTTGGAAAACGAATATGGTATATGTATTTACACTAAAGTGCACTAGATCCCTAATATAAAAAAGCCACCAATGAAAATAACAGATTGTCTTACTTCCAACAGAGAGTTTGATACTATTTATTTTTTTTGTCCAGCAACAAGTGCTTGATTGTACCATGGACTATCTCATTGATACAAACTCCTTGACAACTTTCTCAAACATCCTCATTATTTTTTGTAATTCTGTGAATGTCATTTCTGTTTCCAGCTACATGCACTTCTGGCACTGTCTGGCCTGGTTTGTCTAACATTCTCTTATATGTCTGTGCAACACTGGTCGAACCTCATTTCTTTTGAAGTTAAAAATGCGGTTTTAAGAGGAAAGCTTGACTGGGGTAAGCAGTTAAGTGACTAGATTCACTTATAGTGATCAACAGGTCAGATGTTTTTCTTTTGGGTAGGAACCTTTCCTTTGTCAAATCAATCAATTTAGTTTTGAGGGTCATTTTTTTTATATTCTTTATTTCAGGAAAATGTCCTTGAAAATTTGGAAAGTGTTAATAACTGTGAAAATATGTAAATTGATGAAAATGATTCAGATTCCCCGGTTTGAATTGTAGTATTTTATTAAATCTGTTGTAACTACTAGGATAAATGGTTTGCCATAGTGATGGGCGAATAAATTCGCCTTACAGAAATTCGCAGCAAATTGTTTGATGCATGCCATTTAGATGTGTATCCAACTACTGCAGAGGCGGCCATTACTCAGTGTTTTTTTTTGGTAGAGAGATTTGTGTTCAATTTAGCTAGAGGAGTTAGCTTTTTTTTTCTGAGTCAGTGCAAGTGGAAGCTGTGGATTTCAGTTTACTGTTTTCCCTCTTCTGCTTGTCTGCTCACCATCCAATAGCCCTTGGGCTAACTTTCTTTATCTGTGTTTGTGTCCCTTTTGGGTACACACTTCTGCAGAGGGGTTTTAGTTTAGGATTTTATTTTTCTCTCCTTTCCTTCCCTCAAATATCCAAAACCACCCTTACTTTTTTTTTTAGTTTAGGTGTGCTCATTATGATGGGCCATGGGAGAGGTAGGAGGAGTGACATGGGAGGTATGGGTGGTGGTGGGAGGAAGGGTGGGATAGGGAGAGGAAAAGGCTGTGATGCTGGCTGTGGGCATGCTACCCCACAACAGTCCAGCTAAAGTGCCATGCCAAGTCTGAGCACGATAGTGCAGTAGCAGCTACAATCACAGCAGCAGTAACAACAGCAGCAAGGGCCATAGCAGCAGGTGGCATTAGGTTGCAGTGGCATAACTGGCACACGTTGCCAGATATTTTTGTATCTGCTTTGCAACCCACATGCTCATAGCAGGCAGAGGCAGTGGTAGACTGGCTGACCCAGGCTAACTCGTCAGCAGCAGGCACTAGTGAGTGGCAGGAGGTGGTGTCAGTGCTGGAGGACACCCCATCCCCCTTAATGTTCAATTCTGCGGTGGACTTGGGACCAGACACCCAGGATCTTTTTGATGATCAGGCAGGAATGGGGGGGTATATTCACGTCTGATGAGGAGGTTGTGGCACAGCCCACATCGGTAGGGGATATTAGATAGGGTCTCCTAATGGCAAGGCAGCAGTCTGCTGGTGTGGGGTCAGACAGGGTCTGGTCTGGAGGAAGATGATGAAAGGGACAGACCCTGGGAGTGGGCTCGGGAGGATAACAGCAGCAGTTCGTGAAGGGAACTGTGTTGAACTCCTTAATAATAAGATTCTGGGTTTTGCAACAACAAGTTATTTATTAAAATACAGTGCAAGAAGCATGGTAAGCAGTTTGGGCATTTTTCACATGCTAGACTGAGGAGCAGTCAGTAGCAGTGTGTCAGATCGAAGAGGGCAGGCAGGGTCACATATGGGAACGTTGGTATTAAGTTCCCAAATAAAAACTTAATCACATGATGATGTGAGATCAGCACCAAAGTACCAGGGCACTGGGGGACAGTAGTGCTTCGGGCAACCTCTTTCAATTCCTCAGAGAAGAGATGCTAACTCCCCATCCCCTGTAGCAAGGGATTCTGAGGCTCACAGTTGGAGGTGGCCACTGTGTAGCTTTGCCTCTTCTGTAGCCCCTCCTCCTCCTCACTGCCATCATCAAACCGCCAGGTTTCCCTCCCCCAGTTCCTTGGACATAGGGTATATGGCCACTTTCCTGGAGTCCAAATTTCACTGCATACTCCAGATGAGGTCTTACCAGGCACCTATAAAGAGGCATAATTATGTTTTCATCCCTTGAGTTTATGCCCTTTTTTATGCAAGACTTTATTTGCTTTAGTTGACACAGAATGGCACTGTCCAGAATTATCAAAGGAAGAAATTCAGGCACTTTGGGTGAAAAATACGGGGAAGTTCCCCTGCTGTTTATTCAGTCGAGTGAATAAACAGCAGGGGAACTTCCCCGCATTTTTCACCCAAAGTGCCTGAATTTCTTCCTTTGATGATATATAGGAGAGGTGCCGACCCCCTCCATCAAGCACTGGGTACTTATCTATAGGAGAGGAGCAGGGTACAGGTATATTCTTTCACTGTCCAGAATTAGACAACTTGTTATCTACAAAAAACCCTAGATCGTTCTCAATTAAGGAAACTCCCAACACAGTGCCATTTAGTATATAACTTGCATTTATATTATTTTTTCCAAAGTGCATAACCTTGCATTTATCAACATTGAACCTAATTTTCCAGTTTGCTGCCCAGTTTCCCAACTTAGACAAATCACTCTGCAAAGTGGCAGCATCCTGCATGGAACCTATAGCTCTGCACAATTTAGTATCGTCTGCAAAAATAGAAACCGTACTTTCAATGCCCACATCCAGGTCATTAATAAACAAGTTGAAAAGCAAGGGACCCAGTACAGAGCCCTGCAGTACCCCACTAACAACACTGGTCCAATTAGAAAATGTTCCATTTACCACCACTGTTTGAAGTCTATCTTTTAGCCAGTTCTCTATCCAGGTACAAATACTATGTTCCAGGCCAACTTACTTTAATCAGTAACTGGGTTGTGCTCCTAAATAACAGGATTCTGGGTTTTGCAACAGCTTATTTATTAAAATACAGTGCATGAAATAAGCGTGGCTCTCTGACTGTACTGCTCAGTATTCTCTCCTTGTGAAGCTGGCTCCGTCCATGTGCTATTTTTCTAATTATTCAATTAAATTATCAACACATTCTTACCAGCTAGTCTTTTTTGATAGCATGGCCATAACGTGTTTGCACCCCATGGGTAAGGGGCAGATTTACTAAATTCACATATATTCACATGAGGGATTTGAATATTCGATCGAATTTTCAAAAAGATTCGAATTCGAATTTCGAATATGCAAATCAGGCAAATTCGAACAAATTCGAACAAATTCGACCATTGAATATTCGAATTCGAATGATTCAAATGATTTCCCCTTACTTTGCCCTTGTCTTGCCTTTGCATCAGCCACATACAGGACCCTTTTTGGGGTATGCTTAGCATCAGCCTGCAGTTGACCTTGGCAAATTGCTTAATGAGGACTGTTCTGTACCTAGCTTTAGAAAAAAAAAGTATTTGAGAAGCTGATTAACAAAGGTTGGTTATTAATGTTGTCTGAGGCTTTTGCGCTTTATTATTATTTATTATTAGTGATGGGCGAAACGGGCGCGTTTCGCTTCGCCGAAAAATTCGCTAATTTCCAGAGAAATTCGCAAATTTTTCGCCGATTCGCGAAACGAGTCGTTTTTTGTCATTTTTGACGCGCGTCGCGTCGTTTTTGACGCGTCGCGTCGTTTCCAACGCGTCGCGTCATTTTTGGCGCGCGTCGCGTCATTTTCGGCGCGTCGCGTCAAAAGGACGAGCGACTCGTTTTTGTGCGGCGAATTTTTTTTGGCGAATTTTTTTGCCAGTTTCGCGAATTTATTCGCCAGCGGCGAATCGCGGGAATTCGCCGCAAATTCACCCTGGCGAATAAATTCGCCCATCACTATTTATTATTATTATTATTATTAATGTAGCGCTATAGTAAACTGGTGTGACTATAATCAGTTATAGCTACCAAATGGTATTAAACCACGAATGAAACTCTCTTTCTCAGGGATGAGCCCTCGCAGCGGAGTGGAGGAAGGATATAGTTGAACTGTAACCATGTGCAATAAGCACAATAAAGTTGGGCGCCAGTGATTCTTTATGATGAACCAAAACAGCATTTATTGAACAGCAGAGCAATCACCACATTGGAGTATAGAACAGTTACACAGCATAGATATAGAGCACACAACATGGATATTGATACATTCAGCATAAAGGAGCAAATACTCACAGCACCATACATGGGCTGGATCCCTTCAGGCAAGGGGTCATGTCAGCAGTAGTTGAGCTTTGAATGTGAATAGAAATACACCAGAATTCAGCAGTTGTACCAAGTGGAACCTGAGGGGAAACCCTATCCCTGAGGTCTGTACACTTAGTCCCTATTTCTGGGTTATGAGTACCCGAGGATCTTAATCCTTCTAAGTCTCCTGTCAGAGCGTGAGCTGCTCAACTAACTACCTATCTATCACTCCTAGAGTGATCTATGACAGAGTATAGCTGTACTTTACTAGGGCCTTTGCGCCTAGGGATCATGCCCATTCCCTTCCAGCCTGCAAGGTTGGGCTAAAGCAATGAACACTGACCGCATGGTTCCCATGACCTTTATACTTTTACACAGTGCCACCTTGTGTACACTGTGAGAACTACAGGGGTTGCATAAGCACAAAAGGTCCCCATTAGGACCCATTAGCCATCCATATTACTAGGGATGTGCCTGACAGAAATATGTGAGGGTGTCTAATTTTCACATCCCTACATTAACATGTATTTCTATAGTGCCAACTTATTTCGTAGCGCTTTACTGAACATTTAGTATTGTTTACTCATTAAAGGGGAACTCATGAAAAAACAATTGTCTAAATGGACAGATTTGATCATAATAATGATATAAAATATATTTGTTTAACAAAAATACTTACTTTTTATATTAATGAAACAATATAACAGTCTTTTAGGATCCTTTCTCTGAGAGCCAGTTCATACTATTGCCGAGAGGGAGTGGCAACACCTTGTTGTGAAGTCATAAACTCACTAGCAATGTCCCATCCTCCCCTAAGCTGAATGCAAAGAAACCTACTAACAGCTGCATGCAAGAGGGTTTCATACGTTTCACCACAGGGGAACCCAAGTAAACAATATATTTTTGGAAAGTACACATTTTGAAAAATCAAGTATAGGTAAATACTAGGTCTGGACAGGGATTCCCAATAGGCCATAGCATTCCAAGTACACAGAGGCCCAATCAGCCCCCCACCAGCCCAATACATAGTACCTGGCTATGGCAACTTACAACAGCCCGTCTGGTATTTGCCAGAACCCATAGCAAGTCCAGGCCTATTGATATGTCTTTCTACACCAAATGCAATGTTTTCCTAAGCTCAGCTGTATTTATGACATTTCTGAAAATCTCCTAAAAACATACCTCCCAACTGTCCCGTTTTTTAAGTCACGATTGTGACAGCCCTGGATTGTTACTGAAATGTCCCCACTTTCTCTTTGATCTCCTGCACTGAACAGCCAGAAAAAGATGCAAAGTTTCTAACCAAATTGTCTTTTGGCAGAGAGCCCAGAATACGTGCCAGATTGAATTCTATAACAATTTAGGATAAGCAAAGAAACTATTGTAACAATTTGAGATAAACAGGTCTCCTGGGGAAACTGATCTGCAGCTTAACAGGCAATTCACCTTTTTTAGCAAAACTACAGAAATTTTTTAAAATTAACATGGTAGTTAGGGGGTGTGGTCACAAAAATGGCATGGGAAACAAATTCTCTGCGTGACAAATCTTTTTGTACCTCTTTCTATTTCCAAAATGTTGGGCGGTATGTACAAATGTTGCAATTTAACACATTTATCTCACACAGGAAGGAGCACAGAAGCAGGAGGGATGATTTAATTGCTGGAGGGGTCCTGGAGGTTGGTGCCTGTAGATGTTGCTGCATGGGTAGCACTGGAGGAAGAGGGAGTCATGCAGCACAGCAGACAATAACATCTGCTGCCTGCTGTGTAGCTGCATGGGTAGCACTGGAGGAAGAGGGAACCATGCAGCACAGCAGACAATTGCATCTGCTGCATGGAGGTCGGCCCTGTGTATAGGGGTTTGTCACTGCTGCCACTTTCTGTGGAGGCAGCTGGAGACTCCGATGCAGAGCATACAGCTCATCTGCAAAATAACTTACCTAGTAGATTCTTAGAAGATAGAGCCCCTGCCTGCCAACATATACATCATACGTGCTTTTCAGGCAAAGGGTTAAAAGCCCTCCTCCAATCAGAAGTGCTGCAGATTCTGTGGCAATTAAAGGGTTAAAATTCATCAAGCCTGACGTGCAAAAATTGGCTTATTATGAGTAACAGGAGAAAACCCTATATAATGCAGTGTTCACAACAATTGTAGAAAAAATGTATTAACTATATTATGATTAAATCATACTTGATAAAATGCAGAGCGTTATATTTCTGTGCTAGTTTAAACACCACAGTCCAATTTACCTTTAAAAAAAACACTACAGTCCAAGCGTTTTTACAACAGAGGGGAATCCTAGAGTCAGTCAAGCCTAAAAGTGTATAAGAAGGACATCTACTGGTCAAAGCGAGTTATTCACTAATCTTTTTTTTATTTCTCTCTGGCATTTGTGCATGATACACTTAAGGCTGAAAAAATAACTTTGTTCTCTCTTTCTTTGTTTAATGCAGTCTTTGTTTCTGTATCTGGTCTTAAAAAATCAAGTTAGGTTCATTATCAGTTTATTAAATATGATATATTAAATTTACATTATCGAATAAGGCAGAGACGTAGAACTGTAAGTATTCACTCAATATAGTTCCTATATGCCACTGTTTGTAAATGGGTTATCAGTATAACGATTTAGAGGTGCACAATGTTAGGCTCCGCCACATTGAGAGCTGTAATTCCAATCCAATCATGCATTAAACAAAGGCACACTCTCTTCATAAATTCTCCGAGACAAATTTAAGGATACTTCTCTTTAATCATGGTGAGATCTCAGCAAACGTTTCGGGGACCAACCCCCGTAGCACTTGATGAAGGGGGTTGGTCCCCGAAACGTTTGCTGAGATCTCACCATGATTAAAGAGAAGTATCCTTAAATTTGTCTCGGAGAATTTATGAAGAGAGTGTGCCTTTGTTTAATGCATGATTAGAGACGTAGAACTGGATGGAATTTGTTGCTAAATATAAAAGCAAATATGACACCATGTGATCAAGCATATTGCATTATTGGGATTATATAAGTATGAAGCACTGACATAGTGTAGGAAGATGAAAAAATTAAAAAAGGAGCCTAAATATAAATGGTTGCCATTTATTCCTGTAGATTGTTCTGCTGCTAGTGAAAACAAGGTTTTTATCTGCAATAAACTGCAGTTTTTTTGACACGGGTACAAAGTCGTTAATAGGAAAAAGCCCTATAAAAAGGCAACAAGCCAATAACAGCAGCTGTCACATATTCCTAAACTAAATCCATTGATGAAATTAAAATAAAACATACTGTAAGGGATGTAACATAAAGAGGGGAAATAATGAGAACAAACTAGTAATCTAATTCAAGAAAAAAGATACACCAACACCCAGACTCTGCTTACTGAATCTAATAAAGCTCAGAGTGTCAGACTGAAGCGTAGCTAACAAGGATCTGTAATGTAAACCGAGACCAATTAACAGAGTATAATTTATTGGCAGACATGTCACTAAAGTTTGAAAAGGCAAGTACAGCTGAATCCAATTTATGCTCTATTAAATATGCCTGACTATACAGAGAATCCAGATTACCATCAATTCAATCAGTGTGCATTAAGGTATACACTATTGCAAAGAATTATTAAATTAGCGGTCTTGATTTTGCCTCCCCTGTTAGGATTTTACAAATGCTTGTTTTAGCATTAATGTTAACATATTCAAAATATTCTGTATGCATGTACTGAGGGGTTTTGTAGGTGCATTTTTTGCCAATTCTAAGAAAAAATTAATAAATGAAAATGATTCTTGGCCTTTTAAAAGAAACTTGGGTCCCTTGCCATTTAGGGTGGGTTAACCATCATTATATATTTTTAATTGCAGTGAAATTAATTCATACTGTAGTATTTACAATGCACATAATTAATTCTAAACCGATTGTTGCAAAACTGAAGCCCATATTTAATCTGGTGCTTTATCAGTTCTGGATTTGTGAATAAGCCACAAAGGCCTGGACCTAGGGCCGCAAAGACTTGGGGACGGCAAGCTGTATCTGCACTGGGGACAGAACCAGAGAGTCTCCCACCCACCAAGCCCCATGCACCTGATCCATTGATCAGCGACAGTAACAGCAGCAGCTGGGACTAAGTGAGAAAGGTACAAGTGGGTGGGGGGGTGCAGAGGGGTGGTGTTCAAGCGGGGAATGTGAGTGCAGGGGGGAACACAGGGCAGGAGGTGTAAGTGGCCTAGGGGTGCCTCAGCTTTTGGCCCTATGCTCAATTTCAAATGAAGCAAATGTGATACACAAATTTTACAAACCTTATATACTAAGCAATTCTTTGTGGACATTCCCATGTGCCTTTTATTGAGTAGCTATTGCACTATTTTAGGACACTCCGCTGTTTAGAATCCATGTATGGAAAGGAACCCCTAAAGAGTGAACCAGCAGTTGAAAGACAGGGGTTATGACTTTGGGGAAAAATTAAGTAGGGGTGCCCTGAAGCCAGGATTCTGTTTGGGATTAGGCCAAGATTTGGCCTTTATCTGCATGATTCGGATTTGGCCAAATAAAAGTTCCTGGCCGAACTGAATCTGAATCCAAAAAATTTAGCAACTTTTCATCAACAAACAAAAAAAAAAGGAACTCCTATAATTAATTCACAAGTGCAAAGTAGGGTTTAAATTAGTTTCAGTATTTTGCCAAAAAATGTAGAAATGATTCAGCTGAATCCTAAAATAGTGGACGGTGTAGACATACTCATTCTGTTTGATTTAAAGGGCACCAATCATAACTAAAATAATTTACTAAGTAAATACACTATGTGAAAGTTCAAGAAATCTTATTTTTAAAACAGTTAAAGTTGTTTGTATAATGTAAATCAGGTCACTATACCTTCTGCAAAATCTCCCCTATCTCTGCTGCAGTTCTAGTTGAGGCAGGCAACTTGGATTTCACCGACTCCTCCTACCTATATCTTCACAGCCAACTGCAGCTCTGAAATCTTGCACATACTCAGTTGAAATAATAAACCTTCTAAGCTATTTTCAAATCTGCCAAACCTCTGTGTTAGTGCTGCCACCTTCTTGAAGTTGTTGTGTGTCCTTCATTTGCATAATGACATCACTAGCAGGGGGATAAGATAGGGAAATCTGGTGATAATTCTAGAGTTTACTAAAGCTAGGCATTCTGTGTAGAATACTCAGGGCAGTGCTACAATCTGAGCATGCTCGTGAACTCATTTGCATGTTATAGTCACAGTATGGACTCCCTCAGTCAGAGAACCCATTTGGGATTTGTTTGTTTGGGCATAAACTCAAGGGATGAAAACATAATTATACCTCTTTATATGCAGTATGCAGTGCAGTTTTGGACTCCAGTCCTTAGGAGGGATGTAAATGAGCTGGAGAGAGTGCAGAGACGTGCAACTAAACTGGTTAGAGGGACAGAAGACTTAAATTATGAGGGTAGACTTTCAAGGTTGGGGTTGTTTTCTCTGGAAAAAAAGGCGCATGCGAGGGGACATGATTACACTTTACAAATACATTAGAGGATACCGTACCAAAGGCCACCCCTTCAGACTAGAAGAAAAGGACTTTCATTTGAAGCAGCGTAGGTGGTTCTTCACAGTTAGGACAGTGAGGTTGTGGAATGCACTGCAGGGTGATGTTGTGATGGCTCATTCTGTTGATGCTTTTAAGAGGAGCCTGGATGATTTTTTGGACAGACATAATATCAAAGGCTATTTTGATACTAAACTCAACAGTTAGTATAGCTATGGGCATATATGGTTTGTGTGAAAGAGTGAAGATGTGTGTGTGTGTGTGTGTGTGTGTGTATGCTGGGTTTTAATTTGGAGGGGTTGAACTTGATGGACTTTGTTTTTCAACCCAAATTTAACTATGTAACTATGTAAAATAGCACAAGATATATAAATAACAAAGCTGACATACATGCCTATAGCAACTGGATGTTTTAAAGGGTTGCTGTCATGGGAAAAATATTTTTTGAAAATGCATCAGAGTGCTGCTCCAGCTGAATTCTGCATTGAAATCCATTTCTCAAAAGAGCAAACAGATTTTTTTATATTGCATTTTGAAATCTGACATGGGGCTGGAGATATTGTCAATTTCCCAGCTGCCCCAAGTCATGTGACTTGTGCTCTGATAAACTTCAATCACTCTTTACTTCTGTACTGCAAGTTGGAGTGATATCACTCCCTCCCTTTTTATCCCCCAGTAGCCTAACATCAGAACAATGGGTAGGTAACCAGATAACAGCTCCCTGACACAAGATAACAGCTGCTTGGTGATCTAAAAACAGCACTCAGTAGTAAAAACCCATGTCCCACTGCGTTCCATTCATTTACATTGAGAAGGAAAAACAACAGCCTGCCAGAAAGCAGTGCTGGCACAAGTCACATGACCAGGGACAGCTGGGAAATTGACAAAATGTCTAGCCTCATGTCAGATTTCAAAACTGAATATAAAAAAAATCTGTTTGCTCTTTTGAGAAATGGATTTCAGTGCAGAAGTCTGGAGCAGCACTATTAAGTGATGCGTTTTGAAAAAAAAATGTTTTCACATGATAGTATCCCTTTAACCACAGCTGGACTCAGGCAGCAGACACTGGTCAAAACAACTGAAAGTACCTACAGTCAGAAATGCTTACTAGGTGACCACTTGCCATACTCTACAAACACTAATGCTAATTTAGATCTTTATGCTGCTGTTTCCCTCCTGAACATAGGGAAGGTAAAAACTATAGACATAAGACTTTTACATAATTCAAAACTTAAAAGATTTAAAAATCAAGGCACTAAACTGTATATTTTCAACAAGGCAAAGATATTGAATACAAGAAATTATCTTGAAGCACGTAAATGTTTATTAGCTGTGCTCTAGTAGTAAGGTAATATAGGAGTAGCCATATGTGGCTGAAAGTGATTCCTTGCATAGAATTTATCTTGAAACCAAGTTCATAAAATAAACTTATAACTACTAAACCAATGTAAATGGCTCTGTAAGGCTGTAATGACTCACAGTTAAAAACCAACCATCCAGGGCTAATTGGAAACAATACTTTCAGTGCTTCTTTAGTCAGCTTGATACAAATAACAAAGAACTCTGAAAGCAAGAGCTATGTTTTATTTTCTGCTTAATATACTGGCACAACAATTGATTGCAAAGATTGATTCTTATATCAGCGTTATTTTAATAGGGTATTGATATATTATTGTTATTTAATCATATTTAAGCATTTTTTATTTTTAAGGTGCAGTAATTACACTCATTTGGATTGTTGCTTGCATGAATATTATGCATACATACTGTAAAGCTGTAAAGTAATGGAAAATAGAAAAGGGGTTCAATGGGAACAATTGAAGATATTATATTTACACATAAACATGATAGCAATTTAAGGCATCAAAGAACAACAATCTATTTTGTTTTAAAGGGATACTGTCATGGAAAACATTTTTTTTTTTAATTTAAATCCATCACTTAATAGTGCTGCTCCAGCAGACTTCTGCACTGAAATCCATTTTTCAAAAGAGCAAACTGATTTAGTTTTGAAATCTAACATGGGGCTAGAAATATTGCCAGATTCCCAGGTGCCCCCAGTCATCTGAGCTCTGATAAAATTCAGTCACTCTTTACTGCTGCACTGCAAGTTGGAGTTATATCCCCCTCCTCACCGCAGCAGCCGAACAACAGAGTGGGAAGGTAACCAGATAACAGCTCCATGACACAAGATAACAGCTCCCTGGTAGATCTAAGAACAGCACTCAATAGTAAAAATCCAGGTCCCACTGCGACATCTTCAGTTATAGGAGTAGGAGGAGCTATAGCCTGTCAGAGAGCAATTCCATAGTCTTTTTCTAAAAGCATATGACCAGGGAAAATGAGATGACTGCCAACAAACCAATATAACAACTAGAAAAAAATACACTTGATAGGATAGGAATGAAATTTTACATGGTAGAGTGAATTATTTGCAGTGCAAACAGTGTAATTTAAAAATGAAAACTACATCATAAAAATCATGACAGATATACATTTTATAGTTATAAACAACATGGCAGTCAGCCTAGTATGTTATACCATACATAGAAGGCTATACCTTGTTTAGAAGGTAGAGCATGTTAAATATTTGTAGTGATGGGCGAATTTATTCACCAGGGGCAAATTCACGGCGAATTCCCGCGATTCGCTGAAGAAAATGAGTCGCGCGTTGTTTTTGAAGCGACGCGGTGAAAACAACGTGATGCACGCTGAAAACAGCATTATATTTCATTTTGAAACTTGACATGGGGCTAGACATATTGTCAATTTTCCAGCTGCCCCAAGTCATGTGACTTGTGCTCTGATAAACTTCAGCCACTCTTTACTGCTCTAATGCAAGTTGGAGTGATATCACCCCCCTCCCTTTCTACCCCCAGCGGCCTAACAACAGAACAATGGGAAGGTAACCAGATAGCAGCTCCCTAACACAAGAGAACAGCTGCCTGGTAGATCTAAGAACATCTCTCAATCGTATAAACCCATATCCCACTGAGATTCATTCAGTTACATTGAGAATGAAAAACAACAGCCTGCCAGAAAGCAGTTCCATCCTAAAGTGCTGGCACAAGTCACATGACCAGGGCAGCTGGGAAATTGACAAAATGTCTAGCCCCATGTCAGATTTCAAAATTGAGTATAAAAAAAAAAAACAAGTTTTTCCATGACAGTATGCCTTTAAGCACATAAATCTCTCCAAGTACTCCAAACAGGCAAAATAGCATTCCATAAATGTTGCCTGTGGCAAACATGTGGAAGGGACCCATACATAACCCAACCCATACCATATTCTGACCATAGTCTGAATATGGACTGATTTATGGAAACTCCAGAGATACTTCACCTGCTGCTAAATTCTATATGGAGGAGCCATGTTTGCAGTTTTGATAGTCCTCAATACAACAACCTTAATTGAAGAGCATGCACATTTACAAATGAAAAAAGAATCTTAGGACATAGCTAAAGTAGAATCCCCCCAAAGATATCATATTCTGTTTGTATGCTTGTGTAACATGCAAAACATGTGGACAATTTAAGTGCATAATTGCTCTTTATATATACATGTGGACTAGTGATATAACTGCCCGAAGCCAGCCCTCCCTTCACCCGCGCCTGCCCGTGCCCACCTACCATGTTCTTTTTATAGACCTGCACCTCCCGCACCACTGATGATGATGTCACAAAAGTGTTGGGGTGAGCAGGCATGCGTCTATAAAAGGAGAAGCCGGCATTGAAAGATGGCCATCCACGAATAGGGATGCGAGGTCGGCCTGAACCTGCCTGACCTATGGGCCTGCACATCACTAATGTGAACTAATCCTAAATACTATATGTGAAAAAAAGAACACATTTCTGTTTCAGAACCAAAAGTTGATGCATGTAACAACATCTGTGTGCATTATCTATGTTTCTATTTCTTTACATTTATTTTTAGGATCACATTAATGCTGCAATCTGAAAACAAATACATTTCTTATTAGACAGAACAGGTTTCATGCTAGATTAAGTGTGACTATATCTGTAATAAGAATACATCACTGGCTTTCTTGTCCCTGACAAAACAAAATCCATGTTGTGGCCAATTAAAATGTGACGCCTATGTGCTGTTAAGTTTATCCGCTACAGTGATTTACAAGGAGTTCTAAGATGCACAAATATAACGGAAAAAAAACTATATCAAAGCTGAGTTTAAAGTAAATTGCTTAACTATCTATATTGCTGGATGGTGGTTTCAAGTTGCAACACCTACTTGAGAAAGTCAAATGAAAAAACAGCAGGATATAGCTTTTCAAATACTAATCATTCACATAATGAGAAGGCCCATACACCTCATTATAAGGCATTTTTCTGATTAGAGCACCCTACAGGCATTTGGCATCAAGGTCTGGAAAATAATAATTGAAATGATTGCCACAGCCACCATTTAGACATGTTCTCAAAATACAGGAAACCGTGTTGTGCAAACTGTGCTATTTATTCCTTTTTTTATGTAGTCTGGAATTCTATTAAATCCAGCCAAGCCAAATTGAATAAACAGCTACTAATGTAAATGTTCCATTATGTACATATGGCGTGATTTAAATACAAAATGCTGAAACCAAGTCAATGGTTTATACTCTGGAGCTTAGTCTAAATGTGTTTCTTATTAAAATCCTACTTTTATTTTTTTTACCTAATACTACACCATTAATGGATCTTAAGAATCATCCACAATATCGTTATGTTAAATTGCAAGTAAGTGATGGAGCATGGAGTATTACAAACTACACCACAACATATTGCCCCTTATTGACAATATGCCATGATAAGAAATATCAACAGTATATGTGGATAAAACTAACAAAATATGTAGGGCTCATTTGCCAAACCTAATGCAGTGTTTAAAAATTGGCCTTTTTTGGCACTATGCACACAGTGTTCTGCTCTGTTTTGGAATGCAGAAACCAGTGCCTTCCATCACAAATACAAACTGCCTGTTTAGGGGCAGATAGGAGGAGGTTCAAAAGCCCTTGTTTCAGTGAGACCCCAGGGTTGCAAGTGTTCTTTAGATAAGCACTAAGGAGTGCACTATTTTACCTCATAGTGCTGTAGCACTTGGGCCCCAGGGAGTTGTAAATGTCACCTTTTGTATGGTGACCTATCAAACTATTCAAATATACAAATACATTTTTTTTATGTGTAAATCAAAAGAATGTAAAATATTTACTGAATTTCTGTTAGGCCCATCAGTGTGCTTCAGAGATCCCTAACCGACATCCCAAGCCCTGCCGGCATCTTCTAGGAAAGCAACCAAGAAGGAGGCTTTTTTTTATTGCTATCTGAGGTTGAGGCCCCCCTGTTCCCTGGACCCCCCACCAATGTACGGTCTGCTTCCTCTATAGTTATATATAAATAGTCTATAGTTATAGCCACTATAATACATGACTACCTTATATTTCAGCATGGCATGTTGCTGTCTGCCATTGAGTTGAATGTGAAACTGCCTTAAAATGTCATCAACGACTCTGAAAAACACAGGCACAAAACATTCAAAGTGTCCAGTAAGACTTTTTTAAGGGCTTCTGGCTGAGATTCTCCAGTGTGTTTAACTCTATAACAGAGCATGTAGATCACAATGGTCTAAGATCCTACCAAGGTAACTGCTTGCATTAGTAAGGTTACCAAGCAGACAGAAAAAAGCATCCAAGGTCTAACGCGTTTCATAACAATATACTTTGTACGTTGTTACGAAACGTGTTAGACCTTGGATGCTATGTTTTTAATCAAATGTAACAATAAAAATGGATGTTTTTAAACCAAAGCTGAACTGAGCAATCCTTGACCTTCAAAGTGCTCCTGTCCCCACTCCCTAATCGTTTATGTACCTAAAGTTGAGCACAAACTGGTGGGTAAAGCAGGGAGTGTGGCTATGTACTTTGTGGTCTGCGGTTGCTGCGATTGTGTGTGCTGGAACCCACGAAAGATTTTTTTGGTGAGGGGGGCCAGCATGAAGTAGTTACATCACTGGAAACAGTCCATGATAGGTTCTCAAGAGGTGTTAAAATGCATACTGGCTGAACAACCCAGATTCTACCATAAGCAGCATTCTTTCCTGCATGTTTGAACTGCTTGCTGGAAGGGAAGAAAATTAAACCCTGTAAACATTAACACGTAGACCAGCAATAAGGTACTTGAAATTTAAATAATCTTAATTTATCTCAATTTATTATTGATAAAATTAATAATAGAGGATTAACCTGCGTGTATGCCGCAGATTGTAAAATCTGCTTATCAAACAAATGAACACCCCATAGATTTTAGGTTTTTTGTTCCCTCTCTGAGATTTGTGGTGCCAAACAAAAAAGGGGGGAAACAACTCACAGAGCAGTTTATCTTGAAATACTACTACCATGCTTTTTTTTGTCAACCTCTTGCATTGCATAGACATCTAGAACAATGACTGAAAGAAGAATCCAACATGGGCTACAGTAAACAAGATAGCAGTGAAGCATATAAGGGGTTATGAGGGTAGTTGTCATAAGCAAACATAACGAAAGGGTGAGAGATGATAAAAAAACATCATGTCTTCTAACTGAATCCCAACAATTGGATCATGATAAAAGCTTGTGCAGACCTGTCATAAAAGAAACACATGCTTTGCAGGATTTTCAAGCTAGACTGATATCTGACTCGTATATAATATCTGGTCACAGAGGCTGTGGTTTTGTCCCTATAGGTGTGCTATAATTAGCTTTGTAGCTTGGAAGCCGAAACACTTGCCTGCTGGTATATTGCAATATAGCTTGATTCTACACATTATAGAAATGATCTGCTTTATAGAGTTTCCAAGGGATTAGTTGTAATGCCGTTATAATAACATTTCTGATCTGACTTGAATGCTCTCCACTAGTCTTTTTCCTTCTTCTCCCATAAGTCCATCATACATAATGCCATTGGATATCATTTTTGCCATAGACATTTTATAGTGCAGTAATTACATTTAAGTGGCCTGAGTTTTGCCAGAGTAAATTGGCAATAACAAGTAAAGGCTGCAGATGTTCTAAGTGCATGTGCAAGCCAGATTTCTCTTGCATGTCTGTAAAGAATGTTTCAACGAGAAAGTAAACTGGATGCCACCTGCTAAAATGCAGGGTTCCCACATTGCAGATGACAGCAGAGCTGGTTCTACTTAAGGCACAGTGGTAATTTGCAAGTTTTATGGTTCATTTACAATATTATAAATATCTTTGGTTAACATCCATTATTTAAAATGCCATCTGATTCACATTTATCACCAACACTATCACTAACAGAGGTGCCTAATGGTTTGCACTTTTTTTTTATTTCTCTCTGTCCTGTTTTATTATGATTCGTTATCAGCCAAGGGAAAGCCATTGTAACAGTGTTGTGCTGTCTTTTGAATCTTTAAAGGTTAAACATCTGTTCCCCCCCAGGCATTGTGATAGGACATAAATGTTTTGAAAGCATCCAAGTTTTAAAGTAATTGAAAATTCATGCAATCTGAAATTTATAAAGCACAGGTTTTTATGCATAAACATGTCCTGATTTGAAGCTAAAATTGTTTGTAAATCAAATAAACAAATTGTGTGAACGCAAGAAAAGTTAGATCATAAACCATGTAATTTAAGTTTTCTGTGTGAAATGTAGTTAGAATATATCATCCAGAATATGCTTGACAAATTACATATGTCACCTTCATCACTATGCTTTGAGAGTGACTTGCAGCTTGTTGAAAGTCATGTTTCAGCATGAAATGCCTAACATTTTATTAAATATAGGAATTGTATCATCTACTTCCCACACAAAAGTAATTATATCATTTGATTACTGGCACATGATTGGTAATGATGTTTGAGTTACAAGCACAAACACTCTTGTAGCTACCATCATTTATTAAAGTAGCAGTTCCCCCTTGCAGAAGTTGAGGTGACTGAATAGGACTTGTGCTGAGAATGCGTTTCTGTTATTGTTTTAACTACATTATATCTATGGGTTTTTGTTATTTCTTGCAAAGGTACAGGGATAACAATAAAGCTCCAAGTACAGTTGTAGGGGTGGGGATACATAGAAAGTTTGGTTGAAAAAAGACACGTCCATCAAGTTCAACCTTAAATCTATAACTAATATCTGATCCAGAGGAAGGCAAAAAAAAAACCATTTGAAGCCTCTCCAATTTGCCTCAGAGGGGAAAATCCTTCCTGACTTCCTAAAGCTATCTCACTGATTCAGGACTGATTCAGGGAGAGAATTCCACATCTTCACAGCTCTCACTGTAAAAACCCCCATCAGAATATTTAGATAGAACCTCCTTTCTTCTAATCGAAAGGGATGCCCTCTTGTCAGATAGATGGTAGCTACTTAACAAATCATCAGTCCTTAGTATGATAGATTTATCCTTATATTTAAATCTGAAGCACTTTTTATGAACTCTCCTATTTAAATAAGGGGACATGGGGTGGTTTTGAGGGTAAAAAAAAATAATCAATAAGTGACACTTTTATTTTGTTTTATTGTATGCAAACAGCAACAATAAACATAAAAGAAAGGAAATAATGTGTACACTATGCATTCGTGTAAAATAGCATAGGGATACAAACAGGTAGTACGGTATGAAAGGTCCTACTTTAAGAGTTGGGTATTCCTTATTTGGAAGGTGTTGAAAGTAAGTATCACATCAGTGGAATTCCTTAGTTGAAAACTTTGTGGCATAAAAGAACAGGACCCTGGCTAGAGATCTGGTTTTGATCCTAGGGAATCGACTCTCTATCAACCCCAGAAGACACATTTCTGGAATACACAAGTTAGGAAAGTCCAAAGTGTTTTCAAGGTATTGGGTTATAATTCTCCAGTAGCATTGTATAGGAGGGCATTCCCAAACCAGGCATTTGGTGATTGACACCCGGGACAGTCAACCGCCGTCTACCTCCCATTAGGGATGTCGCGAACCGCCGCAAAAAAGTTCGCGGACGCGTTCGCGAACTTGCGACAAACGCGTGAACAGTTCGCGACCGTCGCGAACCCCATAGACTTCAATGGGAAGGCGAACTTTAAAAGCTAAAAAAGACATTTCTGGCCAGAAAAATGATTTTAAAGTTGTTTAAAGGGTGCAACGACCTGGACAGTGGCATGCCAGAGGGGGATCAAGGGAAAAGAAAAATCCATTATTTTCTTATGTCAAAAGTGTTACAAAGTTTCTTACCTGCACCTGTTAGCTGTTCTGGACTCTCTGCCAAAAGCCAAGTTCAAATATTTGCTTCTTTTTCTGGCTGTTCAGTGAGGGTCTTTCCAGTGAAAGAGGGTCCTCCAAAAAGAGGGTCTTTCCAGTACAAATGAGGGACAGAGGGTTGAGCTCGCAAAAGAGGGACAGTTGGGACTCGGGAGGTATGCACATTTTTCTTTTTTTTTAGTCCAGGGGGTGTGTGGGGGTGGTCCAGGGAGATCTTCCTGATTGGCTGCCATGTATCCGCTGGTCTGGGGTGAGAGGGCAAAAAAATGCGCAAAAAAAATGCGCCAAATTGACGCGAACCCAAAATGCGAACGTCGCGCGACGTTCGCGAACTTCCGGCGAGCGCGAACAGCGGATGTTCGCGCGAACAAGTTCGCCGGCGAACAGTTCGCGCCATCCCTACCTCCCATCATTTGAAGTTTGACTGGAGTGATATAAATCTGGTGGACAAATTTAAATTGGGTAATTTTATCTCTAATAGAGATGAGGTCACTGTATAGTGTGTTGGTGACCTCCTTGCAGTCCTCATCAACATGAGATGGGAGTATTTGTTGCAATTTAGATTTTGCTCTGGCAAAGGGTGGAAGAGCAGAGCCAAGGGGGGCTCAATAGAGGTGAGAGGTTAGCTTGTATTCAATTCTGAGAGAGCCAAATTGAGCCTGAAAGGCATGTCGTAGTTGTAAATACCGAAACAATTGTACAGGGTGGTCTCTGACTTTGGCTTGTAGTTGCGAGTGAGGAGGAAATATATTGTCTACCAAGAGGTCTCCTAGCAGTTTGACTCCCAACAATGGCCAGTAATGAAAGTCCTGAAGTCCTTTGAGATGCTGTAGTTGGGCATTGTTCCAGAGCGGCAAAAAGGGAGATAAGATAAGTTGGCGGAGTCCTAAGATTTTACAGAGGGTCATCCAAGCTTTGTAGGGGGTAGTGATTACTGCAGGACAGGAGGTATAGTCTGTCAGCCTCCTATACGGCAGGTTCCTGAGAGCTTCCCAAAATTCCAGTCTGAGGGCTAGGAGGGTAAGCCCAGTGTCGGCTTCGTCCATATGAAACCAACCATGGATATGATGTACTTGGCTGACCACGAAGTAGTGGTGGAAGTGTGGGAGTGCAAGACCTCTATGGGCTGTAAGTGGCCCATAGGAAGAGGATAAGAATTGAGTTTATCCTGGAGAGTTATGAAGTATGTATAAGAATTTGGGCAAATATATAATTTTGACCATGTTTACTCTCACCCAAAGCACTAGTGGTAGCTTGGACCAGACTGGCATTGCGGAGTTGAATTTGCCTATGTCTTCAAAATAGCTATTTAGGTCAGAAATTAGGGAAACTCGGAGATATTTGAATTTGGTGAACCATTTCAGCCCTTGTGTAGTTAGTTGTTGGTGTGTTAGGGATTCGGTCTAGTGGCATTATAACAGATTTCCTTTTATTTATGGTGAGTCCCGAATTGCTGGACCACTTCGAGGGGTGCCGGCAGGGAGTACTGGTAGTCTGCTAAAAATAATAGTAGATCATCAGCGTATAGTGCCAGTTTATCCTCCAGAGTCCCAAATCTAAGTACTCGTATGGTGGGAGTCTGTCTCATTTGTAGGGCCAATGGCTCGATGGAGATGGCAAATAGCAGTGGCGACAGGGGGGAGCCCTGCCTTGTTCCACGTTTGAGGAGAAAGGAAGGGGAAAGGGATTTTGGTATACTAGTTGGACCGAGTTGATAAAAAGCGGACCAAAGCTGAAGTGTCTTAGAGTCGCCCATAGGTACGGCCATTCTACTGAGTCAAATACTTTCCAAGGAGACCATAATCCTGGAGCCAATGTTTTCATGCTGTGTCTGCATATGTGTGTATACCCGTCTGAGGTTGGTTGAAGTGGATTTTCCGGGCATGAAGCCAGACTGGTTAGGATGGGTGACAGAGGAAATCACTTTTGCCAGCCTTATCGCCAGGATCTTGGCAAAGATCTTAGCATCTGTGTTTATCAAGGATATTGTCCTGTAAGAGTTGCAATATTCTGGGGTTTTCCCATCAGAACTATTATTGCTGCATGAAATGAGGGGGAGGGAGCCTGTTTCGATTGAACTGAGGTACATTTCGTAAAGGTGATGACTGAGGGGATTCCCTTGTAAGTTGTATCAGGCCATCGGAAAGCCATCCGCCCCAGGGGTTTCGCCTGTTGGTAGTGAGGCCATTGCTTCTGCTACTGTGATGTGTCTGTCTAGGTAACTGGATTCGTCAGGTGTCAGTTTGGGAAACTCAGTGGAGTTCAGGAATTCTGCCAGTTGCTCCTCAGTATATGTGGCCTTCGAACAATACAGAGTTTTATAAAAACTTGTGAAACTATTTAAGATATCCTGGGGACTAGTAACAAGGTCATCTCTTGCATCTCTGATTCTTGGTATAAGAGTTTGAGTATCTCTGGTAGTGGCTAAGTGGGCTAACAACGTCCCTGCCTTGTCGCTCTGGTCAGACACCCACTGTTTTCTTTGTCAGTTTAGTTTGTGCAATTTCAAGATTTCTCTGAGCCTGAGTTAGAAACACTTGTTTTCTCTCCGTCTGGTCCATCTTGCAGTTATTTTCAGCCATCACAAAAGCCTGATTGGCCTCCTCTACCTCTTCTTTATTATAGCTCAAGCAGTTGAGATTTTTTTTATCAGGACAGCTTTGGAAGCCTCCCTTAGGATAGCTGGCAAGGCGGTGTTCTGGTTAAAAGTCCAGTAGCTGGTGTATTCCTCTTGGCAATGGTCTCTAACTTTAGGGTGGCAGAGCCATAGTGGGTTCAGACTCCAGGAATCCCGATTGCTTCTGGGGCCAGAGAGAAGTTTTACTAATATCGGAGAATGGTCAGAGAATGCCCCATGTAAGTATTCTGTTGAAGCAACTAGTTGTGCCACTGAGACCAGGGCCATGTCTATACATGACAGGGGGCCATGGCTGGCGGAGTTGCAGGAATATTGCTGTTCAGCTGGATGTTTCCACCGCCAGAGTTTGATCAGTCCCAATGATTCCACCATCTGTTTAGTCCTGGGTTGTGGCCCCTGGTCTGACCAATCCTATCCAAATGTGGGT
This sequence comes from Xenopus borealis, assembly GCA_024363595.1. Taxonomy (NCBI): domain Eukaryota; kingdom Metazoa; phylum Chordata; class Amphibia; order Anura; family Pipidae; genus Xenopus; species Xenopus borealis. Next base: position 64,118,042 of record CM044431.1, read on the forward strand.
CCAACGTAGCATTAAAGTCCCCCACAATACATAGGGGCGCAACTGGTAAGAATGCCAGGAGTTATTAGGAAGCAGTACTGATGGGCGAATTCACGGCGAATTCCCGTGATTCGCTGCTGGCGAATAAATTCGTGAAACGCCAGCGAAAATTTGCCTGGTGAAAATTCGCCTGGTGAAAAAGACGCAATGCGTCAAAAACCTGACGCGACTCGTTTCGCGAATTTTTCCGCTAATTCGTAATTTCGCTGGAAATTCGCGAATTTTTCGGCGAAGCGAAACTGGGTAGATTCGCCCATCACTAGGAGGCAGTAATTAGGTATAAGTAATGGTTTTCAAACTAGAAGGGAGACTCCCCTAGCATGTGTTGAGAAGGGTGTGTGGTAGGTATGTGCATTAGTATGGATGGGTGATATTTTGTAACATAGTCAAACATGAGGGCCCTTTTAAACTTGCAATTGAGACCCCTAATGTTCCATGAGATAATTGTTGTACTTTGCATAGTATAATATCATATAAATGGGTCAGCATAAATATTTTGCTTATTCCAACAACACCTGAGTTAAGATCTGAGTACACATTGGCAGTAAAAAGAACACAAACAAACAAAAGAGAATCAAAACAACATTATTACCAAACCCCAAGAACCTCTTTGTCCACCCCCAAAACTTGGGTGGGCCTATACCCATAACTGGAGAATTCATATAGGGAGGAGGAAATGCCTCCTAGTTGCAGTCCACTAACCTACTGGAACCTTAAGACTAAGTAGGAAAAAGTGTAACTAGTAGTGTTGCTAAAAAATGTTATGCTGGCTCAGGTGCTTTTTTGCTTCCAGGAACTTCAGGCATTGCTTTCAAACTTCCACCAATAAATCAGGATAAATGGATACTCTGGCGTTGTAATGGATAATTTCCTGCTTTTTCCGGGCTTCTCAGGATCATATCACGGTCTCTGTAGCTCAGCAGCCGTGCAATGAGAGGTGTGGAAGGGACTCCAGGAGGTGGAGGCCGAGCTGGAATCCTATGGGAACGTTCCACAATAAATGTAGGCGAGACAGTGCTGCCCCCCAGCTTTTCTCATAGCCAGCTTTCCAGGAATAATTCTGATGTGCTACCCTCTGCCCTTTCTGGCAGGCCCATCATTCAGATGTTGTTCCTGCGCAGTCTATTTTCCATGTCGTCTGCTTTGGCCTCCAAAGCAAGTACTTTCTGGGCCATCTCAGAAATGTTATTTGGCAATGGGGCTGTGTTGTCTTCCAATGTTCTAATGCATCTTTCTGCTTCCACTGTGTGCTCTCTTATGTTTTGTACATCATGTTTGAGGAGAGCTGAGTCAGATTTAAGGCCATCCATTTTGGCAATAGTAACTGCATGGTTGTTGCTGATCAGTGTCATGATCTCCATCAATGGCCATGTCTGCATCTGAAACACTGGCTGGGGAGGGCAGGAGGGAGGTGAGTCGCTGCCTCAACTACCCTGCACAACCAGGACCATTTCCTACCCAGTCCTACATATGCTCCTACTCCTACTCCTGTCCAGACAGGGGGTCTTAATAAATATTTAAAAATGTCTATATTCCTAAGTAATGACTCCTTCTTGGGGTCAATGTTCTGTGATAAAATTATAATTCTTGTGTGCAGGTATAGGATCACTTATCCAGAAGGCTCCCACAGAGCTGTTTTGAAGAAAATAATTCAGATTTTGAAAAATTGTTTCTTTTTCTGTTGTTGAAAAAAACAAGTTCCACCTTATCTCATTAATATTGATTCAGAGAAAAGAAATGATAGCATGTGTTAAGCGAGACACAGGCAAATAAATTCTTTCCTGAGTGCAACAATGCAATCAGATTTATTTCTTGATCGATAACCTTAAACACATTCAATACATGAAAACCAATCTAATGATGAATGATTTTATTACTATTTTACTGTATTTTACTGTATTTGTAGGGAACTATTTACATGAATTCCTCTACACTCTTCCACTATAAACTAATCCCTGATTTTGTCTCTCATTACAGTTTACTCTCTCCAATTTGTTACAGAAATTATTGGTATAATGTAATCCTTTTGTTGGAAGATCCACTTCAAACTGAAGACTTTTCCACTGGAACCATTTGCTGTGCACTACTGTGCGCTGCAATTTCTGCCAAAAATAGAAATATGCAGTAGTATATACTAAGGGTTTTCCTAAGACCCTTGCAGTCAAGATTTCTCTACATCCTGAAATCAGTATATGAACAATTATTATAGCATGTGTCTATTTAGGATGATTGCTCAGACTAGAAAATTCCATTACTGATATGGACAGGCAAAGCTCAGAAGTCTGGTCACTTAGAATGTTCCTTAAACATTTAAGGGTTCCATAGACCTCTTCACGTGACACCATTATTTAAATGTGAACTTGAACTCAGAAATGTAGTATGACTAATTACAAAGTCACTACATGTTTAAAAACAGTATTGTTTAGACATCTAGCTCATTGAGAATTTTTCTGACCTATTTGAAGTTTTTTCACAAGGCTGTAAATTTGGCCTTAATCAATTCAATTGGTTTACATCTGTCAGAAGCAAACCATACATTCATGTTGAAACATCCTAATTTTGGTGTTTAACGTAATCTTTGAATATAGTTCCAAAAAAACCCCCAGCTATTCTATGCAACTATGCCAATATATAACAATCGATATACTGTATATTAAATTTACCTGGTAAACATACAGGGCTTTATTTAAGAATTGAAGTGTGTTGGTACAAAGTTGGGCACCTCACTTTGCACCACATGGGCCTTGACTAAGAACTGGTTTGTGTAAAGTTGTTGTTACAGCGTAGCTGTAAAGGCTCGGTATTGAGATGTCTCTAATAATGTCTTCACTAACCTGGGACAGGACATTGGTGCACAATGAATAAATGAACGTATTGTAATATCATAATGGAAGTATGAATTTATAATTTTTCATACTCTTAATGGAATTGCAGTTTTATGGATTGTGAGCTTATAAAACCATGATGTGGTTGGCCAGCTTAAATATATTGCAATATATGGACAAACAATCCCTGTTGTTTAAAGGGTAAGGCAATTTTTAGTAGCAGTATGCGCAGAATGTCTCAATGACTTAAATATATTGATAATGGGTTGAGTGCAGAGGACCTCTTGTATTTGTCTATGTGTGTGTATGTGTGTGTCAAAACTAGCTGCTAAGAATGAGGAAAATATATATATTTTTAAGACTGCCTGTCATTCATCAATATTTGGTGTTTCATGAATCAGTGACTGTATTGATTTGAAACAAGAAAAGAATATTACATTTCTGGATAGTTATGCGTTTGCTCTGAGTCACACTACATCAAGCTGACTCTCCAGGCTGAGATTGTACTTGTCATTAACGTCTTGGTTTGGACTGTGATTTATTTCACCTTTTTAAAATTAGAATTATGACAGTAACTGTTACACATTGCATGGTATATTAAAAAGAAAGTTGAAAGTACAGCAGCTGAAATTTTTTTCTGAGAAAATTAAAAAAATGCTCAAAACTAAAATTGTGTGCAAAAGCAAATGGAAAATTATGGGACGCACACAGTGCAGAATTCAAATTGTTATGGAAGAGATCACCTGCAAACAGTTCACTGTTTACAAACAGGATAGCTTCATGGTATGAATACTTTCCAATTAATTACTGCCCTTGTCATAATCATTTTAATACATTACACTTTTTTTAGTAGTTAAAACTCACACTTGCTAGACTTTGGAAACAATAACAGGCTCTGACCAGTTTACAGGTTATAATGGAAGTATCTTCTAATATAGACTTAGTCGGTACGTCCACTAAACTGAAGTTAAAAACAGGTATGGGCAGGGTCGAACAGGGGGGCCTGGGGCCCACCTAGGCTGCTGCTTCAGGGCACCCAAACTTTTCCCACCCTAGCAGAAAAACACCTCAGCCCCCCCCCCCGAGCCACAAACCCCTACAGGCCCACGTGTCTACCTTTTTTTCCTGCTCGCGTCGGCAACCAGGGGCCAGAAGGGAGTTCAGGGAGCAGCACTAATAGCGGGTCTGGGATGGCAGGGCCCACAAGGGCTGTGGGCCTACCAGGACCTGTTATGCAGAATTCTTGAGACCTGTAGTTTTATAGATAAGAGGTGATTCTGAAATTTGAATCTCCATTACCTAAGTCTACTAAAAAATCTTTTAAACTTGAAATAACCCCAATAGGATTACATTGCCTCCAATACTAAAAATCTTTTAAACACCTAGGGGTACATTTACTAAGGGTCGAAGTGAATATTTGAATAAAATTAGAATTTCAAAAATTAAAATTTCGAAGTAATTTTGGGCTACTTCAACTATCAAATAGCCCAAAATTAGATTTGAATAGAAAAAATTCAAAATTTCTCTTCGAATTCGACACTTTGCCACTTTTAAAAAAAAAATCGTTTGAATGTTTAGAATCGAACGATGCATTCGAACGATTTCAACGATTTTTATTCGATCAAAAAAGAAACTATTCAATGGAAATAGGTTCATTTTCAATCGAAAATAGCCTTTAAAGATTTATCCTTAGTAAATCTGCCACCCAAAAAAACCCAATGAGATTCCATTGCCTGCAATAAAAAGTAATTATTTCCCATTTGGGATCAAGTACAAGGTACTGTTTTATTATTACAGAGAAAAAGGAAATCACTTTTAAAAATTAGAATTATTTGTTAAAGATGGAGTCTATACGAGATGGCCTTCCCGTAAATCTTAGTTTTCTGGATAACAGGTTTACGGATAATGGATCCCATGCGTACATTCACAAAGCTCTATTAACTGAAAACATATGTGAACGCAAGTTACATGCATGCTGTAAAGTAAAGCAAATTTTTTACAAAAAACCCAAAATAATATGAGTAATCTGTTTTTTTCTCTTCCTATTTAATTTTTTATATTTGTTCTTGTTTTTTTTTTGCTTGTTTGCAGGACAGTATACTCATAAAAAACAATTGCAAAAAATCAATTTAAACATGTGATATAAAATGTGTAACACTTTGGGGCAGATTTACTGTTGGTTGAATTTGAGGGTGAATTTACCCTCGAATTCGACCAATCAAATTGTGGTTGAATTTGAAACCTTCAAATTCGAATATCGAATTTGATGGTTTTTACCGCAATTTGATCGAATTTGTTTTATTCGATCTAAAAAAGTTTAAAAAATCTATGGGAGCTTCCCCTAGGGTTTAATAGCTATTCGGTAGGTTTAATCTGGCAAACTAGGCAGTCGAATAAAAATTTAAAGGGCAAGTCATTTGACTGCCAGATTTTCCAATATTCAAATAGAATTTTATTCAAATCATTCGTATCGATTGAATTTTCAAAAATATTAAAAAATATTAAAATTTTTTAATCTTTTATAAAATTTAATCGAATTTTGAATCCTTCATGTGAATTTAATAAATCTGACCCTTTCTGTATTTTATAAAATTTGAAAATTTTATTTAAAAATTCATTGCCTCCTTTTCAGAATCAACTCTTTATTACAGTTGCTGTAAATTTTTAAAAGTTATTGGAACTCAGCACATAAATTTGGGATGAAAAACTACCTTTCTATAAAATAATATGTATTACTAATTTGTGTAGTAAATATTTTACTTTGCTCCTGTTTGCCCAAGACCATTTCTCTGAGTAATGGTTTTGACATACTGTCAAATGTATTTGAACTTTTGTCTCATTCATACAATATGAAGCAGCTAGTGAACTATCATTTATAAAAAGGTTTGTGACTTATCCAAGGAAGATGAATGACTTTTATCCTTGGGCAGTCTTTTTGGCATTAGAAGCACTTTGAATATCTTTATTGTAATCTTTATTCATAGAGAATTACATAGTTTGTATGGTATCTAAAACACTAATATAATTCAGACAGAAGGTGAACTGATCATTACAATTAAGATGCAATTTTCTATATACAGATGAAGTAAAGGTACTTAAATTGACTGCAGCTATTCATCCAAAGACAGACCTTTTATGGCCACAATGACTTTCTTCTTATCTCACTGAACTTTGTTAAACAAAGTTTGAAAATAAAAGTTGGACCAAATTCTGTGCTTTCCAACCATTTGGGAATATGTATATTTAGGTTGGACACAAAAATTCAACAAAGGCTACAAAATCCATATTTGTGTTTTGTTCAAATAAACAAACAATTAAAAAAACACAATTCTATTACTGGATGTGTTTAATATAATAAAACATTTTTTTGTTAATCAATCTTTGTGATTTTTTTTTAATTTTGAGCAAAACATTACCACGCCCTTGCTTATGGGTTGATGTAGTATAGTACTTAATAAATTTGCTTCCTTTTCCAATAATGGCTGTACGAATGAAAAGGACTGAAAGGTATTGAAAAATAAACCTGGTGCTCCACAGCACCTCAAGCATAAAGGAGAATAATTATTTTTCATCATGTTTCTGCTTTTTCCCATTTTCCTCTTTTTCAACCCTCTCTTTTTTCCATGATCCTACATTTTCCTTTCTAATCCTGTAATTTTATTCTCTGTCAAATATCTCAACTTCTTTTTTGGTTTTCCCGTGCCCTCTTTGTAATGTAATTATTTTTTGGCTGTGTAAAGTGTTCCCACTTGTTTGCATGCAATGTATCTAGTCTTCCAGTACTTACTGGTGTCAGACTTGCCTTCTTTTACTGCAGCTGATATATTATATAATTTTTTAATCAAGGAATCCTGAAGGATGTGGTGATGTGGTGATGTGGCACCTCCTCACCCACAAAAAGTAGTCAATGGTGGCCTACACACATAGAAAAGACAAACTCACCCTACCTGACTGATGGCAAAGTTAAATCTTCAAAGAGAGCTACTGTAAATAGGGGAAATACAGCACAGCAGACCACATTGACCAGCCACCCCCGAGGCCGCAGGGCCTGCTTCACAGTAGTAACACCACTAGATTTTCAGCAGTTTGATAGTTTTCACATTTAACAAAACTTTCCTGTATGTGATAAAGTTTTAGCAAATTACCATATAAATAAATAATCAGATCATTATACCCTGGCACATTTAAGTCTTGCATTAATAAACAGTACAGTGGACCAACTCTATGCTGCAAATATTTTACACAAGAGAAACAAATACCTAATACATTACAGATCATAGGTCCTTTTCATAGCTACCCATTTATATAACTGAGGGCTGTGGTTTCTGAAGTGGTCGGCTGGGCTGCTCCTCTCAGGGTAAACTATAGCAGAGCCTTAGGGAAGGTCCAGACTGAATGCCGGTTAGAGGAAATTTACGGGTCCTAGTCTGTTTTCTTTTCCTAAATACTCCTGAAGCCCAAAGAAGTATCAGTCAATTATGTTGAGATTATAGGTAAGCAATTATTTCCTATCCTATGTATTGGTGCTATGGTTTAATGGTTCATACAGAAATGTTCTTATATATTTATATCATTGAACTAGTTAAGGGGGCTTAGAAATTGCTAGATGTGATGGGGAGATATTACTGGAAAAAGTATGAAAACCACAAAATTTGTGGGAAAAACTTCACTTACACAAAATATCTTTCTTGTGCCTTTAATTCAAAGTATGTGTCTCACCTCACATTCTGTTTTCTACTCCAGGCTACAGTTATGGAAATCTTTTAAGCTTCCTAATATGGTTTATGTTGTACACTCATTATTTTGATAGTTAGACTTTGCACATTGTCAAATTAATATGATGCACCATAAAGTTAATCCAAGTGGCCCGAGGCTCCATGCTTTGCAATGCAGAAATAAAACAGTCGGCTCAATACAATTCAGTTATTCTATGCTCATGAAAAATGAAACGTGCAGTGTATTTATACTAGTCTCAATGTTTATTTGGAAACCAGAAAGAGATCAGAGAAGGTATCTTTTAAAGTTAGTCAATTTACTAATGAACACCCAATCAATATGTTGTTCTAGTTCATTTACATATAAACCTTTATACATCACATGGAATTGGACAAATGCAAACAATGAGTGTCAAAGACTTCATAGTGGAAATTAAGAAGAGTGGTTTTTCAGCTAGCTTATATGACCAGGCTAATGGAATGCTGGCAACAGAACAGAATAAGTAAATTTATAAGACACAGCAAGGACAAGCTGTAGTTCTTTGAGAACAAAACTCTATGGAGTGGCGAATACTGACTGTTGGACAGGATAACAGTACTTTATCTGCTTCATACCTCACAGTATTCTTAGGGTGCAGACTATCTTTAGTTTTTAGGTAAGACTGAGTTCCAAATCCTAAACAAACAAAATATCTGACTTCAGTACATGTCTACTGGTATGCCCTGAACAAATGGGTGAGAAAGCTGGTAAGATTTTAGAGATTTTTTCAACAGTCCAGCCTGATTGATTGCATACTGTTGATGAGCACATTATACCTAGATGTTGTTTGCGAAATGTGCATGTCATTCTTGTTATGTTTGGTAGCCGAGGATGATGAGAGTATAACAATGCTTTATTAACATGCTCATACAGGCCTTACACAACAACAGTAACTCTCAAGCTGTACAGAAAGTCCTGTGCACAGTGACACCTGCAGGCCATTTGTATAAACACGGCGATTCGTCGCAGGCGAATAAATTCGCTAAACACCGGTGAAATTTCACCCTGGTGAAAATTTGCCGGCTTCTCATTTTGGACGCTCACGTCCATTTTTGGATGCCGGCATCCGTTTTTTTTCAACACTGGCAAAATCGGACGCGTGTGTCCAAAACGAGACGCGCCGGTGTTTCACTAATATTTCGCCCATCACTACTTATAGGTTAATTTTCTTCAGCCCTATTACAGTTGGCATCAGGAGTAGGAAAATGTCCTTCTGAAGATTTCCTATGCGCAATATTCCTCTCTCTCAGAAAGGATTCAAACTGTGGTCCGTTGTCTGATATTAACTCCTTTGGATTTCCTTCTCTGCTGAAGACTGTAGAAAGAAATTTTATTACTGTAGCTGACAAATACAATTTCATAGCATTTACTGTAATAGTCTATCAAGGTTATAGCAAATCTACAGTCTATAGGAACATCTGCAAAAGGACCGACAATATCAATAGCAAGTTTTTCTCATGCTGAATCAGAAAATTATACTGGCTGAAGTGGTGGTGTATGTGTGATAGTTGTCTTGTCATGATTCTGAAAAGTAACATAAGAATGAATGGAAGTTACCACCTCAGCATCCATTGCTGGCCACCAGTATAGTTCTCGTAGTCTTTGTTTTGCACATACAATTCCTTGATGACTCTCATGTGCAAGTTGTATGAGCTTTTCTCACAAGGTCTCTGGTACCAATAAACACTGAGCTCCATGGACAACATAGCCATCTACTGAGGACAGTTCGTGTCTAATCCTGTAGTAAGGCTGAAGTTCAAGACGGAGTTTCTTCTCAGCATTTGGCCATTTGCTTTGTAAGATGTCCCGTAGTTTTACTTGAATTGAATATGCGAGGCAAGCTTGCTTAAAATCAGCAGCTTTAACTGTAGATGATAGTAAATCAGCCAATGCTACAACTTCTATGTCCACATCCAGTGTATCAGAAACTGCAAATAAAGGTAAACGTGATAAACAATCAGCAGTAACATTTTTGTATTTTGTATTTTGTAGTTGAAATTCAGTAGCCTTGCTGACCTTCTAGCTATATGCATTCCAGCTCTTCCTAGTCCCTTTGTTGTAAGTAGTAGTAGTTAAAGGGCTATGATCAATGCATAAGTTAAATTCTCTACCCCATAGGTAGGCTCTCCATTTTTCTGTTGCCCAAACACACGCTAGAGCTTCTTTTTCAACAGTTGAATACTTATACCCTGTCTCTGTGAGTGTTCTGGGTGCAAATGCAAAATGAAAAACAGTTTTCTCTGAATGATCAGCATGAATCTGTGTGAGAACTGCACCAACGCCATAGTTTGAATCGTCTGTAGTAACCACAGTGGGTAGTGCAGGATCAAATAAAGCTAGCGCTGGGCTGTTCACAATTAGCTGTTTCACTATTTCAAAGCTATGTTGAGCAGTTTCTGACCACACCAGACTTAAAGTTCCACGTAGTAATGCAGTAGTGGCTCCACAACTGAAGCATAGTTTGGAATAAACTTAGAATACCAAGAAGTAAGATCTAAGAAATCTCGTAAGGTCTAGAAATCAGATGGAGAAGGTGCTTGTGTAACTGCATTGACATGGTCAGGGTCAGGCAGTAATCCAACTTGTGAAATTATATGACCCAGAAATGACAGCTGAATTAGTCTGAAGTGGCATTTCGAAAGGTTCAGTTTGAGTCCTGCAGAATCAATGCATTTCAGAATGTTTTCCAGGTACTTGTCATGAAGATACATATTTGGAGCGTAGACAGTTATATCATCCAAGTAGCATTCTACACCAGGTATGCCATGGAGTATACTGACATCAGTCTTTGAAAACAACTCGGTGCTGAAGCCAGTCCATAAGGTACATGCTTGAATCAAAACAAACCATCATGGGTGATAAATGCAGTGAGGTCTCTGCTTTCCTTATGCAGTAATACTTGATGATAAGCATTCTGAAGATCCAGAGTGGAAAAGAATTCTGCTCCTCGGAGTTCAGAAAATATTTCCTCTATGCTTGGCAAGGGATGATTATCCATAACAACTGCTTTATTAGGTTCACAGAGATCAACACACAATCGAATACCTCCAGTTTTCTTCTTTGTTACAACAATTGGTGAAACCCATTCAGAGCATTCTGATTTTCACATCTTACTCTACCAGTTTCTTTAGTTCCTGTGAGACAGTCTCCCTTATAGAGTAGGGCAATCACCTACATTTCTGGCGTACTGGTTTTACATCTGGTCTCAACTTAACTTTGTGTACAAAGTTCTCTTCACAACCCAGTGACGTGTTGCTTTGTGGTGAAATGTAAAAGACACATTTTGCAGTATTTGATTCAAATTGTACAGTCACTGGCAAGCAACCAAGCACAGGGATTGGATCCTTTAAGTAACTGACAAGTTTCAGGGCAGGTGCAATAAGCGGATCTTTTGTAAAGTATTTCAAGAAAATATCCTTTGGTAGTATAGAAACAGCTGAACCTGTACCGAGCATCAGGTTAATGGAGTGCCCCTTGTCAGTAGAAGCAGTACTGACACTGACAGTACATATAAACTTGTCTGGAATAAATATACCAGCTTTATCCACACTTAATACTGTGACATGTGTAGTAGTGACGTCATGAACATCTTTAGCAGAACTACGGCAAACCTTTGCAAAATGTCCTACTTTTGTGCAGTTGCAGCATTGTAAAGCTTTTGCAGGACGTGTAACATGATTTGCAGTGTGTTGTGTTGAACCACAGCGAAAGCAGTATTTTTTATTTGTATTTGCTGCCTGGATTTGCAGTGTACTTTGTAGGTGAATCCCTTTCCTTAACACTGCATTTTGCCTGGGCTAATAAATTCATGAAACGCCAGCGAAAATTATAATATATTATATTATTATATAATATATTATTATAGATAATAATATTGTCTGCATTTTTATGCCGGCAAAACAGACTACACTATGAAATACTACTGTGGATTAACTCTTGTGATACCCTGTTGTTCTCTTTGCTTCCAAGAGTATCAAGAGTCCAGAAGTAGTTAATGAATTGTAGTTTAAATAGCTCTTAAGGAAAACATGTTTCTGATTTTAATAACATGAAAATATAATGAAGGCATTAACAGAGTTATATCACTCTAATTAACCTAGAAAGCACACTACAAACTGACAAGATGCTGAAAAAAACATTGACAGCTGTGTCAGACCTTCATGTAAATTTATTTGTTTTCTACTAAGAAAAAGGTGTGATCATGGTGTATTCTTATCAAAGCTTAAAATGCCCTGTGGTGGTACTTCACAAGCCTTCACACAGGGATTCTGAAATAAAAGGTTGAACAACTGAGAACTGCTTAATTTGGTTATCATTAAGTGAAACTTTGTTATAATAATCTAATTAAAAAAAATATATATCAAAATGAAGCAGTAGTTAGCATTAGTTCAGCATACCTCATTGTTTAATTGACAGGAGAGAGGGAAAACCCCAGGAGAAAATTCAAGCAGCATATTATATATATCAGAAGCATAACAATTTTGCCATAGGCAAAAAAAAAAATTGTCCTATGATAAGTTTTTGCTGTGGAGCCTGGTCATTTTTAGATATGCCACTGGATATTGTTTAATCATTTGACAGTAAATAGAAATGGGTCAGTGGGAATAAGCTCAGCAGAAAGACTTACTGTATTCTCATATATTGCAAGCAGGGAGTTATACTGGGTATTAGGGATGGCGCGAACTGTTCGCCGGTGAACTTGGGACAGTCCCTCTTTTGAGAGCTCAACCCTCTGTCCCTCATTTGTACTGGAAAGTCCCTCTTTTCTCTGCACTGAACAGCCAGAAAAAGAAGCAAAGATTTGAACTTAATTGGCTTTTGGCAGAGAGTCCAGAACAGCTAACAGGTGCAGATAAGATACTTTGTAACACTTTTGACATAAGAAAATAATGGATTTTTCTTTTCCCTTGATCCCCCTCTGGCATGCCACTGTCCAGGTCGTTGCACCCTTTAAACAACTTTAAAATCATTTTTCTGGCCAGAAATGTCTTTTTTAGCTTTAAAAGTTCGCCTTCCCATTGAAGTCTATGGGGTTCGCGAACCGTTCGCGATTTTGCGCAAGTTCGCGAACGTGTTCGCGAACTTTTTTGCCGCGGTTCGCGCCATCCCTACTGGGTATGATGGTCATATTTAAGTCATATTTAGGACTAAAGGCTTTGAAATCCAGTAGACCTAGAGCTTTTGTCTGTTCAAACTAGTAGACCTAGAACCTATCTGAAAGAGCAAACACAAATTCAAGCTGAGCCAGCCCAGCTTTGAAAGTAGTAAAAACATCCACCTGTCAGGTACAGAATTTACTCTTTTAGTAGACTAACCTACATATAGCTGTGATAGTAGCCTTACTGTATGGGTGTTGTGCACTGGGAACTAGCTGTGAACATTACATGGAGCATCATATTCAAAATAGATACCTATCATTTATAAGAAATCCCATTTGATTACTTTGATGATGTTCCTAAATTAGTATATTTTCATAGTTTTCCATTTTGCACAATGCTTTTTTTCATTATAGTATTTCTAAGTAATTTACTATAGGCAGGTCACCACCTAAATGTATTTACCCATAATTTTGCAAATCACACCAGTTAGGATCATATCAAAAACAAATACAAAAGAAGGGGCACACTCCCATAGTTTAACATTGTATCAGCACCTTTATTTATATATATATGGAATAAAGTACCCCCTCTTGTAAAATATAAGGATATTATAAGTTACCAAGGAGTTTCATGACCATATAAAAACACGAGGCTGAAGGCTGAGTGTTTTTATACAGGTCATGGAACTCTGAGGTAACTTCTAATATCCTCATAGTTTGCAACTGGGGGTACTTTATTTATTATAATACACAAGTTTCAGTGAGTCATGTGACAGAAATGACATCAGAACTCACCATTTATAACTGATGACATCAGAACGCACTGTTTATAAGGATATAATTTACAAGATATTCATGGCTTTTGTGTATTATATAGTGAATAAAGTACTCCCTATTGTAAAAAATAAGAATATTATGTAACTGAGGTTCCATGACCAAATATAAGCACGAGACCAAAGGCCGAGTGCTTTTATACAGGTCATGGAACTCCTTGGAGTATTGAACCATTTGTAGCTGCAGTATAAGGAGTGGAGGCTAGAGAAGGCTGCTGCATCAGTCAACAGGCCATTTGAAGATGGATATTTTACAGACATTCTTTTCAGAAGAGGACAGGGTCATGCATGGGGATCTGTAGGCTGTGTTCAAACTGCAAATTATCCTTACCAAGAATTATCCTTCTAAGCTATTGTTCTATAAGGTCATTTACATGTACTTACTCAAGCATCAGGTACATTCAAGAACTAAACTCCAATTCTGGATACGCTTACAATGGAGTAAATATGCATTCTTTCTACAGAAATGCTGAAGGTATTTCTGCATTAATTTCAAAAGGGAATCTTGTTCATCGTTAAATGCTTAAAATTAAAAATCAGGGGTGCACGGAAGGTGTGCCACATAATTCATACACACAGAAAAATAGATTCTCTGCACCCATATCATAAAATTGTTTAACACTGAAAATAACTTTCTTTTTTTGCTTTAGTTTATAAAGGAGCAGCACCTCTCATCATTCCAACTTCTGTCACATGATGCCTGAGTTACCCAGCAATTATTTTGAGGTTTTGACCATGTTAATTCAAATTGCAGTCCCTATACAAATGCATAGTGAAATACTAATGAATCACATGAAAGTGAATACAGTTAATGCTTCCCAATAGCAGCGCAGCAAGTCTGTCACTATCTAAACTGCAACTATTTGATAAAGTAGTGGATAACTTGCTAAATAGCAGCAGTTTCAGTCACAAAGAAGCATGCTCATTGTGAGACACTAGCTGAGCAACTATTACTATGTGATACGTTAATATACTAAGCATGCTCTCCTAGCTTCACATTCCCTAAAATGTATTGGGGTATATTTATTTAAAATAGAACTATTTTAATTACTGGTCCTTTTTTTATATTGGTGTGCGTATATTACCAACTGAGTGCTAGGGCTTACTATTTTTATCTAACATTTATAGCCTTATTATAAACAGTTGTTTGCTTAGCTGGAAACCTGGTATCCAGAGAGCTCTGAATTATGGGAAGGCCCTTTCTCATGATTGTGATTTTTTAAAAATAACCTATTGAATGGTTCCCAGTGTGCACTCATCCCTCCTTGATCAACTATTGATTTTGTGAATTTGAGTAGCAAATTATTTTCAATGTTTCAATCAGTGGAGCGCGGAAACACCAAACATTTATATATATATATATATATATATATATATAGTTAAATAGTTACATAGTTAAATTGGGTTGAAAAAAGACTGAGTCCATCAAGTTCAACCCCTCCAAATTAAAAACCCAGCATACACACACACACACACACATCTCCACTCTTTCAAACACAAACCATATATGCCCATAGCTATACTAACTGTAGAGTTTAGTATCAAAATAGCCTTTGATATTATGTCTGTCCAAAAAATCATCCAAACCCCTCTTAAAAGCATCAACAGAATGAGCCATCACAACATCACCCTGCAGTGCATTCCACAACCTCACCGTCTTGACTGTGAAGAACCACCTAGGCTGCTTCAAATGAAAGTCCTTTTCTTCTAGTCTGAAGGGGTGGCCTCTGGTGCGGTGATCCTCTTTATGGGTCAAAAGGTCCCCTGATATTTGTCTATAATGTCCTCAAATATATTTGTAAAGTGTAATCATGTCCCCTCGAAAGCGCCTTTTTTCCAGAGAAAACAACCCCAACCTTGACAGTTTCCCCTCATAATTTGTCTTCCATCCCTCTAACCAGTTTAGTTGCACGTCTCTGCACTCTCTCCAGCTCATTTACATCCCTCCTAAGGACTGGGGTCCAAAACTGCACTGCATACTCCAGATGAGGCCTTACTAGGGATCTATAAAGAGGTATAATTGTGTTTTCATCCCTTGAGTTTATGCTACAGAATGACACTGCCCAGAATTAGACAACTTGTTATCAATAAAAACCCCAAGATCCTTCTCACTGAAGGAAACTCCCAACACACTGCCATTTAGTGTATAACTTGCATTTATATTATTTTTGCCAAAGTGCATAACCTTGCATTTATCAACATTAAATCTAATTTTCCAGTTTGCTGCCCAGTTTCCCAACTTAGACAAATCACTCTGCAAAGTGTCAGCATCCTGCATGGAACCTATAGCTCTGCACAATTTAGTATCATCTGCAAAAATAGAAACTGTACTTTCAATGCCCACATCCAGGTCATTAATAAACAAGTTGAAAAGCAAGGGACCCAGTATAGAGCCCTGCGGTACCCCATTAACAACACAGGTCCAATTAGAAAATGTTCCATTTACCACCACTTTTTGTAGTCTATCTTTTAGCCAGTTCTCTATCCAGGTGCAAATGCTATGTTCAAGGCTAACATTCCTTAATTTAACCAGTAACCTTCTGTGTGGCACTGTATCAAATGCTTTAGCAAAGTCTAAGTAAATCACATCCACTGCCATCCCAGAATCGAGGTCCCTGCTTACATTCTCATAAAAAGAAATTAAGTTAGTTTGGCAAGATCTATTACGCATAAAACCATGCTGGCACAAACTCATAGTATTGTTATTTGCTATGAAGTCCAGTATACTATCCTTAATTAATCCTTCAAAAAGCTTTCCTACCACCGACGTCAGACTAACTGGCCCATAGTTTTGAGGCTGAGAATGGGATCCCTTTTTGAATAGCGGCACCACATTAGCAATTCGCCAGTCTCTCGGCACCATGCCAGACCTCAAAGAATCCTGAAAAATTAAGTATAGAGGTTTGGCAATCACAGAGCGTAGTTCGTTAAGTACCCTGGGGTGAATCCCATATGGTCCTGGACCTTTGTTTATCTTAACATTTTCTAGTCTCTTTTGAATTTCCTCATGTGTGAACCATACATCATTGGATGTATTAGAATTGGGGCTATTAACAAGGAAACCTTCATTAGCTGGTTCCTCATTTGTGTATACTGATGAGAAGTATTCATTCAGAATCTGAGCTTTTTGCTTGTTCTCATCAACCAACTGACCCCCCTCTGATAATAAAGGTCCTACCCCTTCCTGTTTCATTTTTCTACTATTAATATATTTAAAAAATAATTTTGGATTCTTTTTACTGCTTACTGCTATATCCTTTTCCATATCGATTTTAGCTTGCCTGATTGTTTTTTTGCATGACTTATTGGCCTCCTTGTACCTTATAAATGATTCGGCTGTCCCAGCTAACTTGAAAGCCTTAAAAAAAGTCCTCAGGGTGGCACTCCGCATCAGGTATAGAGTACCCGGGTGCACGGTAATAGATAGTATACAGCATTCAAATATAGTATATATATATATATATATATATACTACTTCCTGAAAAAATCGTCGCTCGCGAAAAAATCTTTTTATAAATGCCTGGGTGCAGGTTTAAACATTTTTTAACTCATAATACTTCAAAAACTGCACTACTCAGGACTTACACATATTTTAATAGGCATTACACTGCATTTGCAGACGAAAAGTCAGTGTAATGCCTATTAAAATATGCGTATGCCTGAGTAGTAAGGCTTTTGCAGTATATATATATCTATGGATATAGATATACAGTTTGGACTGATAAAATTAGCCTTTATTCAAGCAGCCAGGCCAGGTACGCCTAGTTGCTTAGTTAGTTAGATAATGCAAATCTTCATTCTATTTAACCAGTTTAGGTGCACATATCTGCCAGGGTCCAGATTCACACCTTGCTCTTCTATTTGCGGTAAACACAGTGGGGGTCATTTATCAACACTGGGCAAATTTGCCCATGGGCAGTAACCCATGGCAACCAATCAGATTGCTGCATTCATTGTTCTACTTGCAGCTGACTTTAAAATGCTAATCCCTGATTGATTGCTATAGGTTACCGCCCATGGGTAGTGATGGGCGAATTTATTCGCGGCGAATTCACGTGATTCGCCACTGGCGAATAAATTCACAAAACGTCAGGGAAATTTCGCCTGGCGTAAATTCACCGAAAAAAACAAGTCGAGCGTCGTTTTTGACGTGACTGGGCGAAAACGACACGACGTGCGTCAAAAGCGTTTTCTTATCTTTTTAGGCGAAGCGAAACTGGGGAGATTCGCCCATCACTACCCATGGTCAAATTTGCCCAGTGTTGATAAATGAGCCCCAGTGTGCGTGGTCAGAGGGGGGCCCCAGTATGATCCAGCACTCTCTCCAGCTCATTAATGTCCTTTTTTAGGACTGGAGCCCCAAAGCTGCACTGCATACTAAATGTGAGGCCTAACAAGGGACCAATAAAGAGGCAACCTATTTTTTCCTCCCTTGAGTGAATGACTTTTTATGCAAGACATTGCTTTATTTGCTTTAGTAGCCACAAAATGACACTGAAATTAGACTACTTGTTAGCTACAAAAACCCATAGATCCTGCTCAATTAAGGAATTCCCCCAAAAAACTGCCATTTAATGTATAAAAAACATTTATAATTGTAACGCTAATCTGGACTATCCAGACCACAGATAGTTAAAATTTCCAGCTATTGGTATGAGCATGGGTTACATTGGACTAAGTGGAAGCATTCCCTCTATGGTGTAGTGCAACTACAACACCCAGACACTGTGCATGCAACGTACATAAATGATGGGCGCCAGGAGGTTCTTGGTACAAACAAGGAAAAATGGTTTATTATGTCAGAGACAAATATCCTCAGGAGTTGAGCTTATAGCAGGAGCACAGATGTCACATAGACAGGTACAGCACTTCAGAGAAGTTGCACCCTCCTGAAGCCTTGACAGTCCTCCCTTTCTCCAGGGAGCTCCAGGACAGCAGCCTCTACCCTCACAGTCCCTCTTCTCTGAGGTCACTGCACTCAGGTATTTCAAAACCTGTGGGAAGCTACTTCCATCTATGAATCCTCAGTGGAGATACAACTGCTCATGCTTCTACAACTTTCTGTCTCACTCTTCCTAGAGAGTCTATCACCAAACTCCCCTAGGCTAGCTATACCTCCTTCACGGGGTTGCCTGGTCCCCGACTTCTTTCCAGAGCAAAGGCCTTTCTGTACCCAGGTCCCCCCTGGGCACACCCTGCTGGATCAGCATCCAGAGGCCAAAGAGGAAGCTGCCACTCCCTTCCCAGCATTATACAGTGTAAGGCAGGATGTGGTCACAACGCCACCTGGCCAATAACTGCAGGCATTAACACAAAATAGATACACAGGCGTCTGCCTAGTAACTAACAGGGTGGGGATTTAACTCTATAGGTGCTGGTAAGACCTATAGATCCCTACATTATATTTCTACCAAAGTGCATAACCTTGCATTCATTAACATTGAACCTAATTTTCCAGTTTGCTGCCCAGTTTCCAATTTAGTCAAATCACTCTACAAAGTGACAACATCCCACATGGAACTTATAGCTCTGCACAGTTTAGTATCATCACTAAAATAGAAACAGTGCTTTCTATGCCCACCTCCAGGTCATTAATAAACAAGTTAAAAATCAAGGGACCAAGGACAAAGCCCTGCGGTACTCCACTAACAACTCTGTTGCAACACTGTTACATTTACCACCACTCCTTCAGCTAGTTCTCTAAATACAAATACTATGTTCCAGGCCAATATTCCTTAGTTTAATTTTCTGTGTGGTACTGTATCAAATGTTTTACAAAATCTACAAAAAGTAGATACCATTCACTGCCATTCCAAAATCAAAGTTCCTGCTCACCTGCTCAGTTAAATTCTTTTGGCAGGATCTTTTGCACATAAACCCATGTTGGCATAAACTCACAGTATTATGAAGTATTTTTATTCCTTAATATCACTTAGAAAAGCTTTTCTTTCCCTAATGTCACATTAACTGGCGTATAGTCTTAAAGCTGAGACGGTATCCCTCTTTGAATATACCATTAGCAATTTGCTGGTCTCTTGGCGCCATGCAACAATTAACTGACTTAGGTATTTAAATGGAGCTATGATTTATTGAAAAAATAGAGTCATATTTATAATATTTTAAAACAATACACATTCTGACATGCACATAATTAGTTAGATGCCTTGACGCACTGCTTTATCAGATTTAAATATAATAAACAACAGTATAATTAAACATATTTATTGAGCGGGAATGAGAAAATAATCCTGCATGCTCCTTAGAAAGAGATGTAAATACAAGCATATTATTGAGGAAGCCTTGAAATGGATCATACTCCAGAATTTTAAAGACCAACTCTACACATTACAAATGTATCTGTTTATGTGCTCTTATCAAAACATTAATACATATTAGTTTTCCAAATTAGATTGCCCATGGCTGAAAGCTGTGTTTAAACATGATTGCTTTAGTTTCAAATATCTATATTGTACTACTGTATGAACCAGAATAAAACCTACATGTCAGGAATTGTGATATTTCAGTGTTGATTTTTTTCCTACTCATCTTTAATACATCTGTATTTAACATTTTGTGGCATTCAACTCAAGGTTAAAATCATTACATTACCCACAGCTTAGAAACTCGTCTCATCTCTAAAGGATTGTGAAAGTACATTTTGTGCCATGTTGACCTGACCCATCAATGCATAAAAAAAGCCCACTTTTCTTTTCTGTTTCCTCTAGAGGAAATCTTTTCTTTTATTAGAGTTTCCCGCTGCTAGTTTGATAGAGAAAAAGATTACTTTGAAGTCAACCAATGACTTCTAAAATTGTGTCTATTAAAAATAAATGAGATAATTGATTATTTTAATGCATAGATTATCATTGTATTTTTCTCCAGACAGTTACATTTTTGAAGCAATGGTTTCTGTAGGTAAAGCAATCAGTCCCATAATAATTCCTAGCATGAGTAATCTGAAAAATAACAGTATGTGTAGTAAATAATATATATTTTACTCCATTCAAAACTCTGTTTTTCTAGATAACAAATGCACAGTGGGACGAGGCATCCTTTAAAAAACAGTGTAGATCTTCTAGCACTTACAATGGTAGTTAGCACGTCAGAAGGAATTTCATGAATAAATAATACAGTTCACTAATTTTCGATTTAGTATCTGTCTGGTTATTAGAGAAAGTTGACACCAGAACTAATTTTTAATCATCAAAGACACATCAGCATTAATCATTTCATCCTAAAGTTTTGTCTATTGATGATAACAGTGGGCCTTATTGATGACGGAGACTTTGACTTAAGTGAAATGTTCTCTTTCCCACTTACAGTTTCCAAGGTAATTAAATAACTGGTGATATTAAAAAAAAATATAACACACACACACACACACATACAGTATACTTTATATATATATATATGCTTGTGTAACTGAAAATGCTTATTGCATTCTCTCCAAATAAGCGAGCAAAGCTCTCCTCTCTCTATAACAAATATAAATTCACTGATAATGCAGAATCTTTATTATTCCAGTGTCTAAAATGTCCAAGATATGTGGGTGAGTGAATGTGGGAAAATCAGAAATGGGACCTTACTGCATGCTCAGAATGCATAACTAATAATTTCATTCTTCAATAATAGTGTGCCTATGTGGTTGATTTAAAGGTGATGTAGACTGTGCATGAAACTAAGGTGCAGGGGTAGATGTTGGTGGTACATAACAAATTCTGTTTTAGAAAGGTTCTGCTTCAGATTTCACTGTGACATCCAAGAGGAGACAGAAGAATCAATCTTGGGAAATTGGGAATAATTTGGGAAAGGATGTCAGGAGTATAAAAGATTTGAGTATCATCAGTATAGGTGGTACCGAAGTCCAAAACATTAAATACATTTTTAGAGAAGTAGTATAGAGTGAGAATATCAGAAGTGGTGATTAGTTTTTGTTGAGTGTATTGTACAGCTAGATTGTAGTGAATTAAGAAACAAATAAGCCTTTTCAACAGGTTTTGTTGAGGAAAACAGAAGTAGAGAGGCTAGATGATAATTGATGGGAGAGATTGGATCATGGGAAGGCTGAGGAAGGAGTAATTAGTACTTTTTATATATGGAAAAGTAACTTCTGAAAGTAAATGGTTAAAGAGGTAACTATGTACTTATAGGAGATATGTGATATTATATGGTTGCTGATATGAGAGATTCTGATGTGTTGCTACTGCTGATAGTTGTTTTGAGTTAACTGCATAAAAAGTTTTGTACATGTGTGTGGAGAGAGAAGGTTATAATATAACAGAATTATTTATCTGAAAGCAAACTAACTGATGGTGAAATAGGGGAAAGCAGTGTTATTGGGTTTGCAAGGGCAGCAAACAAGTCCAGAACTAAGGGTAGACAGAAGAGGCATCTGCCTAGGAGGCAAAGCTGGGCAGCTCCAGGCACGTACCTTCTCTGCCGTCTACCCCTAGTCTGGTCCACTGTTTCTCTCTTCTCACTCATTCTGCTCTGTTCCCTTGTAATGGGAGACTGTGTGTATCTGTTTGCATGTGTGCACGCTTGAGCATTTGCACCTATTCGTTTGTTTGCGAGCTCCTCAGTGGGTGGGAGTCACCAGGTCACCTAGGGCTCCTAGCCTAAGCCTGGGCTGGCACTGGCAGCAGGAGTAGAAGAATATAAACTAAAAAGCAAACCCCTTAATGTGGTGAATAGGTGAATAAATCTACTGAAAGAGGCCAAGTAAACTTGTAATGTAGAGTTTGCTGGAGAAACACAGTTGTTAACTGGAATGTTGAAGTCACCTAGAATCAAAGCTGATATGTCATTGGGAGAAAGGGGGGGGACCAAGCAGCACATTGATCTAAAAAGTAGAATAGGGATCAGTTGGGTTTAATATAACTGCAATACATAAAGAAATTAGGGAAAATAAGTGCATGTTCTGCACTTCAAAGGAAATGAAGGACATATAAGGTGGTTAGAGTTTGAAACCTACATTAATGGTAGAAGAGAATTTCAACTCCTCCATCATGATGATCTCCTGGTCTAGGGGTATGACTAAATGACAAGGAAAGGAAATGATTGAAGTGAATACATTTTCAGAGGGAACATGAGAAAGGGATAGTGGGAGACAGATTTTTGTAATTTAGGTATAACCCTATCTGGGCCACCACTTGTATTATTGGATGTACATCATCAATATCTTAACATCCACAGGTAGTGAATACCCTTTGCTAAATGAAAGGTTACTGGGTATTTCTCTCAATGGAAGTGCCTCCACCTAGTGGGATCTGGGGATTACACCTATGGGTGGCCCCACTATGAAACAATAATTACACACCTACAGAAAACAAACATAATTTTATATAAATGAAGGAAAAAAGGCAAATTAAAATCACTGGGGTACTCATGTGGTATTTAAACTCCTGGAAGTCTTTACCAGGACACAGTGTCTCACTCCCACTCTTGCTGGACAAACACAGTCCCAGTCCCATGAGTTTTATACTCCAGGTAGTGCTACATGCCATCTATACCTATCTTTTGGATAGAGGAAGTAGCTCTCATGTACCAGGCACAAAAGCAACATCTGTCCTCACACAGGGGACACAGGTTGGAGCCATTCCAATAACTTTACCCCAGGCAGATCTCTCACAGTGGGCTCATCCAGTGCTGGTACAGGCAATACCCTTTCCTCAGGCAGAACACTTGGAAAGGTATCAACAGCATCTAATAAAATCTTCAGGCCAGCTCCAACTCTCCAACCCTCATTCGGAGTGTGAGCACATTCAAGTCACTTTACTTGATCAAAACAATTATTGGGGTCCCATTATCCTGAGCCCACAAAGGACATCACCACCCATGTGGCTTCTCTCCATCACCTGGGTCCTTTTTTGCTGCCAGAGCCCCAACTGAAACACTCCATCCTGAAGTGAACAAGGAAGTAAACTGACCTTGAGCACATGACAGCTCAGCTTTATGAAGAAATGGCTCAACACCTTCTGGCTAAATATAAAATATACCAGGGTACACTGCACAGGGACAAATGACTCACTCCCTCTCCCTTATACAATTTAGGTCCAACACTTAGCTGGCCACAGCAGGGGATTTCCGACCATATGGTATTTTCAGACTACAGGTGAACGTAGCCCTATGGTCCCCTACATAGGTTTGAAGGATTACCGGTGCATAAAGTCTTCGAATTTGAAGAGGAAATTAAAGGATGCCTGCATGTGGGAATAGCTGAGAGGAGAAGTGATGAGAGAGGGTTTGGGGACAAAAAGGTGTTATTTAGAGTTGAAACTGTAAGCATGGTGTAATTTAGTGAGTCTTCATGGAAGAGGAGATTAATATTTCAGGGTAGATTTCTGAATGTTGGTGGGCATAGGACATGTGGAGAATAATGATAGAGAGAGAGAGAGAGAGAGAGAGAGAGAGCAGTTTGAACAAAGTAAAATGGTAAAACTATTCTTGTTGACAAATGTAATACAGAACAGTGATATATAAAAGAGATGTCCAATGTACACTTTAAGGTTCTAAGTAATCTACTGATTCAACAGCTGTAGAACTTTATCTCTCCAACCCAGAAATATGCAGCTCAGCTGCTAAGATTAGGAAGCTGGTTGCAATTCTTGCTTTGATATGGGAACAGAGGGATTACTCATTATGCTGTGGTACTTTCTACATTTGTAAAGAAGGTTTGCCATGGCCCCACTATGAGGTGTTGTAAATACTGCTGGACAGGGAGTGTGGCAGTATGACTTTAAGTTATAGTTGGCTTAAAACATGAGCATTTCAAAAAAATCTATGTTGAATATTGTTACAGTACTTTTTTCAAATCAAAGGAAATAGAATGTCTAAAATATTATTTATTTTTTGTTTTCATTGCTTGAAAATCAAGTTAACTCTGTTTACATGACAGTGCTCTTTTTATTTACTTCCTAAATAAATAGATTAATTGTCCATTAAAATCCATCTAGATTCCACTTCCTGAATAATATTTCTAAAGCTGAGTTCTACTGAGTAATTTCAATTAGCTTTTATACTTGAATGTGGTTCTTTCCTTTTCATTGTGCTCAGAATGTACCAAAGGAGCTTTAATGTAAGACGAGAGATTCCAAATGACTTTTAAATCAAGGACACTTTCATTCAGAGCTACCTCAATTATCTCATTTTCTTCTTTCAATTGTTTCTTCTTCGTTGAAGAAAAGTAACCACTTTAATGAGTCAATTTTCCCAGTAGCATTCACAACAAAATGTAATGCTCCTGTATTGTACATTCATTAAAGCTTCCATACTTTTTGTTTTCTGGGATGAAGGCATAAAATGAATGAACCTCAAAGGTCCTCAAGATGCATGTGTATTACATGTTTTATAGGTACAGTACAATAGATGTTACAAAAATTTTGCTGAGCTTGACACTTTCTTATCATTTCAAGTAAATAATTCAAAAATACTGTACATCAGTAACAAAACCTCTATTCTTATAGACAGATGGATAGATACCGTAGACTGTTTGTGTGTTTTTAAGACACATTCAAGATACTGAACCAATTAAGGCATCTTTTTCCACCACTCCAATAGTAGGTATTGAATCCCAGATCCAGTTTAGGATTCAGGTGATTCAGAGTCTTTTCCAACAGGATTGTCTGGGTGAACCAAATGTGAATCATTAAAATCGCATCATTTTCGGTTATACAAACAAGGAAACTGCAATATTTTCCTTGCACTGCACATGCACATTATTTTCACACCCCAGCCTTCCCCTAATTTGGATATGCAAATTAGGGTTTGGATTCAGTTTGGAATTGAGCTAAATTCTTCATGAAAGTTTGGCATGTTATGAATTCCTGATTTGTTTTTATAACTTTGATATGTGAATTCTGGCATTGAACATCTGCAGGCTCAATACACAACTTCAGGGATTATATATAAAATGTGCTACATTTGTCCAGGAGCAGTACTCCATAGTAACCAAATTGCTGGTAAAATTAACTGCTCATCTGTTCAAAAGCAAACATTTTAGGGAAAAGCAATATGTCTCAATGAAAAATAAAAATTGTACAAATAAGAATACAATGTTGCAATATAATATTCTTAATTAGACTGACATTGCATTGAAAATTTTAAATGTGCACTTTTAAGAGGTGCTTGAAGAAGAAGTAATCTTTTGGAATATGCATAACTTTTTCAGTAAGAAGTTTTATTGCATAAACTTCACACTGGTGCACTCTTTCTTCCTCAGTTGTAAGTGATCACTAAACAGTTTCTCTGTTTGTAAAATCTATATTAAAGAAAAGTATGTTAATGCAGAGGCATCGCATTGTGAATATTTTTGTTACCAACTTTTATTACATTCCCTTGCTTTCTTGGTTGCTATTGGTCACTGCTACTGGGAAAACTTACAACTCTATGTAATAAAGCCCAGAATTGAAATTGTAATAAATAAACTAAAAAAATCACAAAATAAGATTACTGTCACGGTCGGCACCCAACACCAGAACCAATTCCAAGCAACCTGGTCTCGGCTCGTGCTTCACCAGTAGGGTGACCGCCTTTGGCTTGGGAGGAGCCCTCAGCTACTCAGATGCAACCTGGACTTAAACGAGGAGTGCAAGGGAAAGGTTCTGGATAGGCAGACGGGCATGACTGTTGGTAAAGTCAGTAAGGCCAAAGGTCACGGTACAAACAGGAGTAGGCGGATTGTGGTCAGACAGGCTGGGTCGAGGCAGGCAGATAGCTGGGATCGTCAGGCAGGCAAGGGTCAAAACCGGGTAATCAATCAGATAAGGATGAGGAAGAATTGGTGGTCAGATAACAGTTATGGGTCAGGATACAGATAATCCTGACTGAATTAGTGGAAGAGTTTATATGCCGAGAACTTCCCATACCAGTCAGTTGAACTGAAGAAGATGCTCGGGTGAATAGTGAAACGTCTTCAATAATTACTCAGTACAGTTGTTTTAGAATTACTTATATTAGACCTTGACCTGGATGAATGAAAATCTGATAGACATTACATTTACTGCACACTGTCACAGTCTTTTTCAGGTTGCCAGTTGAGTTGCAAGGTGCAATGTTTGCTACAAAGGTACTTCAATGCTTGTTATTACCTATGGGGACCTATGCAGGTGTTTTACTCCTGCTTGATGCCTGTCTGCCAGAATCTGACACTTCATCATTGCAGTTCTCACTAAAAGGACCCTTAACTTAATACTATAAAACGTTATTCCACTTAAAGGAGATCAAAATCCAAAATATTAATATGGCTAAAAATGACATATTTTACATAATTAAGTTTTTGTAGCAGCCTAAAGTTTCAGATTCTCAATAGCAGCAATGATTCAGGACTTCAGACTTGTCACAGGGGTGACGGGTCACCATCTTGTAAAGTGTCTGCAACACTCACATGCTCAGTGGCCTCTGAGCAGCTGTTAAGAAGCTAAGAAAACAAGGTTGGCCTGTTATATAAGCTGATGCTACAGGATTTATTATTACATTCTGATAGTAGTTGCATTGGTTTATGTGCTATCATGTAGTAATTATCTGTATTAATTACTAATCAGCCTTATATTGTGACATTTATATTCTATGTGTACTCTGTATTTTGAGTCAGTCCCTAAGCTCAGTAACTGACAACGCAAAAGCGCTACTGGGGCAACTTCAGAGAAACAGACCTTCTCTGCCAAAGGTTTGTGGTTGCCTTGGGCTGGTTCAGAAGCCCAAAACATAATGTACAACATTGCTAGCCTATATCTTTAGTTAAGATTTAGTTCTCCTTTACGTTGCTGCTTTATCATGTGGTTTGACATAACTGTTTCTTTTGAATACGATGTTCATTTTTAAATTGTTATGATACATAAGTACATTTACAGGGTTAAATTGTTGTTGTAAAGGCTCCCTGACTCACAGAGCCAGTGTAAAAGGTTACTCATATGCAGGACTGGACTGAGAATCAAAATAGGCCCTGGCATTTCAGGTACACAGAGGCCCAATCAGCTCACATAGAGGCCCAAACAGTCCCCACCAGCCCACTAAATACTGACTTTCTATGGGACCTTATAGCAGCCCATCTGGCATTTGCCCTAACCCACATATTGCCAGTCCGGGCCTGCTCATATGAGCTGTTGAGCTTCACACTCACACTCATAACTATTACTAAGTTTCTTTTGCTCCTAGAGTGATTACACATAGGATCACTAGTTAACCTTTGTCTACAGGGACCTTCTCTCTTCACCGTGGCCTTCTTACCCCAAACTCCTGGAGAACTAATAAGGCTGATTCCTTACATTTTCTTCTACTAATGGGGAAATTACCTTTTAATATGGTTTTATGTGACTGGACACACAATTACAAAAAGCTTTGGCCTTCCCTATGTTCAGAAAAATGGGCACACAGCTTGAAGTGAACGAAAATGTTTCTCCCATTACAACACCTCTACTCAGGTGGTAAATCCTTCTCAGAGTCCAAGGGTCCAGATAGTGTTCTCTTCCACTAGCAAGCATCAACACACCACCATATTTATACCTCATATAAAATGAACTATACCACATTGTAGGAGAAGGAGAAGTTGGGCCAGAACTTTATATTTCTTTAATGCAAATTTCATACTAAAGACCCATGTTTGATGTCACAAGTCACTTACAGTAATTTCCCAGTATTTCAACATTTTTAATGTGCTTAACATGACCGTCTGGATTGCATGCTTTGAGCCCCTTGGGAGAAAATTCTATATAAATAATTATTCTGCCCAACTATCTATTTCTCAAGGTCCTGAGTATACAGTGGCTCTATTCTACTCACTGTTTCACTATCTGGAGACACATTCACTTTATTAAGCTATCCTTGATAGGGAAAAAACTCCCCATGGTAATTAGCCAAGTTGTCTTATCATTGTAGCAATCAATGGCAGGATTGGCCTGTAATTAGCTAATACTTTCAATGTTACCTACCTGTACCTACAAGCCCTTAGTCTGGTATTACTCACTTCTAGGCTCCATAAACAAACGTCTAATCCCCTTTTTAGGCTCCAGAGCTCAGGACCTCCCACCCTGCTAAAAGTTTCAAGGGGAGAGTTAACTAAGGCAAACGTAAGAGGTTGCTGCCCTTCTAAGAATAAACTTGGAAAGTACATTTAACTTCAACACATAAAATATGAAACGCTACCCCACCCACAGGGCATGCCTAGATCTGAATGAAGTTACATCACTTTATATCCATGCTAACATGCAGTGGAGTAAAATAGGGAATGAAGGATGCTTTAATATAAAGCTTCCTGCTGTCTTAGACTAGGCAGTGCAATGGGGGAATGATTACAAATGCTGTCTTGCAACATTTGGGTACGTCTGTATGTTCTCCCTCTTCTTGTATGGATTTTCTCCTAAAACAGGCAGTATGTCAGGATTATGCATTAAGAACAATACAGCAAAACTGCATGATAGACAAACAACTATAGGAAGAGGCTCAATCTCTATCCCTTTTACATATATGATTAAGTAGAATAGACTCTTCATTCACAATGTAGAACAAAGGACACATAAACAATGATGGTAAATAAATATATAAACACTCCAATTATATAAATACATAATTTTGCTAAATGTAAAATTACTGATTCAGAATAATCCACTTGCTGGCACACAGTGACAATGACAAATAAAGACAAAATACCTAGATATATGGAAGGCATTAAAAATATGTTAGTAGATGCAGCTGGTCCACTTCATAAATAGATATAAATATGCAGATGGTATGAGCCAGTCAGACTGTCATCTCGCCATTAAGTTTTGTTTTCCCAGCTGTCAGTAATTGTATCATCAGATTAGAGTTTCAGCAAAATGTAACTATAAATGTCCTTTTTTTCTTTTATAAACATGTTTGTATTTTATTATATTAACATGTTTGCTTATACGTGAACAATCATTTTACATTTGTATAATTAGCTTTTGCAAAAACCGGCAAAATGTATTGGTCCATGTATCAATATACTGTCATTATGGTATATGAGGAAAAGCTGGGATTTAGGAATTATCAACAGAAACTAAATGTGAGCCTTCTGATTTAGCAGCTCTTCTGAGGCAGCAAATTTGTAATATACTGTCAAAAATTGTGTGGAAAGTAACACTTTTTAATGAATTCTTTGCTATTTAGTTTAGCATTTGTGGCCCTTCATTCTTCATAATGTCACAGGAAGAGACTATAACAACTTTGCTCTGTTTTCAAACCATATGTTATTATTTCCATCATGGGACAGTTAGGGTAGTGACACACGGGCAGATTCGGGGAGATTTAGTCACCTGCGACTAATCGGCTGTTCTTCTGGGCGACAATCTCCCTGAACTGCCTTCGCATGTCTTCCTTTCCTCTACAATGAAAAGTCGCCTGCGCTAAGCACATGCGGTGCTTCGTTTTCCGAAATCACCCGCAGTTTCTTCACGAGCCTTATGAGTAACAGCCTAACACAATCAGCAGGAGAGACTTGATCCTGTCCTTGTAACCTCGCTGGAATTAGATAAATAAAACGTGGAAGAATAAGAGAGAGAAAAGAAGATGCATGGATGCTACACAGTAGTACTGAGAGCCAGGTTGATTCTCCCCATAATTGTTCATACTGATCTGTATGAAGCTTTGAGTTTTACCATTTACTGAAACTCCCATACCTGAGCTGTTTTAAGGGTAGTAATCCCTGTAGGATGATTGGGACATGCTCTGTAGTCAGTGCTAATCGTGTACACAAGATTTGAATTGTGGATTACCCATTAACCTCTGTAACACATGTAGTGGCTCACCTGGAAATGAAAGAAGTCTTTCTCAGCCACAGCATTCCCAACTCAAGATGGATTAAAGCTGCCAGACTGCTTCCCTGCACCTGCTCTTCCTCTTGGGATTTATTCTTTCATTATCACTGGGGGGCTGGTAAGGTAAGACACTTTTCTTCATTTTGGTGTTACAACTTGCTTACACAACGTTAGCACCAGTAGTTAACTCACTACACATAGTATTTACACTCAGCATTTTTAATGGGACCTTAGACATTTTATACATTATTTTCCCATTTTATATCCCCCCATATTCTTTGCACTTTTTTGAATTTATTTTAGTGTTCTTTCTTCATTGCTTATAACATATAACAACTTCCTGCATGCTGAAATATTGTGTAGTTTATTAACTTGCAATTTCCATCCCTTTAGTGGAGGCTTGGGCTCTATTCTGTTAGCTTCCCAGTGTGGCCCTGGATATGACTGCCAAGAAAAGGTTAAACGGGACTTAGAAGTACAGGTATGGGATACATTATTCGAAAAACCATTATCCAGAAATCTCCTAATTATGGAATGATCTTCCCCCACAGACTCTATTTTATCCACATAACACAATTTTTTTTAAAAATTATTAAATTTTTCTCTGTATTAATGAAACCTTACCTTGTACTTGCGAAACGCGTGAGATTCGCCCATCACTTTTTCAGATACTTGTATATATTTCTTGCTATAGCCAACCAACAATATATAAAATTTTCATGATTCATTTAGTCATTGAGGGCATTGTGTATGTGTGATACAGAATACATAAATGTTCAGAAGATAAGTTCGTTGTTGGCTAACTATTGCATGTGGATTTTAAGGACTGTTTACATAGATCTGAAATAAATGAAAATTATCCTTACATTAAGAATATATTTTACTATAATCTCTTAATTCTATGTAAACTTTTAAAAATGTAGAGACAATCTTTCAAGTCATTTGAAATGACTCTTATTACTGACCAAACACCGAGCAACTTTGCTGTTCCAGCTCTTTCACAACTACAGAACTTCTGTTTCAGTTCTGGAATGCAGACAAAACAAGGGCAAAGTGAAAACAGAAGCTGAATATTTTTATGAACAAACATTTTACGTAAAAAAATAAATAAATAAAAAACTTGCACCAGTTTTAAAATTCTAACAATACTTTTATAAATACAGAATCAACAGTTCCAAACACGAAAACAAATATCTAGTAGTTTTTTAGGTATGCAAGTTCTGCATTTGATTCTTAATTAGGTTTAATGCAGTTCTGCAGTTACTGGTTTTTATGACTTAGCATATTGATCATCCTTCTGTGTAACACTTGTAACTTTGTTATACATCTTTGTCTGACACTGGCACTGCACATGCTCAGTATGGCCTGTGCTGCTTAGGCATCTGCATGGCTGGTAAGTAAGGCAGGGGCTCCCCCTGCTGTTCATAAGTATGACTGTTTTGATAATTTATGATGATCCCTAAGCTTAAACTGCCAACAGAAGCCCAGACCACACTGAGTATGCTAACTGTTCATTGCTTACTGTAGATTATTAAACCTGTACTACTATACTTTGCCTTTTACATTTCTGTTCAAAACCACTGAGAAGACACAAGAAACACAGCTAAATATCTAAAAACCTGTCAAGCTGTGGAAGAACATGATGCTTTACTTTGTGTTTGAACTAAATATAAATATATATATATATATATATATGGCAATAGAGGGCTACATATTTTACTCTTGATACAAGTGTACAACTGGAACTGAGGTGGAATGGCTATTTTAATTTTTAAGGAGAAACTTTAGCTGTTAGATGCAATAAGAATTTTTTTAAATGTCTTATATTTTTCTGATGGTACATGAAAAACAATTAAAACCAATTCCAAAATGTCCAAACTGACTCGAGGAACCAGTAATTTAAAAAATTCAGGCTAGATATCTAATTTAAGGGCCTTAACTTTTCTCTCCCTTTTTATCATGCTTACCCTATTAACAGTAGCACAATATTAGGAAAGCTAGAGAATAGAAAGAAGAACAATGGTCTCATTTTAAATTAAAAAGGGGGAAGATACATTTAAATTATAATGAGAAGATTAAAAAACCTGTGTCTGTGTTCAGTGCACAATAAGTTATCTGTGGAAGTTTTTTATTATGGGGAACATGGAAAGAGCAAACCCAGAGGAGAAAAGATGTTACCTTCTGCAATGAAAAAGATCTTCAGAGTGAGGCAGCAACTTGAATAAGCTATGAGGGGAAGCTGTTTGCACATATGTTAAAGGAAAACTACACCCTGAACAATGTAGGTCACTATAAAAATATATTGTATTAAACATCCCATGTGTAAAACCCCATATAATATACTTTTTAGTAGAATGTACCATTGGATAATTCTGAATAGAAAATGTCCTTTTTAAAATCTAAGGGCCACCTCTGGGATCCTATGATTCACAGTGCACACAAACAAACTATATATGTTAGGTCACATGAGTCAATTAATGGACAATGTTCTGTCTTTTGCTTCTACCCTTCTTTCTGTTACAGTTATATCTGCATCATTTCTGGTCCAGTGACCTGAGGTAGCGCAGACAATATCATAAAACGGTGGCTCAGGGTAAGAGGTGTAAAAGGACATTATTCACTTAAATATATATTATAGTTTGGTAAGATTCTGTAATATGCCACGTAATGGAACAGTAACACAAAAAGACTGAAAGTGTATTAAGGTGATGAAAATATAGTGTACAGTTGTTCTGCATTAGTAAAACTGGCGTGTATGCTTCAGAAAGACTACTATAGCCATTCAAGCTGGAAAAAGCTGGAGAAAAGGCAAAGGTTACATAGAACATAACAGATAAGCCATGCTATGTAGCCTGTGCTTTTTCACCTTTTTTCCAGCTTGAATGGCTGCCTCCATGGCTACACAGCAGCTTTTTTATATTAACGTAGTCTTTCTGAAGCATGCATGCCAGTTTTACCATGCGGAGCAACCGTACACTATATTTTCATTACTTTAAAACAATTTCAGTTTTTGGTGTTATTGTTCCTTTAAAATGATATAAACTCTATTGCTTAAAGGGGAGGTTCACTTTAAAGTTCATTTTTTATAATCATTATTTGCCTTTTTCTTTTAACTCTTTCCAGCTTTTAAATGAGGGTCACCGACCCCATCTAGAAACTAAGGCTCTGTAAAGCTACAAATGTATTGTTATTGCTTCTTTTTATTGCTTATCTTTCTATTCAGGCCCTCTCCTATTCATATTCCAGTTTCTCATCAAAATTCAATGTATGGGTTGCTAGGGTAGATTGTACCCCAGCAAACAGATTGCTGAAATTGCAAACTAATGAATAAATAGAAAAATAATAAAAAAAAAAACAAATAATAAATCATGAAAACCAATTGCTAATTGTCCCAGAATATCACTCTCTACATCATATTAAAAGTTTCTTTTTGGGGGTATAGTTTAAAATAGTGTAAAATATATAGAATATGTGATATTCAGACTAAACCTAGATTTTAATGTGTTAAAAAGTTACTTCATTTGAAGCAAAACACATTTTCTTTTGCTTCCTCTAAACCAGGGATCCCCAACCTTTTGAACCCGTGAGCAACATTCAGAAGTAAAAGGAGTTGGGGAGCAACGCTAGCATGAAAAATGTTCTTGGAGTGCCAAATTAGTGCTGTGATTGGCCATTTGGTAGCCCCTATGTGGATTGTCAACCTACATTGAGGCTCTGTTTGGCAGTGCACCAGGTTTTTATGCAACCAAAACTTGCCTCCAAGCCTGGAATTCAAAAATAAGCACCTGCTTTGAGGCCACTGGGAGCAACATCCAAAGAGTTGGAGAGCAACATGTTGCTCATGAGATACTGGTTGGGGATCACTGCTCTAAACTGATCTGCCTAGTGATGTCAATCATTTGTCTGAATGATTATGGAATCATCAAAATGATTTTCCCCCTGTGATATCTTATCAGACTTATAAGCCATTTTCTTTAGGATAAAATTACAGATCAGTGATGGGCGAATTTATCGGCTGTGGTGAATTCCCGCGATTTGCCTCAGGCAAATAAATTTGCAAAATGCTAGAAAAATTTTGCCTGGCGAAAATTTTGCCTGGCAAAAATTTTGCCTGCCGAAAATTTTGCCTGGCGAAAATTCTCTGGCGTATCGTTTTTGGACATCGGTGTCTGTTTTTTTCGATGCCAGCAATGGACGCCTGCGTCCAATAACGGATGCCCATGTCCAAAATGAGACGGCCGATTCGCTCATCACTATTCCAGATGGCTGTACTGTATGAGCCCACTGTGTGATATGAGTAATGGTCTAAGTGTGAAATATCGACTGGGCGGTAACCCTAGTGGTATTTAGTAGACTCTCATGTCGAGGGCCTGATAAAATGAATGATGATGTCATACAGTGACATCTATGAAGCCTTTGTGCACTCGGGTCTGAAAAAGAGAAAATACATGTATGTGGGTATCAGCCCAAAGCTTCCCCTATCAGTGTATGCTTTGTAGATTTCAACAACAAAGATGGATCAATTTGTTGCTCTGTCACTTTGACAGATCTTTATGCCCTTGAATAAAATCATTGAAGTAAATAAATCTTAGAAAGCTCATGTCATGTACTTTACTTTTAAAGTACATAGTAATTGAACTAATAGGCACTCTATGCATTTAATCCTTAATTAATCCTTTTTTTCTAGTGGTATAAATACTAGTCTAGGTCTGCTCACATACAAGGATTTAGCAAAATCTCTTCTTAAGCACAAGTGACTCAGTCAGTGGGCCAGTGAATTTGATTGATCCATCTGTGCTCAAGCAGCGATTATCTGTAAAATGCAAAGGATTTAATACATCCATGGACTTATAAGAAATTTTGCCTTTGAAATATTTAGAATTTTGTGATACTATTATTTCACCGATGTAAATGTTTACACCAGCAAA
Source organism: Xenopus borealis (assembly GCA_024363595.1). Lineage (NCBI taxonomy): Eukaryota > Metazoa > Chordata > Amphibia > Anura > Pipidae > Xenopus > Xenopus borealis. Next base: position 64,153,292 of record CM044431.1, read on the forward strand.
TATTTAGGAGCATCCAGTATCAATAGGGGAACGTGAGAATTTTCTCCCTAATAAATATGCCATTTGTCAGGAACAAAGTATTGGTTAATAGGTGTTTGAGTGAAAGCAGGTACAAGTAAAAGGTTAAGCAAAGGACAAGTCCAAGTTTAGGCACATATCAGTAAAAATCTATTTCAGGATAGTCCTGAAAACAAGCCTAAATTTAAACGCTATGTAGACATCTTTTCAATAGACGAATGCTGACTAGCTTTGCATTTGGACATCAGAGAAGTAGGCGGTATGGACGGATGACATATAGAGGTGGGTTGTGGAGAAGATTCTGTATAAGCGGGACAGCAAAGTTGGGATTAAGCAGGAATCAAGGTGGATCAGGGGCAGAACTTGAAGGTACAGTATTACAAATTTACTAGCAAGTACATTACCAAGAACTAATTTCAGTATTTTATACAACTGACATGATTTAACTGATTGTAACCTGTAGAAAAATGTGGGCATTAAATAATGAATAAAGACTGTATTACTCCAAAAAGTGCTGACTCTGCTGAGTGTAATTGCCTCCTCCCAATACTCAACATCATTAAAGCTCCCCAAAGGCATCTTTTCCTGTACTCATAACCTAACCCTGTATGTACAAGAGATCCCTGGGAGGTTGATGTTGCAGATGACCAATGGAAGGAGACACTCAATAGTCCCTCCCTCATTTCACTCAATTACAGACAGAGGCAATTACAACACTGCTTAGTGTACATGACATATTATACTGGGATTAATCTCAGTAAAAGGTTTCTCTCACTTTCACAGTTGTGCCTGCAGTGTACTGAAGCTCTAGGTACCTTCTTACACCTATCTCAGATCCCTGCCAACTCACCTCTGTGTTAACCTAACATAGGAATAGGGATGGCGCGAACTGTTCGCCGGCGAACTAGTTCGCGCGAACTTCCGGTGTCCGCGCTCGCCGGAAGTTCGCGAACGTCGCGCGACGTTCGCCATTTTGGGTT
>CM044431.1:64162577-64208363 GCA_024363595.1 Xenopus borealis
TTAAAGTTCGCCTTCCCATTGAAGTCTATGGGGTTCGTGAACCGTTCACGAACCGTTCGCCATTTTCCGGAAGTTCGCGAACATGTTCGCGAACTTTTTTCTGGCGGTTCGCGCCATCACTACATAGGAACTTGCCAAGGTCTCCAACTTGTTAAAGCAGTTACGGAGATGTGTGCCACAGAAAAACTGCAACAAGTGAATTCCAATGGCACACAGGTCTGGATGAAATCTTCAATACTTTATTAAGCAGAGTGCAGATGCAATGTTTCGGAGAACAAACTCCTTTGTCAAGCAGAAAAACTGACCATCACCAGGAAAGGCCAACTAGCCAAGTACTGGGAATTCTCCAGAGATTTACCCCCTCCCCCAGTTTAGTGGCATGCATAGGCCAAAGACTCAATGAGGCCTCTGGCCTAGGGTCAAGGGATTCCTGATGTTAGCACCAACGGATTACACCAAAAACAAACCTAGAGACCACACAAGGATGAATTTTTATTTTTTGTGCTGATGTGTAAACTCATCTGCTAAATCTGTACACCTTGTGTGCTTTATGTCAAGATTTTGATTGTACAAAATTGTTACTTGTTTACTCTGTTAGCTTTAATAGATTTCACCTCAGCAAAAAAAATAAAAAAATAGAAGCAGCTCTCAGTGTAAGTTTTTACTTGAGTTTTGTCAGGCTACAAAATATTTTAATGGCAAAATTGTTCCTGGTCACACAATTGAATAAAATCATTGCCCTGATTCACGAAATGCTGGCAGATATGGTGCATCCGCAAAGTACATTTTTCAACTGAAAATGTCAAACTGAAAATGGACTGATATATAAAGATGCCAGTCAAGGTTGTTGCACCAGTATATATGTACCAAAATTAATAGGTTTTTTCAGAACAAATATGGATAAAAAAAACATATCAATTCAGTAAAAGGCTGCATACAAGTGTGACTGCTAAGGCAAGGCAATATATGGTAATATGCTTAGGGATCTAAACTATACAGTAGCTGTCATGCCAGATAATATTAGTGAAGATATTGTTATGCTTTATTTTTAAAGTTCTGGCATATTCTGCAGTGTTTTTCAGTGATTCTGCATCAGTCCTGTCCCAGTAAATGTATAATAAAATCTACAATTGTTCTCATTTTTCCATGCATTTTCAAGCACACTAATCAAAGGCGTTTAAGGAGCCACCCAGTGCTGCCCCTCCAACACTTACCTTTCTTGCACCTGAGGGGGCACATTGCTTGTGCGGAGGGTGCAATAGCGCTCTCTCGCACTAAAAGAACTCTTAAAGAAATCCTAATCATCTCTTAAAGGTACTAGGAGTGGGTTTTTGATGTCCTGGTAATCTGAGGGGCACTGCCACCTGAGGCGAGTTTTTCAACTGCGCTCCTGACATTGATATATCGCGAAATGTGGAAAGCAATGGAATTTTCAACTTGCTTGAATGCGTACTCTTCCCATTTACATTACATTTACGGGATATTTACGGGATATTGATAGATTTTATATGGTAAGGTGTATTTTTGCATATTTGTACTACGCATAACAATGGTGGATACTGTACAGCTAGTGAAGATGCTGCTCAGAGATTGGACAAACTGCTTCCACAAACAAGGTTCCTCAAATCTCACCTGCTTTAAAGTGCCTCTATACCTATGCTCAGTGCTATTGGAAACCTACTGGAAAATAAAGCTTCCAGAGTTGTCCCTGCTATAGACGAGGGATCTGATTTACTAAGTGTTGAATAGTGTAGAAGTGAAAATTCAAATAAAATTCGAATTTCGAGGTAATTTTTAGCCCAACATTCTAATTTTTGAATTTGGAAGTACTGGCCCTTTAAAAGTCCTTTGACTTTGCATAAAGCTGCTGAATTGCCATTTTAGCCTATGGTGGACCTCACAGAACTTGTCCTTTTCTGAGAAATCGAAAGGATTTTGGATAAAATTTTCATTTGGTCGAATTCGGCCATTTTTCTATTGAAAACAGATATATTAGATAGAAAATGACCCCCTAAAAAATTTTGATGGATGAATTTCGAAGTATTTTGAACATTGTGGCACATTTGAACATTGTGGGACACATTTTTGGTCAGATTTTTAAAAATACTAAGGGGTTTCCTCGGTTGCCTGCTCATTTATGAATATTTAATTGTGTCCCTCTAATTTTCTACAGAAAAGTTTTATTGCTTCTTATTAGTATGTGGTTAAGGCTAAAGGGTGACATTAAAGGGCAAGGAAAGGCAAAGAAATAAAATCACATTTTTACTTTCTTTAATGAAAAAGAAATCTATCTCCAATATACTTTAATTAAAAAATGTGTACCATTTTTATGAGAAACCTGACTGTATGCAGTGAAATTCTCCCTTCATTTACTGCTGAGGATAGGAATTGTCAGACGGTCCCTAACTTCTGGCAGGGAAACAATCATACTTATGAACAGCAGGGGGAGCCCCTGCCTTACTTACAGCCATGCAGAACTCAAACAGCTTTGTTTTTTGATCATTTATGACGATCCCTAAGCAGCACAGACCACACTGAGCATGTGCAGTGCCAGTGTCAGACAAAGATGTATAACAAAGTTACAAGATGACAGCCCCCTGTGGCCAACTTTTAAAGCATAAATCACTTGTTTGATTAGGCTTGTGGTGCAGTAAGTTCATGTTTATATTTAGTATCCAAAATACAGCATTTCTAGCCTTATTCTATTTTACACTTTCCTTGTCCTTTAATATTGGTTCACTAGTCTTGGTTCCACTGAATGTTAGTTTGTTGAATCATTTATATAAATTGCAACATGAAGGAAACTGTAAGAGCCAATGATTTAATGTATCTTACATGGCCAGGATGTAGTGTCCTCCATGGGTGCAATCGAGCAGGCCACTGCTCGACCCGGACCCACAGACCCTAAAGCAACCCACCATGCCCCACCACCCAAACCTACTACTCAACCCAGGCCGCAAACAGCTTGGTTACCCCCTGACCCAGGACCAATGAAAACTGGAAGTGACGTCACTTTTATAACCAGAAGTGTTTTCCATTTTTCTTGGAAGTTACATCACATATGACTTGATTCCCCTATCAAAACTCAGGAGAGGGTCGGAGGATAGTAGGGACCATTCCTGCAAAATAGCAGGGTACCCAGATGGGTCACCTGCAGACTACCCATAGACATTTCTGCCCAAAACCCGACCACCTTATGGGTATTTGACCTGATGCAGGAGTCTGCTAGGATGTAATAAAAGTGATATATAACCTGTTATAGTGATTTCACCAAACTAGTCACTCCCATACCAGGCAGTTTCATTGATACATGTGAACATAGGATCCCTTATCTAGAAAACTGTTATCCAAAAAAATGCAAAATTACTGGAAGACCATCTCCCATAGTCTTCATTTTAATAACATAATTAAGACTTTTTAATATGATTTAATTTTCTCTGTTATAATAAAACAGTACCCTGTACTTGATCCCAACTAACATAAAAATAATCCATACTGGAGCCATAACAAACCTATTGAGTTTAATTCATATTTAAATTATATTTTAAATGACTTAAGGTATGGAGATCCAAATTATGGAAAGATCCATTATCCGGAAAAACTCCAGGTCATGAACATTCTGGATAACCTGTCCCATGCCTGTACTAAAAAATGTAAGCATATGCTGAACTGGTATGAAGTCCTTACTGCATCCCAGAGCTTTACAAAATTTGGTCACCATGTCCCTTAAATTACCCACCAGCTGTCTGAATGCCACCCTGAAAAAAAGGTTGGACCTCCAAGGAGGGCTCTAAACTAAGACAACCACTGCTTTAAGATTTCTCTATATGTTATAAGAGGGACACAAAGCACTTAAAGTATTCAGAATAATCTAAGGAACAATTGTAGATGTGAATATAGACATTATTTACATTTTACAACTATTACACACACTAATTCCTTTTCAGTTATGCAAAGTGGGCAGCTGATGAAAACTATAGTAAAGTTTATTATTTTCACAGAAAAGATCCAACAGCTTCAGATGGATTTCCCTACTATTTATATCTTAAGCAACATACATTATATTGTATTTCACTGAAGCAGGATGAAGGAACAAGGCAGCAGTGAATTAAATCTATAGCAGTATCTGTAATTAACATGCACATTTTCCCTAAATCATAACAAAAACATTTTCTTCTCTTTTTTTATCTTCTCTCGCAAATCATTTTCCTAATGGAATGATATAAATAGGGACCAGTAGGTGTCAGTATAGCTCTTTGAAAACAAAAGGCTCCAGACCCTATCATAAAAAAAGATACCATATAATGATTTTCTAATGTCTTGTGCTGTTCTCATTCTTTTTCATTCTTCTCACATTTGTATAGAATATATTCCCTATAACAAAGTTACGGAATACTTTTGGTCTGTTAGGTAGGTTTGATAAAATGATTCATTGTTGATATGTGTGTGTGTGTGTGTGTGTGTGTCTTTTATTTAATTCTTGAGGCTTGGAGTAAACAGCAAAAACAATTGTATCATTTCAATATCTGAGGCAATCATGGTTTCACTAAAATGCATTTTGCTATTTTATACAGGTATGAGACCTGTATATAACACGTGATCTTTCCATAATTTCAATCTTAATATCTACTAGAAAATTATGCAAACATTAAATATAGCCAATAGGCTGGTTTTGCCTCCATTAAGGATTAATTGTTTCTTAGTTTGGATCAAGAACAAGGGACAGTTTTATAATTATATTATTACATCATTATTTGGATAAAATTGAGTCTATGGGAAATTCAGAGCTTTCTGCATAACATATTCCATATTTGTATTATGATTTACAGTATGAATATCTGCTCCTAACAATACATGTAATGCAGACATATGCAAACTTAAAAAGGATATTTATTTGTCTGTATTACAGCACATAATTCATGAAAACATATTATGAAGCCAGAGGTAAAGACATGCACTGTTACCTGAGGTATGACATGTAGATGGCAGCCATCCCAGTTTACTTTACATATGAAAGTGGTGAATTGTGCTGGTAGCCTTAAAGGGCACCAATCATAACTAAAATGATTTACTAAGTAAATACACTATGTGGAAGATCAAGAAATCTGATTTTTAAAACAGTTATAATTGTTTGTATAATGTAAATCATCAGCTCACTATACCCTATCCTATCTCCACTGCAGTTCTATCTGAGGCAGGCATCTTGGATTTCGCTGACTCCTCCTACCTATATCTTCACAGCCAACTGTAGCTCTGAAATCTCGCACATGCTCAGTTGAAATTTCTTGCTTGCCTAATAAACCTTCTAAGCTATTTTGAAATCTTAAACTTCTGTTAGTGCTGCCACCTTGTGGAAGTTGCTCTGTGCACTTCTCGATACTTCTAGAGTTTACTAAAGCTAGGCATTCTGGGTAGAATACTCAGGGCAGTGCTACAATCTGAGCATGCTTGTGAACTCATTTGCATGTTGTAGTCACAGTTTGGACTCCCTCAGTGAGAGAACCCATTTGACAAAGTATTGGAATTTTTTTAAAAACTGTATATGTAGTTTGATTAAACATGTTTAGGTTGCACTGGTCAGATTGTTAATGTGTTTGATTTTGGCTGTGATTGGTGCCCTTTAAACAAGAGAGGCCTCTTTGAATTAAGGACACATTGAGTCACAATTATCAAGGGTCAAATTTTTCAGATTCATATGAGTTTTGCAAAAACTCTCATAAGCTCCCATGAACACGAAATTCAAGCAATTGAAATGTATCATCAGACCTAAATTTTCCAAAAACACGGCTGAAAAGGATTGACCGGAAAACAGTCTTGGCCATAAGAAAACATGAAAATTTTAATTTGAAATCGAAATTCGATCCTTGATAAATCTGCCCCCGAGAAAAGAAAGGGACCTTTTAATGAGTATTGGAGCTGTTGCTTTATTCAACAGTAGTTCCTACCAATAGACATGAGGAGATCCATTTTGATTAGAAGAAAGGAGGTTCCAATCTCAGGGGCAAGTCTGAGTCAAATGTATACTTAGAAGAAACACCATTAGAGACAGAAATGGAACGCCCCGGAACGTGAGGTAAATTCATAAACAGAAGAAGGCCAGGGTCAAACAGGAATCTACACTGGGCAGTGCTGGGAATTACATAGGCAGGCTGATTGTAAACTCCTGTGGGCAGATCAGCTATGATAGCAAGGCAATAAAAACAGGGACTTACATAGAGCAGACCTGTAGCAGCCTGTGTAGTAGCTGCAGGTCTCAAATCCAGATAGTAGGATGTCACATATACTAACTTATATTTCTGAAATTTTAAGGAAGGGATGCTTTTTTTAAAAGTGAAAAAAAGATAGTTACTTTTAGTTCAAAGCTGATCCAGATTCTTTTGAATTCACTCAAAGTCAGGATGGAATTTTTTGCATACTGGAGAGGCTTCAGACTTATGTGCTCCTCTGGATCAAGTAGCAGTTAGGCAGACTCCCTTAGAAAACAAAGGTTGAACTTGAGGGAAGTGAGTCTTTTTCTCCTCATCTACTTTTATTCAAAGTCATAATGCATAAAATACTTTAAAATAATGTAATATACAAATAAATAAGATTCAAAATAGGTTTCTACAATTATTTGTTTCACCAACTCCCAACATTTTATAAATATAGAGAGGGACAAAAAAACTTATGACCACACCCATTTTTATGACCACACCCCTAATGACCATTCAATTCAGAACATTTTTTTCAGCCCTGAAAAAGATATTGACACAATTATTGAACAACGGAAATGAAAGAGACAATTTTAACTGAATTTGATGACTTAAATTACACAATTTCATCTATACAGATTTAAGTCTCAATAAAGTAAAAATAGTGGAACATCAGCTTGCTTGAAAACCTCATATTACTTCAGCCCCCTTTGACATTTTTAGAATCACAACAGGTTTTATCATTTGAGTTCTGGTTATTCTTTTTAAATTACTACATCTTGATAATTAAGTTTTCAGAAAAACTATCACAGAAAAACTAATTTTACAAAGTTTGCCCCTTTAGTTGTTAGCACATCCTTTGGAAAGAATAACTGAAACCAAGCACTTTTTGTAGCCATGTATATGTTTTCTATATCTCTCTACTGGCAGTTGGATACTTTCTTTTGCAAATTTCTCCCATATTTGTCCTTTTTCCGAACTGCACTTTTCATGTCTCTCCTCAGGAATTCAGTTGGATTTAGGTTTTGTCACATTGCTGGCCACTTGAGAACAGGGCTTTGTGTCATTGTCCTGCTGGAAGATCTAATAAACTGCAATACAGACCTAGTTTTCTGACTCTAGGTTTTGTCAGGTTTAATCATAGGCCAGTGGCTGGCAGGTAGGAGCCTGTATAACACGGGTACAGTGGGTATTTGAGGTTTTGATAGGCCAGAAACATGTTATGAAGAAGATGTTTTAATATTGAAATTGATGACAATTTAAGAGAAGAATAAAAGATAAGAATATATATGCTTTACACCAGGCCAGTGGTCTAGGGCAAGCAACAATGACAAGTCCATAAAACAGGCAGAGGTCTGGGGCAGGCTGAAGACAGCAATGAGTCCGTATGGCAGGCCGAGGTCAGAGGCAGGCTGATGGCAGAGGGTAGTCAGTAAACAAGCCAAGGTCAATTACCAGGAGAGCAGGTAATGGGAATTAGAGCAGAAGAATACAGGCATGGAGAAGGAACAGGAGAACCAAGTGGCGACTCAGAAACAAATGCAGGAATTAGGACTTCAGCAGGAATCAGGAACAAAGGCAGGGGCAAAGGCAGGAACGAAGGCAGGAACAGGGAACCAGACAGGGTAAGCATAGGTCTGTAGTAACAGGAGCTAGATCTGGCTGTGAGGCTAAACGTGGCCATACACGGTCCGATAAAAGCTGCCGACAGACTGAGTCGGCAGCTTTCTCTGCCCTCCGATGGGCTTACCCGATCGATATTTGGCCACAAGTCTGCCAGATATCAATCTGCCGGCATTAAATATCCCGTCAGATTGCAGCGGCATCTGTTCATTGATGCGGCCCTGCGATCCGACCACCGTACCTCCTCTGTTATGATCTGATCGTTGGGTCCTAGGGCCCTACATGATTGACTACGTTATATTTTTTCAGGTATTTTTTTATTTCCTTCAAAAGATGTTGTGGTTTACCAAAAATAATGGGGCACAATCATCCTCAAGGACTGTGGTTGGGCAAAACTAAGTAAGAAAATGAAAGTGACTTAACTCAACCATGCTTTCTACACTTGATTGATATGGTTTCTTCTAGATCTTCTTAAAATGAACACATACATTTCCCCACAAACCGTTTTTCATAAAAATAAAAAGCTTGATTTCTTAAACCTGGCAAGATTTTTATTTTTTGCAATTTTCTGCCTTCATATTTCCCAGCCACAATCCTAAAGGGATCATAAATATGTTTTAGCTTATTCCTTAGAAACCACACTTTAAAGTAGAAGAGCACAGAATCCTAGAGAGCATAGAATCCTAGATTCCCTTATACATTAGTTCAGCGCATTGATTTACAGAGCAGAGCACTGAAAATTCATGCAGAGTTTACCCATGATGACAAATTCTGGATTATCATGCCTCTAAAATAATGATTTAGTCATTGCATTATTGTGCGGTAGGTATCAGGTGTCAGTATGTGTTGCCCAGACAGAGAATCAATGTGCATGTGCATCTTTAGCAGTGTATTGCAAATGCATTCTCAATAATGTTCATGAAGGCAAAACATGACAGATAACTAACAATAACTACTGTACAAAAAGGAAAAGACACCAGATCACTTTGAACCTTGTAAGTTTTTTCATAGCTGTATTGTTCCATATTGTATCTTTACAATATTTTATTTAATTATTACCCTTAAGCTTGATCAACACGAGCAGATTTGGGGAGATTAGTTGCCCCAGCAACAAATCGCCTCTTCTTCGCAGAATTCACATGCGGCGCTTTGTGAAGTCGATCAAAGTTTCCTCGTGAGACAACATCAGGCGACATCAGAAAACGAAGCGCTGCGTGTGAATTGCCTCAGGCCATTTTGGTTAGAGTCAGCGGAGGACAGGAAGAAGGCAGGTCAGGGAGATTGCCGCCCTGAAGAAGAGACGATTTGTGGCTGGGGCAACTAATCTCCCCGAATCTGCTTGTGTGGATGAAGCCTTAGAGAAGGAATTTTCTGTTTTTTCCCCTACACTAGATGATCTAGCCAATAGACTGGGCTGTTTGCCAATAGATTTAGGCATATGAAACACAAAATTAGCAGATAGAATAACTGAAGGGATTCTACCTTCATCAGTCATAAGGAGAATCAAAAATGTAAACATAATTTATAATATTAAGTATCGCTAATTAAACATACAAACATACCATAAACATGCCATACAAACAAAAAAACCCCTGTTGAATTAGTTTCATTATTACTAGACATGGGGAGGCCTATTTATCAACAATCGGATTTTAATGGTTTTAGAGGTTTTAGAAACCACAAAAAGACTTTTTTTCTGTAAAACCACGAATGCCAAGCCACTTATTAAAACAGCCTACTATCATATGCACAAACAAATAAAAATGGGGAATGAATCAAAAAATGAATATACAAATCCTTAACCTACAGATGAACTACCCCTTAAATTATATTTCTACTTATTTTGACTATCTACGTGAAATATCAAATGAATTGCCCTAATGGAGATTGTGGCCTTATTCCATTGATTAGCAATAACTTGACTGATTTATTAGCAAACTGAATTTTGTATTTGAAGTACTTATCATAGAGTAACATCAAAGGGGTGTTTTATAAGTCTGAATGCCCAAAGCTCTTAAAATTCAAGTTTTGTTTACTATAAAATCCAAATTTTAATGGAAAAAAAACCTTTTTTGTGATTTATTATACCCTGAGAATGGAAAATGTCTAAATCTCAGACCTGTCCGGCATCTCAGACCTGCAGAGGTTGTATATAAGACAATGGGAGAAGTCCCGAAGATCTGTGCTTGGTCTCTTGCAAAAATCTGAAGATTTTGTGGGTTTTGGACAAAGATCCAAAAAAATCGATTAGAATTTCCATACGATTTTCGCAATTTCTTTGCACTCTAATTTTTTTCAATGTATTGACAAATAAGGGGAAATAACCTGTGCAGATTTGGCTGAAGTATATTTCAGAAAAAAAATGTATTAAATTGGGATTTTTTATAAATAACCCTCCCCCCAATTGTTTATATTGGGATCTATTTAATGAATTATATCACCTTCATGAACTTTCCAGTAGTGAAATTACTTTTTATTGATCACTGGGCCTGTTAGCTTATTTTCAATAAATATAGACATTTTCCATAAATATATATTGTAACTTGAAAAACGAAAAAGTATAAGTGTGGTAAGATTAAATACCAGTAAATGCTGAATGATACTGCTTTGGAGTGTCCACAAAAATCTATAATTTCTCTCTATACAAAATGGGACTTATCCACCACCGCAGTATTCAGCACACAATATATAATATACATTGTGTGCTGAATACTGCAGTGGTGGATAAGTCCCATTTTGTACAGAGAGAAAATATATTGTAACTTCTTATCACGCAAAGTCCCACTGGGCCCCCTATAGTTCTTACACCCCCAGAAGCTTCAGGGTCTGTTTCCTCTATAGTTATACCCCTGCTTTTCAGTGAAATTAATTAAAGAGTTTGCATGAAAGTAATTGTGGTAAAAAAAAACATGGAGTTGTGCTGTGCATACACAGTGCTTACTATGCTGTTTAAAGGGTTAGAGTTGAAGTTGCTGTTGATGTGTAATGGCTGCATGAACCTGCTAATAAAGCACTGTTACACTCTGCTCATCCTCAGCTACCAAAACATAACAGCCTTCAAGTTTAGTTTTTTTTTTAGCAAAAACTACCTACCTGCTAATTAACCAAGATTTCTGATGGTGGTCCTGGATACCATTCTAGCATAGGAAATATATCTAGGCTCAGTAGACAGCATCACAAATTAATGGATAGTCCTTTTGTCCGAATAAATATAGATTATATAAATTTGTCTAGAAATGTATGCTTTGGGTTTCATGTCTGTCACACAATTTTAGTGCTCTGTGATAAATAGTGATGGGTGAATTTGCGGCGAATTCCCGCGATTCGCCGTGAAAATTTGCCTGGCGAAAATTCGCCTGCCGAAAATTCGCTGGAAATTCGCGAATTTCGTCCATCACTAGTGATAAATGAATTGAATGAGAAGCTTACTTGTAGTGATGGGCGAATTTATTCGCCTGGGGCTAATTCATGGCAAATTCGAATGATGCATTCAAACAATTCGAATGAATTTCGATCAAAAATGGACCTACTCAAACGAAAAATGTCCATTTTGATCGAAAGAAAACAATAAAAAAAATTCAATGATCGAATTTTTCAAAGTTTTTTAACTTTGAAATTTGACACAAAATTTGATTGGGGGGTTATTTAATTAAAAAATTGAATATCTAAAACTCTAACAAATATTACCAACCTGAAAACTCGAATAAAACCTTGATTGTCAGGAAGGTTAGTAACATCTTCAAACTGGTAACTGGACCTCTCCCATTGACTTATAAATGAACTTGGCAGGTTTTAAGTGTCGAATAGTCAAAATTTGAATTTTTAAAGGGTCATGGTTTGATAAAATTCGAATTCAAATTAAATTTGAGTTTGGATTATTCAAATTTTGAATTTGAGAGTTTTGACCATAACAATTTTAATTTGAATTTGAAATTTCAGTTCGACTTCAAACCTGTTCAAACTTGGATTATTCCCTCACTAATTCCCAGACTGACCCATAGTACAGAACTGATATTGATAGTATTGGCAACCATGGTGCACAATCAGAAGGCCACCATACAGATAGATGCCAATGATTGTACGTTGTTTAGTTTGGTTTTATTTGAATGTCTATTTGTCAAATATTAGTATAGAATACTATATTAACATGGTTTTCGTTGACTTATTTTATTTGGCATCAGGTTAAGAAGGGTAGTTTTTTTCTGGGGCAGAAACCCCAAAACGTTTATGATGACTTTTTAGAATCCACAACCCCATCAACATTTTGCAAAACATTCCACAAAACATTTAAAAAGGTTTAAAAATATACAAATCATACAAAACTTTAAACCCTGATGGATATGGTACAGTCAGTTTAAAAAAAGTTGAACCTTGATTTTTAATGAAACAAGTGTTTTAATGGCATGATAAATCCCTACCACATTTAGTCACCCTCTATATATTACTGTAAATAAAGTAAAAAATGAAATTTTCCCTTGATTTATCATATGCTGTTGAGCTCACTTACATGTATATGGTGATTCCAGCTAAATACAAGGCACTGTCATAAAAAAAAACACCTGAAACTTAAGCCTGTTCATTTCAAAGTGACATATGAGTGAAATGCTGTTTAGTAGGTATATTTCATGCTATATACCTAACAATCTACTGCATGCAAGTCAATGAACTTATTCACATACTGCTGAAATGTTAACCTACAGTGGATTTCATCTAGACTGATTTATTTCATTATGTTCCCATACTTAATAGCAATAACTTACTGCTGCAGATTTGGAAAATGACATCTGTTCAGCATAACCTATTCATAGCTGAAAAGGCCTCTTAACTAGGTATGCTTATTAAAGGCTATTAACTAATTTCGCAAATTCACAGCAAAACCTGAAATTAGGCTCCAGTCTAAAGAAATAAATATAGACATACTTTAATAGGTCTCACTTGTAAGCATCATGTTACAATAATAAAATGAGTAATGCTTATTTAAAGAAGGTAAGTGAAGATGTGTTTTCAAAGGACTACTTATCAACAGAAGTGCTCAATATTTAAATGCAGCAGAAAATACCTGCCTTTATTTTAGAAATCATAAAATAAATAGAAAATATATAGATTTTAATATTACAATATGCTGCCAGTTCGATGTATAACAGTGTGTTAAAATGTTTTCAATGTGTAAACCCCATGAATATCTAATATAATCTTCCCTAGTATCTATTGCTAATATATTGACTGTATGCACTATTTAAAATAAAGATATTTGCCTGTCAGCTGGCGGCTGGTACAGTGGATCCTGCAAGTGTTGCATGGTTGGATGCTTCCTCTCAAAGAGTATTTGTCTCTGGAAGGTGTTGTATTACATAGAGATACCTTGATCAAAGCACCATGCTGGAGGACACAAGAGGCTGGTGGTTGGTAGGATGGATCCTGCAAGTGTTGGCTGGTTCCTGAATACAGTATGCGTTAGTGGCCCATGGTTATGCTAACCTTGTTGGAATAAGGTAACATAGTATGGCAGCTAATACATTTAGAGGTCAGAGTTATGGTAAATGAATAGCTGGAAATTTGTTACTACGAGCATCTAGTACCAGAAATACTTTTGCACTTAGGGTTACTACTAGTGATGGGCGAATCTCCCGAGATTCAGTTCGCCGAAAAATTGGCGAAACGAGTCGCGGGATGCTTCGCGTCATTTTCGGTGTGCAGCGCGTCATTTTCAGCGCATCACGTCAAAAACGACGCGCGACTCGTTTTTCTGGCGAATTTTTGCAAAGTGAAATTTCGCTGGCGATTTGCGAATATTATTTATTCCCCCATCACTAGTTACTACCATTCTGATAGGGAACCCCTAGATAGGTTTTAGTTTATAGGGTACTGGGAAAGCTCAGGTTATATGGGGCAAGAGAGAAATTATTAGCCCCCATCCCAGTCATGACAGGGTTATCAGTAGTGATGGGCAAATTTATTCACCAGGCGCAAATTCGCTGAGAATTTTCACGATTTGCAGCGGGCAAATAAATTTGTGAAACACCAGCAAAAATTCGCCTGCCGAAAATTAGCTGGCATGAAAAAATACTGAGTTGCGTGCCAAAATTAATGCGACGCGCGTCGAAAACGACGTGCGTCAAAAACCGTGCCGCGTCTCGTTTCGCTAATTTTGCTAGAAATTCGCAAATTTTTAGGCGAAACAGCATAGATTCGCCTATCACTAGTTATCGGCATTCCTTTTGATTAGTTGTCACTACAGTGACTATAATATCAAGACTTTAGGCATAGTGGTTGGAAGATCTCACCCTCTAAGCTGGGCCCGCTAAACTGAACAGTTGTGGCTGGAAGGAGTTGGGAGGGGTTGCTAAGGAAGTAGTATGGGAAAGTGGCTGGTTCACCTTACTCTCTATGCTGGGCGGTATGAGCTGGACACTTAGTGGAGGGGATTCAAGGGAAGCAACATGGCAAGGTGGTTTGGTGACTATACCCTCTGAGCTAGGCACATGTAGCTTAGGGCCTCCGGAACAGATGGGACAGGTCGACCATCACTCCATTATTAATAAAAGAAAGTACATTTGGTATCCAGGATTAAATAAAATTGTCTTTGCATCCTAGTCATGGGCAGATTAAAGGTAGCAAGATAATACTACAATTTCCTAGATCAAGTCTCCTGGCCAGTGTAATGTTCTAGTGGCTTTAGCTTTTCATACTCTAGCAGGGAACTGTCTGGTCCAGCATGACAGGTATGCTTTAATGTGCCCAGAGGAGGGTGACTGGCTTTGCAAAAAGTTGCACACATACATTAATTATTTGAAAGAATTTAAAAAAGGAATATATTTATGTTTTGTACATATAGAATATTAAAAATATCTATCTCATAAGGCTATTAACCAATTTTAATCCACCCTGTGGTACAGTTTGTTTGATACATCAACATTGTTTGTATGTTTTATGACTATTTGTGTTTTTAATTCATTTTCTATTTTATCTATTAAGAAATTAATATTAAGGTTTGGTACGTGAGCTCAACTGAAGGTTTTCAATTTGGCTGTACTGCACAGGTAAGTTTAGAAGAGGGAGAAAGGAGGTTCTCTCCGACTACATGGTGGATTGATTGATACAGACGCTACTACTGCTTGTGCTAGGGGGCAACCTGCTTGGATTTTCTATCATCGAGACACTGCAGATGCAGGTCCTGCAGCAGGGCTGCTGAACTTCTCTCATGTTGGCGGCACAGCACAGTAATGACCTCTTTTTAAATTCTAGCTTTAGAATATTGCCTTGGAAATATGCTGGCAAGGTCCTATGTATTTGATAAAATGTGAATAAATGCTGTGGCCATTTTACATACATTGAATTTTGAAGTAATTTTGGGCTACTTCGACTATCAAATAGCCCAAAATTAGTTTTGAATAGAAAAAATTTGAATATTCGACCAGTCGAATTATCAAAGTACTGGCCCTTTAAAATCCTTTAACTTCAACACTGCAAATTTAGACTATGGGGACCTCATAGAACGTGTCCTGAAAATTTTTCTAACTTACAAGAATTCAAAGGATTTTGCGCAAAATCCTTCGAATCGTTCCATTCGAACGATGCAATAGAACAAAGGTTTTTTATTCGATCGAAAATGGACATATTCGATCGAAATAGGTCCATTTTCTATCGAAAAACTTTGAAGGGTCGAATTTCAAAGTTTTTTTACTTCGAAAATTTGGCCCTTCGTAACGCCTCCAAGAGTTAGAACATATCCTTTAACAGTTCCAGAAACCTAAGGACTATATCCATGTATCCATATATTCAGAAACTCTTACCATTTGGGTTGTGTAATACCCCTGCAATTTTCCAGGATTTAATCAACATATTCTGAGATTTAATTTAGTCATTATCTCTAGTAATAATCTTTGTGCAAATCTAGAGAAATTTAATTTCCACAAATTTCCATTTTAGGATTTATATTTCTTCCTTGGGACCCTGTCAACGTTTCCTCTGTTTTAGACTGCGGCCTGCTTCTGTGTTTAATTCCTGGATTAGAGTGTGTGATGTTTGGCATATGATTAATTTTATTTCTTTTTAAAGTAACCTAATTCACTTGTCCATTTTTATAAGCAGCAATATAATTTTTAATCGTTATACTTAATATATATTGTCATAGTTGAAGAGGTTGTATTTTTATAAGTGAATAGACTTTATTCATAATACATTTAATTCTGAGTGAAGCTAATTCCTAAACAGAGATATCCTTAATTCAGAGCAATGTAAATTCCTTAACAGATACATCTTTTACCAATAACAATTAGTAAAAATTATATTTAGCCATACAACATTATTATTTAAATACTCATTTGTATATCTCCCGTGTATATATAGTGCAAGCCAGCAATGACAGACATTTTAAAATCATATTGAATTAACTGTTATAATATACTGCTGTAAAGATATGTACCTGTTTTGAACAGATAGGTCTGTTTGCTATTCTTTCTCTTGTGGCCAAAAATGTTTAAGCCTCTAGCCAGAAAACTGTGCTTCAGCTCTAAAGGAAAGGAATCAGATAGAAAATAAAGTAAGACCCTGTAAAAGCTATTTATTTAAATTATAGGTATGGGCTATATTATCCTGACCTTGGGATCTGGGACTTTTGTATATGGATTTTTGCATAATTTAGATAAAAAATTATACTACAGGTAAGGGATCCATGATCTGGAAACCTGTTATCCAGACTCCATTATAATCAAATTTTTTAAAAGTGATTTCCTTTTTCTCTGTAATAATAAAACAGTAGCTTGGACTTGATCGAAACTAAGATATAATTAATCCTTATTGGAAGCAAAACAGGCCTATTGGGTTTATTTAATGTTTAGATGATTTTCTAGTAGTTTTAAAGTGTGCAGATCCAAATTACAGAAAGACCCATTATCCAGAAAGCCCCAGGTCCCGAGCATTCTGGATAATAGGTCCTATACCTGTATATCAATAATGACCAATTTATGTAATCAGTAGGGATTTATCCTAGTATTGTTAGGATAAAGGTTATTATTACAGAGAAAACGTAAAAAAAATAGAATTATTTGCTCAAAATGGATTCTATTGAAGATGGACTTCTCTTCATTTGGAGCATTCTGAATATCGTGTTTCAGGATAAGGGATTGATTACTTGTATGTGCATCAATGAAATATTATAATCTAGGAATATGTATGTATATGTATATATTGAGCTGTCTGTCATCTGTCCAGACTGTCATTGCATATCTAAAGATGCAGCTGTAGCGTGTGTTTAATATGTCTGCTTGGTGACATTTTATTATTTATTTTTTTGGTTATTTATATATTTTTTAGTTATTTATATATTTAAAGATATGTTAGTTATTCAACCTAACATTTGTTTTCCCGTCTGCAACCAATACATTCATGCTGTGAATCTCTTACAGATTTTACCTGCTCTAACTGACTAATTCCAGCATGAGAGATCAATTTACAATGCACTACTGGCACAGATCATGACTTGTTCTTTGCAGTAGAGGGACATCTTTTAGCTTAAGAAAGCAAACTAATAAATAATTTATCTCTCAAAAACTATAAGAAAAATAACACATTTATGAAACAAAATCATTTTTTTATAATAGTGATAGTTTCCCTTTAATAATATGCTTGTACTACAATTTACTGTCACAGTTGCATAATTTACTGTGCTTTTTCAAGGCAAAGGGTTGCATTGGAGAACCCAAATTGGCCATTTACCCAACATTTCAATTCATGGAAATTCAAAGAACAGTTTAAAATGAAACATTTTTTTCTTTTTCATGTAATCTGTTTGCCTCAACTTCCTGCAATACATTTGATCTATGCATACTGTTTTTTTATTATAGTTGTGAGTTGGCTTACTGTATGTTCAGCACCAGCAGGCAAACAAAGAGAAGGAGAGAGTGATAGACAGAAATGTCTCCCATCAAGTGGTTTGATATAATATTACATATTTTATAAATGCATTAATGCAAAATTAATTTTAGTTCTCAGCTCAACATTGTTAAGATTATGAAGGGTAATGTATTAATAATGCATATGATAAAACATAGTGGCAGATTCACTATAGGTCAAAGTGAATAACTGTAGCGAAAATTTTCCAGGGTGAGATAATTTAGTTACTTTGCGATTTACTAGCGGGGGCAGGTGGCACATTGCCAGGGAAGGAGACAGACGCTAGAGTTTCTTCGCACTTTAATGACAAGTGAATTTTTTACTCTGACGAATGAGTGGAACTCCACTGAACGTTACCTCTATCACCAAACTTGTCTTCACCAGCTCTTACCTGGCTAAGTGCGTTGGAGTGCATAGAACATCTTCAATCTTCAGTTACTTACATCATCATTTTTGAGTGGAATATTTCTAAGTCCAAAAAAACACTGATGTCTTTTCTTTTTGTTGGGGTGTTAGGCTGCAAAAGGCATAGATTTTTTTTTGGGTACCCGGTTTACCCCATAAATTTTCTACCATATGACACATTATTTAACAGTGGGATTATGTGTAGGGCATTAAAACAACTCTATTGACTTTATTAAGGTTCTCTTGGCCTGTCTAGTTATCAGTGTCAAAATAATGTATTAGATGCACCATGTAACATAAACAGCTTGATTCTTCTTTAAATTTCCCGCTGTATGCAAATTAGCCTGAGTGCAGAATTGAACACTAGCGCAGCTTCTATTTCATTTGCTCGCTCTGCTGAAGTAATGCTAGAGAAAATTCATTGTTACAATTTGAATGAAATGGAAAAAATCAAACAGCAAGTTCAGAGTTGAGTTCATTCGAGTCATAAAAGACCTCTAAAATTAAAAATTTTATAAATAACCCTGCTATTGTTATAACTACATTTTAATATTCATCTGTCTGTACAGGAAAATACATCCTTAAGATGTCACACTAGCAAATAAAAAATATACAAAGTTAGTATAAATATGGAATCAATCATCCATAAACCCATCAATGAGATTTGGCATTGCCACTTCCCATTGTGTCCTATTAAAAGATTTGCTTATTAATGCTGATATGGAGAGTGGTCAGATTGCAGTTAAATCTTAGAATATTTACACCCTTCGAGGAATCTGTTCGGTTGGATATTTGTTTTATTTGTACAAGTATCAGTTCAAATAAAGAGTTTAGTGAATACAATTCATTCTTCATTTTAGTTACAATCTAACAATTGCTTACAATTTCTTGCAATGACAAAATTAAGGTTTTATAAGAGCCATAACAGGTCTATAGATGGTAATTTTCTAATCAACCTGTGTGTTTAGAAAGAACATTGCTGTACATTTCAAATGTCATTTTTTTAACAAGATGGTATTTCAACCTCTACTTTTACCGTAACATGGCTCAGAGTTTCTATAAATGCTATTGATTAATAAGGAAAAATGAAAAGTGATATATTACTGTTTTAAACTATGCTGGCTAGAGTAAACCAATCAATAAAAAAGGTAGACAGCATGATCCAGAGAAATTAGATCTAAACATATTGTATTTTCTACATTATATCAGTGAACAGTGCTCACTAAGCATTTATGTAATGCGCTTACTTTGATGATATACCTTAGAGCAGTCTATAAAAAGATTTACCTTTTATAATAGAAGCCAGGACTTTAATGCTTACTGATATACACCTGTTCTGAAACTTGTCTATACAGTGTTATAAGCATGTAATGAGCAAAAAAACAACCATAATGTGCAAAAAAACATGATGTTTTTTTCTATAAAACATAATGGAAAGTGAAAAGTATAGGTCATTATTTTGAAGTAATTAAACATAACTTTCTACTGATCTACAAATCAAAACATTGTACAATACATGATACAAAATTACAGAATGGTTTGCAACAGCAATATGGATTTGTTTAAAAGTTGAATGCTGAACTGTAGCTTACGCCATTGGAATTCTTCATACAGAGCATTAACTTGACAGTAGAGAGGAATTTGGCATGGCTTTGTGGTAGTGGCATTTAATGAAACACATATTAAAAATAATACACTTTACATTTACTTCAGTAAGTTCTAAATGGTGTGCATCTTAAAATTATTTTCATAATAAGTCTGCTTATGGTCATTCAAACATTACATAAACCCTATAGTGTTGTTTAGTCACCAATGAGTGCATGGATGGAGGGGCATATTTATCAATGGATGAAATTTAGGGCCACATTTACCAAGGGTCGAAGAGAATTTTCAAATAAAATTCAAATTTTTAAGTAATTTTGGCTAACGTCGATTACTGAATAACCCAAAATTCTATTCGCATTGAAAAAATTTGAAAATTTGTATTTCGAAGTACTGTCTCTTTAAATTACTTTCAAATTCGACATTTTGCCACCTTGAAGCTGCCGAATTGCCATTTTAGTCCATGGGGGACCTCCTAGAGCCATTTCTGTAATTTTTTATAAGTGCCAAGAGTTCGAAGGATTTCAGTTGAAATTGTTTGAATCGTTCAAATAAAACGTTGCATTCGAATGATTTGAACAATTTGAATTAGATTGAAAACTGACTTACTTGGTCCATTTTCCATTGAAAACGCCCCCCCAAAAAATTTGATGAAGTGAATAAACTTTGAAATGTGACCATTAGTAAATCTGCCCCTTAGAGTTCACTGTATTATAACTAAGCCTCCTAAAAACCCACAGCAATTAAGAGAAAGTGGTGGAATTGTACTGGGGTGAGGTATACTTTCACACTTTAATCATTCTGCCCCTAAATAAAGGAAAGGAATTGTTGCAGAGATCATGTCCTTCTTTTGAGGAGAGAGGTTGATATTAAAATACTATATTTTGAAGGACTGACACGAGTGGTCAACCATAGTGCATCCCATTAAATATAATGCAGGGGTATAAAAATACCATTGACCCTAATTTGGTTTGTGGGGTGCTGATTCCTTCTTCTAGGCAATTCAGAGAACATGTACCCAGTTGTCATAATCGAAGTCTGGTGCTCTGTGGTAGAGGCTCGGCCACCTCCCTTAATAATCAAGCAAAATTATCAAAAGCACACAGGCTGCTGCAAGCAAGGGACACCTTGCTTGCAGCAGCCTGTGTGCCTTGGATAATTTTGCTTGAATTCAGAGAACATGCCACAATACTCTAATTAAAGGCCATCTCAATATACATAATAAATATCACAAATGGTATTTGTTTTACATTTGTATACTGGATTTGAGAGAGGACACATATATTTATCAAAGGTTGAATGTTAAGAGGTTTTTATATACCTCGAATGAACTCACAAATGAAATGGTATCTTTTTTTACATGTGGCTTGCCTCCTAAAACTTGTAAATCTTTTTATTTTTTATAAAAACATGTCTGTATGAAACAAATCCCACACAAGATAAAGAAAAGCAACCAATGCAAGAAACCATGAGTGGATGAAATAACTCACTAGATAATTTTTTATTAAGACTCTCCTGAAACTGACTCTTAAAGGCTAAACCCTAAAAATGAATATGGCTAAAAATGCCATATTTTATGTAACTGGTTTCTGTGCTGCCATATAGTAATTATCTGTATTAATTACTTATTGGCCTTATATTCTGACATTTATATTCTATGTGTATTGTATATTTTGAGTTGGTTCCTAAGCTCCGTAACTGGCAGCAGCACAGAGCATGTGCAGTGAATAAGCAGAGAAGAAGATTGGAGGATACTGGGACACATTAAGAGTCACAGTCTTCCCGGTCAAAAGTCTGTGGTTTCCATTGGGGTGGTACAGAAGCCCAACACATAATGTTCAACATTTATACCCTACATCCTTAGTTAAGCTTTAGCTGTACTTTAAAAGATTATAAATCTGCCCCAAAGTCTGTTATTTTTGGTACGGCTCATCTATTCAGTTCCTAAAACTAGACATGAGTTCCTAAAGTCCCAGGTGGTTTCCCCGACAAAAAAAAACTTGGCAGGTTTTAGGTTAGGTTTTATTTAAAAATCCTGTTTGGTGGAAAACAGCCCAAAACTATCAAGAATCCTGAAGGTAAGCATGTTCCTTTTATTAAAGGGAGCATCTGCCATTGACTTCTACATGATTACGACTTTTTTAACGACAATCCCGTTTTTTCCCCATTGAGCACTAGCTTCTTTAATAAATAAAGTGACACTATCTGACAGTGACAGTAGCTACTTGCATACAGGTGAGAATCATATTCCATTAATTTTCAATGAGGCAAAGCACTGTGTAACTTGTCGGCACTATATAAATAAATGATGATGATGATAATGAAAATCTCAAATGTTTTAATAAAGTGGGACAATTAATAAATAATTGTTAGATATATTTCTGATTGATTGCTGTAAAAAATTTACAGCTTTTGCTTGCCAAGTTTTTTCTGGTGACTTTGTGTGTTTATTTTCATTAATAAATCATAGCTATTCACGTTTTCTGCAAAAACTCACATAAATTATTGTGTTGGAGTGTTTTGCCACTTTTTTTCTCGAATTTAGAAAAAACACCAACTGCATTTTTTATAAATCTGCCCCTGTATGTATACCATATGCATTATGTTGGCCTTATATACATATTGCATGTGTCCCTGGACACAGAATGAAAACTGTATGAAGCAGAATAACATAATTCTTTTGTGGGTACCACCAGATTCTCTTGATTCTGAATGCATCCATTTTATACTTTACAGTGGTAAAAAAAATGTATTTAAAAAGCTGTTTACAATCACCAAAACTACAAATCAATTTATATCTGTTTAAGAGGTTATAATCTCCCCTTGCCCCAATAGCTAAATTTTAAATAACTAAGAAACATCATGGTTCATGGCTACAGTAGAAAATAATGCAAATGCCCAGTTATGCTGTTTGTAGTGTAGAGTAGTATATTGCAAATTGATGACTTATTCTGAAATCAGCAAGTTAGAGCAAGTCAATTTTTTCCGCAATTCATTGTCTTTGTTGCAGCCAAAATAAAAATATAAGGTTGCAAAACTCATAAGTATATCAGTGAATGAATAAATAACTATAAGAAAAAAATAAACACTTCTTGTGAAACTGATTTTTAAAATATCAACTGAATTTTTGGGGACGGTGTTTAGTAGGAAGATTGAGGAAACACAAATTAGATAAAACTATAATAAAAACAATTATGAATTTTTAAAATCACTTTTACAGGAAGGTCTGTGTCCACTAAACTGCATTATTTATACTGTAAAACTTTTATTATTATTTTCATGTATTTCTATAGCTCCAACATATTTCGTAGCACTGTAAAGTAAATGCGATTATACAACTAAATCCCATGAATTACATACAGAGAACATACAGTATGGAGTTACATACATCACAATCAATACCGGTACAAAAGGTGAGGGTCAGGCTCTGCTGGGATTCGAGCCAGGTTACTGGCTCGATGCTTTATCTATTAGGACAGGAGAGCAGCCTGTAGGGCTGCTCACTATAGGTTTCCTGGCCTCTGCAGCCCCAGCCCAGCAGCTGCCTGATTGGTTGCAGTCAGCCAATAAAGGTTGACTCTGCCATATTTAAGACCAGCCCTCCAAGCACACCTTGCTGGAGCATTAATTGGCCTCTTAGTACTGTGGCTCCGCCCCTGACTAGGTTGCACAAGCTCTTGTCCTTTTTGCCTTGCCTTGTCCTTCCTTGCCTTGCTTGTACTGTCCTTGCACCTCGTACCACTCCTTGCCTTGACCTATTCTGACCATGTCTACTCCTGCTCTCTACGCCAGCCCTTTCCTGCTCTCTGCTCCTGCTCCATCCAGTCCTCTCCTGCTCCATCCAGTCCTCTCCTGCTCCATTTCTGCTATCCAGTCCTCAAGATCTACACCCGCACCATCCTTTCCCATTCATTCTGTTCCTGTTCCACTTCTGCTATCCAGTCCTCAAGATCTACGCCTGCACCATCCTGTCCCATTCAGTCTGTTCCTGTTTCACTTCTGCTATCCAGTCCTCAAGATCTATACCCGCACTTTCCTGTCCCATTCAGTCTGTTCCTGTTCCATTTCTGCCCCATAAAGTCTTTACCTGTCCTGAGTTGTCACCCTCTTCATCCGGGTAGTCCAGTCCTGATTTTTCCCTCTCTGTCCTGTTTTGCACCTGTTCCAGTTACCTGTTACTGGTGTTATTTGGAGGAAAGAGAACCATTTTCGTTCTGGAGAGGTTTAATTTAAGGTAGCATTGTGACATCCAACCAAAGATAGTGGACAGGCAGGAGGAGACGCGAGTTGGGAGTTCTGGGTTTAAATCATTTTATTAAATATTAAACACACCATATTGTCAAAAATTCCTGACTAATTATAAAATACTTACAAAGCTGGGCAGATGAAACCTGCAATTGTGGATTGCCTGGATTGTCGGGTGGACACTGAACTCTGTGTTTGGTTTCTTGAGCCAAAGAAGTAGAAAGGAGTGTGTGGAGGGGGGGGGGGGGGGGGGGGGGGGGGGGGGGGGGGGGGCAGGGGCTGCAGCAAGCTGAACTAAGGTTTATTTGTTATTTACTTTTATGTTTAGAATTTAACATTATAGAAGTAGTTAGAAAAAGATACATGTTGAGTGTCTCTTCAGGTTTCGGTGCATTCTTTTGTAGGTTTGTATTTTCCTTGGCTGCCTGGTCTGCATGGTCTATTCTGTTGGTAGTCAGGGTCTTTTTGATGGTATGGTGCTTGCTTCCCCTAGTGCTACTGTTTCAGAAGTTACTCTCCATGTTGTGGGGTGTGGAAAGAGTGATTATGCAGAAAAGGGAAAGCAATAGTTCAAAATGAGTTACAATTATACAGCTGAATAGAAATTTGATGTAGATGTGAAATGTATTATTGTCTTACTGATATAGACTCTACATACTGTAGATGTTTCAGATTTCTAAACTGGTTTGATTTTTTTTTTCAGACACAATTAAATGGCCTTTTCTAGAGATGTCAAACTTTTTAGCCACTTCTATTACCAAGAAAGCTAATCTTTTTAGGTAGTGGTTAGGTTTGTTAAAGTGGTTTACAACTGGTACAGTATGTGCAGTTTTTAAATTATCTACAATAATGTTGTGGTTCTTGGTACTATTTATGAAGCATTCCTGTGGACATTTTCCTAGTACTTTTACTAGTGCATCACAGGCCCCTCTCATTGTGCTTCCCTTTGCACTGAACCCCACCCACTTTTTTTAATGAGCGTAAGCCTCCTTGCATCATGCAGCTAGACAAACAGCGTCTCAGACTGAGATCCATGATACCCCTTGCTCCCATTGGGGTTCAACCACTGTTTCCATTTTCAATGTAATATTGATATATACAGGTATAGGACATGTTATCCAGAATGCTTGAAACATGGTGTTTGCCGGATAATAGATCTTTCCGTAATTTGGATCTTCATACTTTAACGTGACTAGAAAATCATGAAAAGATTAAATTAACCCAACAGACTAGTTTTGCTTCCAATAATGATTGATTATACCTCAATTTGGATAAAGTACAATGTACTGTTTTATTATAGAGAAAAAGAAAATAATTTTTTTGTATAAAATGGAATCTATGAAAGACATAATTTCCATAATTCAGAACTTTTCAGTCCTACACACAAAAACATATATGAAAAAGTTTGGGAACTCCTCTTAATTCTTTGGAGTTTTGTTTATCATTGGCTGAGCTTTCAAAGTACCACCTTTCTTTTAATATATAACATGCCTTATGGAAAAAGTAGTATTTCAGCAGTGACATAAAGTTTATTAACAGAAAAAATGCAATATGCATCATAACAAAATTAGACAGGTGCATAAATGTGGCCACCTCCACAGAGATATTACATCAATATTTAAATGAGCCTCCTATAGCCTTTAATGTTTGTCAGGATTCTGAATGGCTGTATTTTTGACCATTCGTCCATACAAAATCTCTCCAGTTCAGTTAAATTTGATGGCTGCCGAGCATGGACAGCCTGCTTTAAATCATCCCATAGATTTTCAATGATATTCAAGTCGGGGACTGTGACGGGCATTTCAGAATATTGTATTTCTCCCTCTGCATAAATGACTTTGTAGATTTTGAAGTGTGTTTAGGGTCATTGTCTTGTTGGAATATCTAACCCCTGCGTAACTTCAATTTTGTGACTGATGCCTGAACTAGTGGCTAGTCCCTGAACTAGCCACACAGCCCCACAGCATGATGGAACCACCAACAAATTTGACAGTGTTTTTCTGGGAATCATTCTCTTCCATCATGCAAATCGCTTTTTGTAATGACCAAATAACTCAGTTTTTGTCTTATCAGTCCAAAGCATTTTGTTCCAAAATATTGGTGGCTTGTTTAAATAAAGCAACTCTGTTTGTGGTGTGAGTGCAGAAAGGGCTTCTTTTTCATTACCCTGTCATACAGATGTTCTTTGTGCAAATTGTGCTGAATTGTAGAAAGATGTACAAATACACCATCTGCAGCAAGATGTTCTTGCAGGTCTTTGGAGATGAGCTTTGGGTTGTCTGTAACCATTCTAACAATCCTCCACATATGCCATTCCTGTATTTTGGCCTGCCAGACCTGGGTTTTACAGCAACTTTGCCTATGGCCTTCCGTTAACTTATTACATTCCTTACAGTTGAAACTGTCAGTTTAAATCTTTAAAAAAAGTGTGATGTTTATCAAACCTCCAACATGTTAACTAAGATCTCATCTAGGATCCAGATTTAAGATCTTGGACTCTTATCACTTATATCACCTCTTTTTGTCCTTTTAATTTTCTTGTTGTTTTAATATATTTGTATCTCTCTGTCAGAAACTTTATCTAAAGAATAACTTTTCCCACTTTATAATTGCAGTTACATTTTAAATGGGGGAAAAACTTCTCCAAAATCATGAAAATTATTTAGATTGTCTTGGAATCAGTTTCAACTTTAAATTTCAAATTAGAGAATATTTCACTAAATAAGAATGTAAAATTGTTGAAATGTTTCATTCATTGCTCCTTGTTATCTTCCTTCTTCCACCTGTACATAATACTCTATCTGTCATCTATAAGCACTGATGGGTGTTGAGTGAATTCACAATGTGTAATTGCAATACTGTGGAATTCAGGTTATTGAAGCACTGCTTTCTTTCATCACGGGTACATGATACACTGATCTCTGAAGCATAAATAAGCACACTTAACATTTATCATCTATTGCTGACTTTTAAAAATTCAGAACATGCACCTAAGAAAAGTATTTTAAGAAAAACAGTTGGAGACTTTCTTATACCATATATCACATTTTGTTCTAATAAACTCATATTAGTCTATCTTTTAGTTTTTTTATTTAATCTTTCTGCATATAGTTGTGGACTAAAAACCAAAGGCACTCTTGCAGCTGCTCTTCTTTGCTTGCCTAGTTTTTTTGCATCCAAGTTGAAAATGAAAAAACCAAAGCCAGATTAAAAGAATATAATTTGATGCTAATGATTTTATTGGATGATGGAATTTGCTGAATGTGACATTGGAGCATCTACTACTTACAACTGCAGCTGCATCAACACATACAAATACACCAACCTATATCTCTAGTTACAATGAGTCATACTGACTAGTGATGGGCGAATCTCCCGCGATTCACTTCGCCTAAAGAATCGGCGAAAAATTCGCGGAATGAGTCGCGGGACGTTTTTGACGCGCGTCGCGTCAACTTTGATTCCTTCGTTATCCGACGCGCGTCGCGTCATTTTCGGCGCGCGTCGCTTTCGCTACTAGTTTTTTAGGCGAAATTTCGCTTGTCGAAATTTCGCTGGTGATTCGCGAATTTATTCGCCAGCGGCGAATCGCGGGAATTCGCTGCAAATTCGGCCCTGGTGAATAAATTCGGCCATCACTAATACAGACTAAATTACAGCACCGTTGCTTAACAGAAATGCTGCCTCTGTGCACGAGGGCATAGCTTTGTCAAACAAGTGACTCTGGGTTGAACAATTCACTGTAGTAATTGGAGCCGCTGAGTGGTCAGATACATAGTAACATAGTAACATAGTAAGTTAGGCTGAAAAAAGACTTGCGTCCATCAAGTTCAACCTTTTTTTTTTTTTTTTTTTTTTTAATTTTAACTGCCTAACTGCTAGTTGATCCAGAGGAAGGCAAAAAACCCCATCCTAAGCCTCTCCAATTTGCCTCAGAGGGGGAAAAAATTCCTTCCTGACTCCAAAAAGGCAATCGGACTAGTCCCTGGATCAACTTGTATAATGAGCTATCTTCCATAACCCTGTATTCCCTCACTTGCTAAAAAGCCATCCAACCCCTTCTTAAAGCTATCTAATGTATCAGCCTGTACAACAATTTCAGGGAGAGAATTCCACATCTTCACAGCTCTCACTGTAAAAAACCCCTTCCGATGTATTAGATGTATTATTAGCTGTGCCTGTGTTTAATAGCTAGTAATATACAATTTCTGGAGGTTTTTTTTGGTTAAACAGCAACATAGTAAACTAACATTTGGATTTCCTTTTTTTTCACAAATCGTGAATTATCTAAAAAAAAGTTTTTAAACATTTCTCTAAAAAATCTAGATTTAATAAGTGTAAAAAACATGATACAACTCTAGTATAAACTGTGCCAAATAAAAGTAGCTGAGGTCCCATAGAAGTCAATGGGAGCTAATTGCATTTGACCTTTTTTTAATCATTCAGGCTTTTAGAGGTTTTATATTTTTTGCTAGTAAATGTTGTACCTTTTTTGTTAGATTGCTCAGCATTTTTTTTTTCTTTTTTTATACTTAGACCGTCTAATAACTTTCATGGCATTCTTGATTTTAAAGAAATAGGGTTTAATCTTGTTGTCAAAAAGCTGTAATACCACTTAAATTCAACCTTTATTAAATGGGCCTCCCTGTGCACTAGTAGTTACCATTACCTGTCCAGCAGAGCTAGTCAAAAATCACATACACGTTTTTAAGTAATTGACAACATGGGAGATATTTTTTTCCTACTGAAAAAGTAGTTGTAGCATAGTGAATAGGAGGTCCTCCAACAATGTAGGCCACATGTGTAGTAGTAAAAAGAGCAAAAAAGTAAAAAATGCATGTAATTTCACCTTCACTTCAGTTTCACCATTAACTTTTATACAATTTGTAGTGATGGCCGAATTAATTTGCCTTGGGCGAATTCCCACAATTCGCCGCAGGCAAATACATTTGCGACACGTCAGGAAAATTTCATGTCGTGAAAATTTACTGGTGTCTCGTTTTGGAAGCGTGTGTCCGTTTTTGGACGCGGGTGTCTGTTTCTTTTTATAAAAAACGCCTGCCTCCAAAATAAGACGCGTCGACGGTTTGAATTTTTTTGCTGTTTCGCGTATTTCTACTAGAAATTCTATAAATTTTGGAAAATCTAAATGCCCCAGATTCGCCCATCACTAACAATTTGGCGAATTTTGATGCAGTAATGTAAAAGTAGTAGAAGTAAAACACTGCAGAGTCACTCATCACTACAGTCAAGTAGATTTGAAAATAAGGAAATATACATTATTGTAGCCTCAAAACAGAAAAAAGTTTAGCAAAAAAAACACCTTTTGACTAATTTATTTTGCAAAAAAAACCCATAGACTTCAATGTGTTTTTCAAATCTTTCCTGTGGTTTTGTGAATTTTTCATCAAAATGGGACAGATTAACTCATTACTAGTGATGGGCGAATTTATTCTCCAGGGGCGAATTCGCGGCGAATTCCCGCTTGGCGAAAATTCGCCGAATAAACGAGTTGCGAGACACGATGAAAAGGACGCGACGCGCGCCGAAATTGACGCGACGCGCGCCAAAAATGACGTGACGCGTCTCTGGAAATTCGCAAATTTTTCGGCGAAGCGAATCTCAGGAGATTCGCCCATCACTACTCATTACTAATGCTGAAATATATTGAGGCGGTAAAATAAAAAAACAAATGTGTTACCAGTAACCGATTGTTGTATGTAGGTACAGAATAGATTCTGTCACATACTGTAAGTAACAATACTGTTTATCTTCTTTGTGTTGTATATAATACAGAAATCACATTATATAGATAACAAAAACTCTAAAGTTTTAACCAGTAACTGGATTGCAAGAACACTATATTTTATCTAAGTAGCCTTGCTTTCTATTTGCGTTTTTGCAAGCTGCAAAAATGTTCACATAATGCATTTGGTATAAATAAACATTAGAAAAAATGGGCATTAAAGGAAAACTATACTTGAGCAACAGATGGCTATTTTCTATTTATGATTACCCAATGGCACATGCTACTAAAAAAGTGTATTATTATGAAAATGGTTTATTTACATGAAGCAAGGTTTTACATATGAGTTGTTTTATGCAGTATATTTTTATAGAGACCTACATTGTTTGGGAGTATATTTTTCCTTTAACTCTAATGCATTTGGAGTTAGAAAAAATGTGGGAAAACATCCCATTGAGTTCACTGCATCTGGAGCAGGAATAAATAACCAAAAAAGCCAATTAACTGCAATGTATTTGGTTTTACTAAATTATAGGTGAATATAATAATTATCACTGCATCTCTTTCTTTCTTTCAATTCTTTCTTTCTATTCTTTTGATTATTTCTTTCTATTCTTTCTATTCTTTCTATTCTTTCTTTCTATTCTTTTGATTCTTTCTTTCTATTCTTTCGATTATATCTTTGTTTCTTTTGATTCTATCTTTACCCAACTATAGTTTTAATACTTTGCAGTAAAATAGTTGGTCATTTAGTTTACTTCATTAATGTGTTAATAAAAGAAAATAATAATTTATGATAAAAACATTTTACCTCTATTTTCTTAAGAAGGCTGGATAATTAGCAACCCTTGCATCCTAAAAATCCTTTCAATTCCTAACACTGTAAAAAAATCAAGGTTAACATCAGCACATATTTTTGACCCATTTGTTTCCTTACAGCATAGTATATACGAAATGTGCTCATGCATTTGTTCCTTTAGAATTCTAGACCAACTTTTTGCTTTTTACATTTTACACAAAGCATTAAATAACATTTCTTATATCGCAAGAAATTTACTGTTTAAAATAGTAATTTATATTGGTCATTGAAAAAATATATTGCACTAATTGTTACACAAAGAGCAACAACCACATTTTTTACATTCCTTTAAGTGTGAGCCATGTAGAAGAAGATTATCTTTATTACCTCCTTTCTTCCATTAATCAATAAATGTCATGGTGCTATATAATTAGAGGTATGTAAGCATCTTATTACATGCCCCTTACTTAAATCATCCACAAGGTGCAAATAGTGACATTAGTGAATTACCCCTACCATATTTAGTACTGCTATTCTATGCCCTACTGTTCAGTGCTCTACTAAGCCCTGGCATGTCTGTTATGTAGTGATGGGTGAAACTACCCCGTTTCGCTTTGCCAAAAATTAGCAAATTGCCAGCAAAATTCTCGAATTGGCGAAAAAATTCGCGAAACGAGCTGCAGCACATTTTTGACGCGCGCCGCATCATTTTCAATGCACCTCGCGTAGTTTTCGTTGCGTCAAAAACACGCAACTCTTTTTTTTGGTGAATTTTTGCCAGGCGAATTTTCGCTGGCGTTTCGCGAATTTATTCGCCAGCGGTGAATCGCGGGAATAAATTTGCCCATCACTACTGTTATGGGAACAACGCTACAAAAAAATTATAATTACCCTTGTCCCCGGATATGTACACATTAGTAAGTATACAGATAAAGCAATGCAATATGTGTATCTTAACATGGGAAGCCTGTGGGAGGATATATTTTTGGTATCCCTGAAACAATTTAATCAGAGTCAATACTAGGGTAGGCAGAGTGGGCACATCATGTCTGGGGGATGGGGTGTTAAAATTAAAATTGCTGGATTCTCTAATCTGAATAGCCAAATCTACCCCAGTCCATGCCAACACAGTACGACTATATAGCTACCCTAGTCTACTTCTTATGTTACTTTCTTATGAATTCAGTGAAAGAAAGGTTTACATAACTTTTCTATCTAATTACATGCTTCATATGATCCTTTTTTAAATACAGTCATTCACAGTAATGTTCTGTATTTTGTATGGAGAAAAAAACCCCTCTCATTAAAAAAAAGAAGGTTGATGTACCATTCATTTTTTAATCCAATCAGATCGGTCTGTGGGTAGGTAAGGGGAAACTGAGATGATGAGCAGAAGGCAGAACTACAGATGCAGTCACTTGGATTTGTGAGTTAAATGCGTCGTGACTTAAGTCATCTATCTCATTTATCCCACTTAGCACAGAATATTGTGTCACAGCATCCCATCCAATTAAAGAGTTCACCATTGAAAACAATGGTGCTTTGGTATGCTAATGAAAAGGTTAAATGCATTTAATGAATTAAGATAACTTTAGATAACACAGTTTCTTCAATTAGCCTTGAGTCACGACGCATTTAACTTACAAATCCAAGTGACTGCATCTGTATGGCTAGTGGACAGTGGGGAAGCAAGTGGAGACAAGAGGTAAGCACTGTATGGATTAGCCAGTACTTCTTGGCTTGGCAAGGAGCTCAAATGTTGCATATTTGCCAAACTCTTGACTAGGCCCTTATATGGTTAATGACATTTTATTGCGTATGAGGAAACGTCTGTGGTTGCAAATATCTTCCTTTATGTGTGAGCTGCTTTACAATGGGCAGAATTAAACTGGGGCAGAATTGTATTATGCTTAACTGTCTTGGTTTGACTTCAAAAGTTTGCATAATGTTTCAGACAATCTGTATATGTATTTCTCCATACATTTTTATTTATAAGGTGAGTATACTAAAACATGGTTCTGATGTGCAGAATTTAGAAAATGTCAGAAGCCTTACATTGCATGTGTACCTGATTTGTTAATCCTTACCATAAGAGAAACAAAGCTCAGCTTTTTTTTAGAATTGTATTAACTTGTATCAAAATTCAAAACATTTAGTGCATTTTATACAGTATTAATTAAGCAAATAAAGGAGTGAACATATCTGCAGAATGTCAAAAACTGTGTTTATTGACATTGATCCCTTAATGGTTCAGTTATTTCAACCAATTATTCTGGAATCTAATTTACCCTGTATCCTGTTGTGTGGTTATCCCAGAAATGATCCTTCAAGCAGATAGAAAAGTTTCTAATGTTTTGTTTGCTAGTAGTTTAATGAACACAAAAAATGGTTAACACTGAAAAGGGATTAAACATAAGAAAATACTGTAATATTTCAAGTGAATTGAAGAATCCTTCCTACCTATACCAGACATGTGTTTACTGATTTGGACCATGGTTTGCATTTTGATCCACTAATTCATTAGTACAACTATGTATAACTAAGATTTGCTATACAATGTATTTACTATTGACTTTGGTTTTATATAAATTAATTGTTGTGATGTTTTTAAATGAAATGACCACTATTTAAATTGTCGTTTCTTTTCATATCCAATGGCTACCATACCTGAATATTTTCTGACAGAATTGTGTCTACTCCAGGACAATATATACAGTATGTCATATTGTTTACAGATGACAAAAATGTCTAATTTTTGTTCCTGTTTAACTGGTCATACTCTCAATGGCATATGACCATTGAGATTGTAATATGAGAAATGTGACTAAAAGATTAAATGGAAACTAAGATTGATAAGAGGAGTGAGAAACAGATGATGACAATAAAAAGTGCAAATGAGACATGCAAGTGATTATGCTTTGTAGGCACAATGACATGAACATGGTATTAGGGCTTCCACAGAGGTGGACAGCCTAGATAAGAAGGGCAGCCTTTGACCCCAATGAGGAATTAGAGTTTGGGGTTTGGACCCAGGGTGACTGTGCATCAGGTAGAGACTGAGCATTCAAGGAGCAGGTTAGTCAGAATGTACTGGCTGTAGTGAGATAGCCAGTTGAAGCTTGTACACTGTATATGTATACAAGATAGAAGGGTAAGCATAGAGAGTAAAGGAGAAGGGTCCCTGTAAGGGTGTTCATCCACAGGACAGTGATACCACAGGCTTCTGAGAGGAACGCTATGGGGCAGATTCACTAAGATCCGAAGTTGCGTAAGCATTGGCTTTGCTGCACTTTGCTAGGCGTAGTTTCAACAGTGCTGCGCAAATTCACTAAAATGTGAAGTTGTGATCAGGGAGCTGAACGGTAGAAGAGTTGTGCTAATGTCACTTCATCAGGCATAGCGAAGTTACGATATCGATGCCTAATTTGCATATGGCACAAAGTTAAAGGTGTATGAGACGTATATGCTGCGGCCACTACATTACATTACGCAAGGCCTGGAAACCTTTCATAAATCAAATAAAATAGTTCTATTGCCGTACACATGTGCCCCCTGTATAGTTTAGTTGCCATATGTTAGGAAATGTAGGGGGGAAGGAGGGTGGGAAGGTGCAAGTTAATGGGTCAGTTCTTTTTCATCTCTTTCTATTATTGAATAAAAGTTTGCCTGGTTCCAAGCTTTGAAGTGTGAGGTGTCCATGTTACACAATAAAACCTTGTTTGTACCCTTTCATTTCTACTTTGCAAGCATGGCCCTGTTCTCTACTCACTTTAATCCTACAGTTTACAATATTTGACTTAGATGTCAAGCCATTGTTCACAATGATTGTTCATTTAAAAGAAATAGAAGGCAATATCTGTGCTCAGGGGGCGAGAGAGTATACATTAACATTATATGATCATGTTATAGTTATTCATGTATTAAATTGTCATGTTTTACTGTTACTTTACTGT
The DNA here is from genome assembly GCA_024363595.1 of Xenopus borealis. NCBI lineage: Eukaryota > Metazoa > Chordata > Amphibia > Anura > Pipidae > Xenopus > Xenopus borealis. Next base: position 64,197,036 of record CM044431.1, read on the forward strand.
GTGATTGGGGTCAGGATGTCTACTGTATACACAGTTTTTTCATGGATCATCTAAAATGCATTCATTATTCTAGATATAAAACCTGAATATATCCATTATGTTAATGAAATGTTCTTTGTGTGTTTGAGAAATATTCATAAGCTTTATTAGTTTCAATCCATTGATATAACTCCTTCTTCCATTACATTTCCCTCGGAATCTAATGAATTAGTGATATGTATCTAATAGCATGCTTGGGATGACACTGAAACATATCCAACAAATTACAATGCAATCAGTAGTTAATCATTTGAAAATGAAACATCTTTATTTGAACTTAACCGAGTTAAATAGCAGGTAAATAACATGTAGCTGAGGACTATACAAAAAGGAATTACCCCTACAGAAAAGTCCCTTAAATGAGACTTCAACTTTACATGAATTTTTAGTATGAATATGTAATACCCCTAAAAATGTTGAACTACTGCTTTATAGTTGCTGTAACACTGTATTTATAACTGTAATCTTAAAACAACAGTTAACTAAGAAACATTTACTACAAGAAAAACCATCTTGAGGTCTAGTATCTCCCTTCTGTTAATTACTACAAGGTTAAGTCCTTTAAACAATGACCTAAATTGATATGAGAAGGTTTAAGAAAATCAAAATGGATGCAAGTCAAATTAAATGTTTGATTTGGAGAGGAAGTTTCCATACCTCAATTCTTTTAAAAATCATTAAAACATCAATCAAACCCAATAGGGTTGTTTTTCCTCCAATAAGAATTAATTATATATTTGTTGTGATCAAGTACAATATACTTTTTTATTATTACAAAGGAAAAGGAAATCATTTAAAAAAAATGTATAATCTTATTAAAATTCAGTCTTTGGGAGATGGCTTTTCCATAATTTAGAGCTTTCTGGATAATGGATGTCATACCTGTACTACCAGAAGTATGGGTAGTATAATAATCAGCTTTATGCATGCATAGAATAGTTTGTTGAGTTTTAGTTACCCAGAGAGAATTCTATAGAATACATAATGAGAGACTCCTATACAATACAACATAGTCGGCAACTACTACCAAGGAGTACCAATTTGTAAATGGAAAAAACAGTATACATTTATTTGTTCTAACAAACTAATATTCAGTAAGTAATTTTAACTTTTTAAAAAAATTGAGAAACAGTAATTATACTATACATTTGGATGAGAGACTTTATACACTAGGGGGCCCATTTTTTAAACCTCAATTTTTTCTGGTTGAGGTTTCCAGGGTTTTCATGGAAAAATAAAAACTCAAATCAAAGTCAATGGCAGATTTCACTGAATACGAACTGACACTGAATTTTGTCTCAACTTTTTTTGCTCCGTTTTTATTTCGAGAAAAAAATATTCATGAATGAGTTCAGTTCGTGGAAGGGAGTTTAATCGATTAATTTGAGTTTTAGTAAAAAAAAAAACCCTAGTTGCCATGCATTCAATTTATCTCATACTGTATCTTTTACTTTTTTCAATGTTTCTGTTTTGTTGCTTGAGAGATTTCCCATTGGGAGGTTATAGACAGTTTGGGATCAGTCAAATACATTTCATTTTGTTTTTGTTAAGCAGTAGTGTTGTGATGGAAAGGTCTGACTACTAGAGAAATAAAAATTTGTAAGCTGATTACGAACGTCTCCAAAACATGATTTAGAATGTTTGCTCCCCTTTTGCTTGAAACACCATTTTGAAGTTCTTAATTTACTTGAAAATTCAATTGTGAAAACTTGTGACCACTTCCGAGTCTCCATATTCTATGTGATGACACAACACAAATACTTCAGCACATGAGCAATCTTTAGACACTAACACTAATCAAGTGAAGGAATCTTCTATTTTATGCACATATGGAATTCTTGGATTATGACATTTATATTCTAAATATGCCGTATATTGTAAGTGACAACACATAGTATGTGCTGTGACTCAGCACAAAAGATTATTGGCAGTCTCTAGGGGCATCTTTGGAGGCATAGATCTTCACTGCTAAAAGACTGTGGTTGCCTTGGGCTGGTACAAAAGCCCAAAACATATTGTACAACATTTCTTTGGTTAAGCTTTAGTTCTCCAATGAACAATATTCTAGATAATATTTCTACTTCCTCTCAGATTGGTATCATTTTCGGATGTTATCTGTTGCAGTTCTCTATGACCACAGTATTTCCAGCTCAACAGAAAGTATTTGGGGACATATTTGGGACGGTAGCTCATGTGACCTCTTACCATTTTAACGTGTAGTTATATTTCAGCATGGGATTCTCAGGTAGGTTACTTGAAGTTCTATATAGTATAGATATCAATTTTTTTTTATCAAAGGTTGAGTGAGGTTTGTGAGGTTTGTTATAACTCAAATAAATTCACAACTTGTGTAAAACACTCTGCAATCGGGGAGGGCGTTCACTAATACTCAAATTGATTGAGTTTTTGGTGAAAAAAACCTTAAATACCTCAAATTGAGTCCTTTCTAAATGAAAACCACAGTTAAAAACCTGAAAATCATAAAGGCAAAAAAATCTTCAAATGGTACAAGTATTTTTGTATTCAGGCTTTTAGCAGCTTCGGGACATAATAAAGCTTAAAAAATTTGTTTTTAATGAAACTACAGATGCAGTCACTTTGGATTGTGTGTTAAATGCGTCGTGACTTAACTCATCTATCCCATTTATCCCACTTATCACAGAATATTGTGTCACAGCATCCCATCCAATTAAAGAGTTCATCACCATTGAAAACAATGGTGCATTGACATGCTAATGAAAAGGTTAAATGCATTAAATGAGTTAAGATGACTTTAGATAACACAGTTTCTTCAATTAGCCCTGAGTCACGACGCATTTAACTTACAAATCCAAGTGACTGCATCTGTACCTTAGAAAAATTCCACTCTTTGGGGAAAAAACACAACTTGACCTTTAATAAATAACCCCATAGTCTCTCAAATAGGGGAATCACTTGTTTTAGGTAATTAGTCTTAATAAAATGAAAAAATTGTAGATATTCAAAGGACCGAGTTGAGAAAATCAGAATGAGAATGTTTAAAGATCAATGGATCCAGGAAATCATATCGATAGAAATACTTCTTTTGGTCCCCAGCATCCAAATAATGCAAGTAATTATTAGCAATGGGCATATTCTGGGGAAAATGAGAGTTAATTTAGGAGGTATTTCATAGCCACAGGTCAGTGATTATGCTGCAGGGATAATTATGAAAATTAATTATTGCCTAATGCATATTTTTTTCTTTTAGTAATTGACCACCTAGGTCGTGAATGAGTCCAAATTTTAAGTATTAACTTTTTTTTGCTAATGAAGAATATTGATGTGAAGAAATTAGGATTTCAATAAAGGTCAAAATGAAGAACCAATTAGTAAATCTAAATATTTTTCATGTAGTAATCAAATAATTTTTTTATGACTTGTGTTATAATGAAAAAGAAAATGTGTCATATTACAATGCACTGAGCTCAATGCTTTTTTAAAGTCTGCTTTATCCAGATGATAGTTTACCTGTTATAAGATTAATTTGTATTGTACCATATAAGTTGCCTTTATTATACAGTCATAACATTGCTTTCTAATGTGTTTAATGAATGCATTATTCTAAGGCTGATTTAATTTAAGTTATAAAGTATGGCTAAAATGTCAACCCACAGAAAGTTATTTTTTATGTGTTAGAACACCCTTACCTTTGTGCTTGTTTCTTTTTCTTCTGTGACTTCCTTAACACCAATATGGCTCATTAATTCTTCTTTTACTTCTGTTAAGTGAGAGTTGAGAGGAGAGATGTTAGCTGTTTGTATAATAGGAATTCACAAAAAATTATTAGATACAGGGGCAGACTTATCAGTGGTCGAATTTCGAAGTGAAAAAACTTCGAAATTTGACTATCAAATTTTTTGGGGGGGTTTTGATAGAAAATGGACCATTTTCAATTGAATAGGTCCGTTTTCAATCGAATTCGAAATAATTACAATTGTTCTAATTAATCGAACGATTCGAATGATTCGAAAGATTTTCCCTTAAAAAATTTTGACTTATCAAAATGTCTGTAAATGCTATGGGAGGTGCCCAATAGGCTAAAATGGCAATTCGGCAGGTTTAAGGTGGCAAATGGTCGAATTTTAATTTTTTTAAAGAGACAGTATTTCAAAATTAAAATTTTCTAATTTTTTTCAATTCGAATCAAATTTTGGGCTCTTCAATAGTCAAAGTAGCCAATAATTACTTAAAAAATTTGATTTACCTAAACTTTGCCAAAACATCTGTAAAAGCTATGGTAGGTGCCCAATAGGATAAAATGGCAATTTCGCATGTTTAAGGTTGCGAATGGTCGAATTTGAATTTTTTAAAGAGACAGTACTTAAAAATTTAAATGTTCTAATTATTTCAATTTGAATCAAATTTTGGGCTATTCGTCAACGTAGCCAAAAATTACTTTGAAATTTGAATTTTTAAAATTAAAATTTTATTCAAAATTCTATTTGACCCTTAGTAAATGTGCCCCACAGTTTTGCTTCTCTTCAATTGACATTAGATTACAATGTGATTGCATAGGCATGTGCAATCATTGTTTATATTTTCTAAACAAAAATATCTATCTGTTCCCTTCCATTTCAAAGCATTCAACTAGTAGTTTATGTATTGCTATCAAGGGAAGTTGAAGCTGCTTCAGTTATCTTGTGAATTTGTTATTTATGCTATTTTTAATTCAGTGGTTAATATCCATGGTAAATGATTAATTACATGATGTTTTCACAAGGCTAGGTTGCTTTTACTCACAAATTACATGGGATTTAATTTTTTCAACAGGTAAAAAAAATATTACCAGATTTAAGGTGGCAAGATTCTGCATTTTTTTTTCAATTATGGTTGTGGGGGAAAAACTTGACTGTGGCAGAATAAAACTGTAAAATAATTTTACTTACTGCTAATAAAGTAAACATCAACATGAACAGTTAATAAATCAATTATTTCATTTTAGTTTAAATTCATATTGTACAGTTTACTACATGAGCATTCTTCTTAATCATCAGAGTGCTCAGGACCTGTGGGTTTCCCGGTTAATGAATGTTTCCGTAATTTGGATCTACATAAATCAGTCTACTACAAAATCATGTAAACATCAATCATCATGTAACCAAAAGGGGCTTGGATGATTTTTTGGACAGACATAATATCAAAGGCTATTTTGATACTAAACTCTACAGTTAGTATAGCTATGGGTATAGTATATGGTTTGTGTGAAAGAGTGTAGGGGTGTGTGTGTATGTGTGTATGCTGGGTTTTAATTTGGAGGGGTTGAACTTGATAGACTTTGTCTTTTTTCAACCTAATTTAACTATGTAACTATGTAATACCTTCATTATTATTATTAACATGTATTTCTATAGCGCCAACTTGATTCGTAGCGCTTCATAAAAGCATTTCAAATTAATTACAGATACAATTGTAGACTCATTTTAAATATTGACTGTTTTGTTATTTTATGTTTGTAATATCTAATATATTTCATTTGTAGAGATTATTTATATGATGCTTTTGTAACATAATGCATGTTGGAAAGACAATGGCTTAACTATTATGAAAATGAAAAAGTATTTGTTCTAGTAAAATTTCAATGTGAACAAAGTTTGAGTAGATGAAATTGTATGTTAAATTTGAACTTGGCTTCAGTTCAGAGCTCAAAGTGATTTAAGCTTAAGATAGATTCAGGTCTCAGAATGTGATTTTGATGAAAGTGAATATATAAAAAATCTCTTCTCACAATTCTATGGGGAGGAAAATGCCATATCTTTCCTTATGGAAAGTGCTGTACAAAACACCATTCAGAATAATTCAACCTATGCTGGATAAAAAGGGATAAAAACTGACAGCACTGTCCAAGTCTTTTCCCTCACTGTCATTTATGAAGTGAGTTAAAACCAAAAGCTGTCTATTGTATGTTTTTCAAGAATTTAGAAAGTTAATTGTATTAGTGCATCAGCAATATATTTTTTATATTATTTCATAAACAATGTCCAAAATAATTAATATTGTTAGAAGGAACAATGTAATATTTTAAAAAAAATTACACATCCTGTTGAGCCTATTTTCTTGGAGAGAACAGGGAAAGGGTAAGTGGCAATGGTTCAGTAAGGGGTCCTGATTACTGTATGCCTTGACGCTGCCCCCGTCATAAAGCTACATCTTAGTTTTATAAAGCCATATGTGCATATAAAAAAGTTCAAAACTGCCCTTGACCTCAATCCAAATTAATTCTGTTTTTTTTTTTTTTTAGTTTCGATATAAATGAAATACCTAGTATATTTTTTGTTTTAAGAAGTATTATATGTGCAGATTCGGCAAACAACTGGTGTTGTTATAAATTAACAGAACTACAAAAATGTTTTATACTGTTTAGTAATTTTTACCTTGGTTGCCCTGTATCTAATTAACATTCTCTGATAATACCCAGTATAAAGCTATTCTGATATAGACTGCATATTCTGTAGTTGGTGTAAAAAAGTGTATTCCCAGCACAGAATGGAACATTTTAAACTCCATACATTTGTCGTTAATGTATGAATTTTATTTCTTAATAAGTTGACCTTGACCTCAAAGTATTGCACGAGAATATTATTTGAGTGCAATGTTATGTTATTATGAACAATATTAAAATAACTGGATTACAGAGATCAAATTATGGTGCTATTTAATGGATCTTTTATTATTATTATTATTATTATTATTATAGTTTTAATGCTAATAATTTGAAAAATTGAATCCTTTGCTTCCCTTGGCATCTGTTCTTCATCATCACTAACTCTATTTCAGCTTTATTATTTAATACCTGTTGCATTTTCTCACATTATAAACATCTGTATATAATAAAAAAAAAACAGAACCCAGAAATTCTGAAGATACATTTTGTATGTATTTATTATTGAATTGCTATTCTCCTGTTTAATTAGTAGTCTGCCATTTAAAGAACTTCCTGGTTGCAAGAATCTAGTTAAAATTATTGAAGAGGTGCAAAACATAATGTTAAATTATTAAAAACTACAGACCATGGCATACAGGTATATGGTTTGTGTTTGAAAGAGTGGAGATGTGTGTGTGTGTGTGTGTATGTATGCTGGGTTTACATACAGGTATATGGTTTGTGTTTGAAAGAGTGGAGATGTGTGTGTGTGTGTGTGTGTATGTATGCTGGGTTTTTAATTTGGAGGGGTTGAACTTGATGGACTCGGTCTTTTTTCAACCCAATTCAACTATGTAACTATGTAACTAAAAGCAAGCATGACTTGGGAAAGGACTTGATCAACTCTGAAATTTTGCTTGGGAAGCTATGCCCTCATGTTCCCACAAACAAATCATATCTCTGACCTAGGTTGGTGCCGTGATTCATCTATAATATATGAATTTGCTCCAGCAGCCAGGAGTTAATATGTGCACAGTTTCCAGTGCCATGTTAAGTAGTGAATGATTCTGACTCAACATACTGACAACATGTTAACTTTGTGACACTAACACATTATAGTTAAGAGATTTTAAACTTAACGATAATGGATGAAAGTGGATGATATTGAGATTAGGGGGTTTATTTATAAAAGGTCGAACTTTAGAGTACGCTTTTTTAGACCTTGAATGAACTCAAATGAACTCACAACTTGAATCACTTCTAATTTAAGAAAAAAACTTGAATGGAAAAAAACTGAGATCAACTTGAGTTGCTTGAATTCATTGAGTTTTTGAGTGAAACCTTCTGAAAAAACGTGAACATCATGAAGGCTATTCACATCTTCATATAGTTCAAGGGAACTCTGCCACTGGCTTCTACGTGACATCAAGAGGTATTAGATGGTGTTTTTTCAAGTTTTTTGAAAAAAAAAAGTTTTCTTAAGCTGAAAATTAAACTTTTGAATAAATTTGAACCCTTACAAGTGAAGTGAAACATGGCATGTTGACCACAGGCTTGGGTAGACTGAGTACTTATGTTGTAATTAGCAATGACATATGCTGTATTAGGGACCTTTTATTAGTTTAGGGTACATCATATTAAAAGCAAATGCTCAGCTTTTCCATTAGAAACTATTGATCCCAGATATTGTGTCATGCTGTTATTTTCATACTCAACCAAACAAAGTGTAATAATGTGTAAGATATTGAGATTCAAAAGTGTTATGTTTTGGTAGCCGAGGATGAGTAAAGTTTAAAATTGCTTTATTAGCAGGCTTGTGCAGCCATTACACATCAACAGTAACTTCAACTCAAACACTTTAAACAGCAAAGAAAGCACTGTGTATGCACAGCACAACACCTGTGCACAACAACACCTACAGGCAACTTGCACAAATACCACATATCCCCCCTATAGTAGGAAAGCATTTAGGCAAATGTAATAAACAGCAACAATAAACTAGTATGCATCTGAAAGCAATACTATGCATTTTACACAACACATAGTCCTTGGTCTATGCAGGTAGTTTTCTGATTCTCCGAGTACACTTATAGGTTCACTTTCTTCAGGCCAATTGCAGTTGGCATGAGGAATAGGAAAATGTCTGTCACCAAATGGAGCTTCTCCAAAGTCATATCTAGCAGGAGCAAGATGACTTGCATTCCAAATGCGTCCATGAGATAGTTGATATGTTTTAGGTCCTCACTGGTGTATCACTTTAAGTAGTGTAATACATTTAGATTGTCCTTGTTTCAGTAGCATTGGTTTCTTAATTCTGACTAAAGATCCAGGCTCAAAGTGCACTTCTCTTGCACCATGTTTTCTGTCAGTATAAGCTTTGCATTTGGCTTGTTGACATTTGACAATGTCCGTAGTAGTTGCTTTTGTAGGCACAGTATTTTGTGGCAGTTTGATGTCTGTAACATGTAACTTAGCGTGCATCTGTCTGCGATGTAATAATTCAGCTGGCGATGGCTGGGTAGCAGGTTGGACACCCCTGCTGTAGATGATAGAAGTTGTAGCATTGACTGATATACTATGTCCTTGATCCAGTGTATAAGAAGCTGCAGGTAAAGGTAAACATGACAAACAATCAGCAGCAACATTTTTCAAACCTAGTTTGTATTGCATTTTGTAGTTGAAATCCACTAGCCTTGCTGGGGTGTGGTCTGCCATGGAGCTAGATGGATGCATAAGCCCAGAGCTCCATTACCACTGACTCTGAACACCTGTTACAAGATGGAGGCACTCACAAGTGGCTTCTGGTGAGTTAGCACCACTCTTTCTGAAAAAAAAAACTGTGTCTCATAGAATCCAAAATGGCGGTCGCGTGAGAAGCTGACTCATACAGGGAGCAGTCTGAGGTGGAGAGGGAGACAGAGGATGATATGGATATGCAAGCATACATTCCTAATCTCCCCTCAAAGACCGATATCAAAGAAATGCTCCAAGAGGTGACAGCTACTATTAAGGAAGAAATCCTTGATATCAAGAGGGACTTACTAACCCTTTCAGCTCACATGGATGGACTGGAAACAAATTTCAGTAAGTGTGCTAAAAATAAAAAAGCTGTTTATAAGCATATACAACAACAGGATAATATGATTCAGGCAGATAGAGGATCAGAAGAACAGAAGTAGGAGAAAAAATATATGAACAAGGGGTGTGTCAAGGCCCGCAGGCGGATGATAGAAGTGTGGACCAAGGAGGAAGTACAAGTTTGTGGTAACAGAAGGATGAGGCAGAGGCGAAGTCAAATCCAGGCAAGGGGTCGGTTCAGGCAGCGAAGAATCAAGGTCAAAGTCCAGGCAGAAGGTCAATAACAAGAATACAATCCAAAAGCGCACCCAGGAACACAAGTAGTAGAACCTATAATCGGGCAAGGATCACAGCTTCAGATTCTCCTAAAATAGGCCCAGATTGGCGCCAAAACGGACGCCAGCGTCACGACGCATGCCGACGCCTGCATGCGCCCGATTGGACGCGCACTGATGCCGACGCTCTGGCGCGTGCCGGCGCCTTGCCGCGCGCGCCCGATAGGACGCGTGCGCGCAAGTTGACGCCGGTGCGCCTGCGCCCAAGACGACGCGGCTGCGAATCGGGAGGTACCCTGACAGTACCCCCCTCACGGGGGGCTTCCGGACCACCAGGAGAAGGCTTCAAAGGAAAGTCCTTGTGGAACCTACGGGTTAGTGCTGGAGCATGGACATCGTCTGCCTTGACCCAGGAACACTCTTCTGGACCGAATCCTTTCCACTCGACCAGATACTGAATGGAACCCCTGGATATGCGGGAGTCCAGAATCCGATGGACCTCGAATTCTGGATGACCATCCACTAGAATAGGAGCAGGAGGAGAAACAGAGGAAGCAGAACTCAGCACAGGCTTGAGGAGTGACACGTGGAAGACGTTTGGGATCCTCATTTCGGGAGGAAGCTGGAGGGGAACTGCCATGGGATTAATCACCTCAAGCACCGGGTAAGGGCCAATGAACTTCGGTCCCAGTTTTGGCGTCGGCACCTTAAGGTGGATATTCCGGGTGGACAGCCAAACCTTATCACCAGGATGATGACCAGGAGCCGACATTCTCCGTCTATCCGCAAACCTTTCTGTTACTGGGAACTCTTCTCCAGATTGGCCCGGGTAGGGTGCCATATAGCGGTCATATGAGCGGTCATATGAGCCACCTGATCATTGGCTGCGGGGGGAGAGAAGGAAGTCCTGTGGAAGTGCCAGGGGATGAAGACCGTACACACAAAAGAATGGGGACCTTCCAGAAGAGTCATGATGAGTGGTATTATACGAGAACTCGGCCCAAGGAAGCAGGTCAGCCCAGTCATCCTGGCACAAGGAAACATGGCACCGAAGGTACTGTTCCAAGGTTTGATTGACTCTTTTGGTAGCACCATCGGATTGGGGGTTGTATGCCGAAGAAAAATTGAGAGTAATATTAAGAGTCTTACAGAGAGACCTCCAGAATCGAGAAACAAACTGAGAGCCACGGTCTGATACAATTTCAATAGGAAGTCCATGTAACCGGAAGATGTGTAGAATGAAGAGTTGTGCCAAGTCAGGAACAGACGGGAGTTTATGGAGGGAGATGAAATGGGCCATTTTACTGAATCTGTCGACCACCACCCAGATGACAGTTTTTCCACAAGATGCAGGAAGATCAACTATGAAATCCATAGCCAATAGGGATGGCGTGAACTGTTCGCCGGCGAACTTGTTCGCGCGAACATCCGGTGTTCGCGCTCACCGGAAGTTCGCTAACGTCGCGCGACGTTCGCCATTTTGGGTTCGCTTCAGTTTTTGCCCTCTCACCCCAGACCAGCAGATACATGGCAGCCAATCAGTAAGCTCTCCCT
>CM044431.1:64211237-64240720 GCA_024363595.1 Xenopus borealis
TTTGTCGCAAGTTCGCGAATATGTTTGCGAACATTTTTGCCGCGGTTCACGCCATCCCTATTCTGCACTGTTAAAAAACCTGCATGATTAATTTTTAGCCAAATAGAAGAATAGATAATGTGATCCTAAATAGGCAATTGGACCTTAAATGGCCTGACATTCTGACTAGAATATGCACAGAGCTTGCCAAATTATCCTGTGTCATATTTTATGCTACTAAAAATAGACTGTATTTTTAAGTAAGTAAGTTTACAGTAAGTAGGATAACCTTCCTGAGTCACTGCAAAGGTAGACCATTAATTAGGTATGTGTTTTGTGACTATTTTCTTAATGACACCTACCGGTCCAAAATCCATGAAATCATCCAGTATTGGTAGGGACAGCAGTGCAGACACTGCAAACTTCTCCATTGACTTATACAGGACCCCAAGTGCTTTGAGATGTCAGATTTTCAGATTCGTATTTTTCAGATCATCGGACTTTGATAAATTCTGAAAAATTCAGATTTTCTTGTTGGTCCAAAATAGTTTTTTTTAAAAACCTTTATAACAGGGCCCCTCATGCTATGTGAAATAGAGACATAGTATTACCATTGTGTTAGTTTATTGTGTATTGTCTTTGTGCTTACAATATTATTCTGCATTTTTTAAATAATTTGCAATGTCTGGCAATATCCCTCCTTTGTAGAGCTGTAAAAAAATTGTATTGTGTTCAAACACAAGAGGAGGGATATGGAAGTATGGTTTTAGCCAGCCTGAGACAATGGCAGTTTTTGTATATCCAGTTATGTGGGGAAAATTAGAAGAAACTTCATAGAAGGAGAGAATGGGGAGAGCAGGTGTTAGTGTTAAAACTAAAATTCATTTAGCTCTTTCATTAAAATACTACAAATGGCATTGAACAAACACATTATTGGACATTGCAATCAGATTGTTTACTTTTAAATTAAAATTAAAAAGCAGTACCAGTATAAAATGAAATAGTTTTTTAAATATACATAGCCTGCAAAATATTTATTGTATTCATTCTTTCACCCTAATATATGGTTGTTGTATTACAGATTGACTCATTTTTGTTTGTTATAAAATATGTGCAAGAACATTAAACTTTATAAAAGGCAATCTAAAGGATTTACAAGATAACTAAACTTTTATCAAGGCAATTTTAAACAGTGGAAATTCCAAGGAAGTACAGGAAAATAAAACTGATTAATGGAAAGGACAGCTTCAGTTTTATTTTAACATATATCTGTACTGAGAACTCAGTTTTGCACACAGTTACTAGATAATATATGCAATGACCACCAAATTAAGAAATCATCATCAGCTAAAATATAATATTGGCATTTCTGTTTAAAAACATTTATACACAAACATCATGCATTTATAAAGTGTATATGTGTGTACTGTTTGTGTGTTTAAGAAATAGTAATTATGATATAGGGGGAAAATGTAGCCCACAGCATGAAAACATTTATTGATTGTATCAGTCTTCTCAGCTTCTAGAATCTAAATTAGAAATTATGTAATACATATTTAATAATTACTGTGACTATAACTATTTTACAAAGATGAATTGCATCCTTAAAATGAAAGGCAACAACCAAACTGGTAATGTTAATAAACTACACAATTTCGGAAACTTTTTGCTAAATTTTTCAATGCCTTTTCTTTCCAATTGCAAAATTGTATATATACAGTATGTATTGTGAAAAAGGAAAAGGAGATAATTATAATAAACCCTTTAATTCACAAACACATATATATCACATATAAGCATTATATAGAATGAATATGATTTAGTTATTCATTTAAAAATAACAAGACAATAGTCCAAAAGACTGTGTAAATTATGATGTGGTGCTCTTTCTGGAAACCTTGCTGCACAGGGTCTCAAAATTCAGGCAAAAATGAAAAAATCAGAAGGCACACACGGCAGCTGTAGTGCAAACAAACTTTAAGTGGTTTATTGGAGATCTCCACAACGTTTCGGAGGTACAACCTCCTTTCTCAAGTGCTCTCAATAGTGTAATTCAATCCACAGGTATATAAAGGTGTGGAAATGTGCCACTCCTCCCCTCTAATTAGATGACATCATTATGTGCAAATATATGCTCAACAATTATACCATATATTAACCCTATAAACCACTACCTGAACAGTGACTGATAGTGCCCAAACGTGATACATAGTGCTCAATGATTACTTATTAGTGACGATAATGTCCATATTTAATTAGATCACTTAGGTTTCATCTTGTGGCTGTGAAAAAATAACTCAAATGAATGAACACTTTAGTTATAGTCTAGGGTCATACTTAATCACTATTAGTTCAAATTACAAAAAAGGGAACGATCACAAGATGGTACCTAGTTTCAAAAATAACAGGAATAATTACACTCTTCATTCAGTCCCATTGGGGCCATGGTATTCAATTTGTCTATCCACATAATACCATACCATGGCCCCAATGGGACTGAATCAGTCACTATTCAGGTATAGTAATCATGACACGATTAAATGTATAATAAGGGTTAATATATGGTATAATTGTTGAGCATATATTTGCACATAATGATGTCATCTAATTAGAGGGGAGGAGTGGCACATTTCCACACCTTTATATACCTGTGGATTGAATTACACTATTGAGAGCACTTGAGAAAGGAGGTTGTACCTCCGAAACGTTGTGGAGATCTCCAATAAACCACTTAAAGTTTGTTTGCACTACAGCTGCCGTGTGTGCCTTCTGATTTTTTCATTTTTGCCTGAATTAAAAAATAACACTATTTATTAAATTCCAGATTACACAGACTACAAGACACTAGGGGACCGATTTACGAAATTCACATGAAATGATCGAAGTTCGATCGAATTCGATCAAATAACGATCGTACTTTTTTTTTTGTGATCGGATATTCGATAATTCGATCATTCGATGATCGAAGGATTTAAAATTTTAAAATTATTCGACTGACTACTTTGCCAGACTGAACCTACCAAATTGTAATAGAAGCATATGGGAAGCTCCCCATAGGCTTCTGAGGCTAAGTACTGCTCGAATACCATTCGTATGATCGGAGCATTCAGTCATTCGAATCGTACAAATTTTTCAAACGATCAAATGAAATTTCATGATTTTTTCGTGAAATCGAATGATCAGTATCTGATCTTTCGAATTCATCGAGAAATCGCCATCGAATGCTTATCGAATAGTTTTAGGCTATCATTTTGCTCGATATTCGATTTCTCAATTAAATCATACGATCGAATACTGATCGTTCAATTTAACGAAAACAATCGTACTTTTTCCTTCGAGCCTCTGAAAAAATAGTATGATTTGAACGATCATAGTGTTCGATCGTACGAATGGTATTCGAGCAGGACTTAGTCAAAGAAGCCTATGGGGGGATTCCCATAGACTTCTATTGAAATTTGGTAGGTTCAATCTGGCGAAGTAGGCATTCGAAAAATTTTGATTCCTTTGATCATCGAATGATCGAATTATCGAATATCAGATCATTCGATCTATTCGATAATTCGGTATTCGATGATCGAAGAGGCCAAATTAGAATATTCAAATATCCGATTAAATCGTACGATCGTAATTCGATCATATTCGATCAAACTACGATCTATTCACGTGAATTTTGTAAATTTGCCCCTATATATCAAATCAGTTCACTCATAATCTGTTTCACTTCTAGGCCCTCATATCTATAAAAAGGGAAATATACAGTTATATAAACTATAAAATATAATATAAACTGAGTTTGAAACTCTAACATCAAATATACCTTAGTGTTAAATGTCACCTGCACAGATAGGTTACATTTCTTTATAGATAGATAGATAGATACAGTATTTAAAAAACATTTAACATTTGGATGGATTAAAAAAAAACATGGTTTCATTGTACACTGTATTAGTATTAGGAATCTGGAGATGAGATTTCATGTGTCCTTGTAAGAGCAAATAGCATGGCTGTTCTCTCTTTTATACAGGTATGGGACCTATTATCCAAAATGCTTGGAACCTGGGCTTTCCAGATAATGGGGCTTTCCATAATTTGGATCTTCACACCTTAAGACTACTAGAAAATCATGTAAACATTAAAAATTTTGTTTCCAATAAGGAATAATTATATCTTGGTTTGGATCAACTACAAGCTACTGTTTTATTATAGAGAAAAGGCAAATCATTTAAAAAAATTTGGATTATTTGATTGTAATGGAATCTACGGGAGAAGGCTTTTCAGTAATTTGGAACTTTCTGGATAACGGTTTCCAGATAATGGATCCAATGCATAAAGTTTCTCTTTACTCTTCCTGACTTCTCATACCAGGTGATCTGACTCTTATACACTGTTTTAACTAATTAAACTATAATTTAATTCAGGATACTATGTACTAGAAACAAAAACATATAACAATATAATATGCAATGTTTGTCATCATTTAAATTTAGTTTTTATTGATGTCTAGGAATATGTGTTCTGTTAAATTATTTATTTTATGTCAGTGCATAAAACTGTATGGAGGATAATATTAAAATTGTAAAAAAATAAGTCTACATTTTCTGGCACAAGTCTAGGTCTTGTGTCAGTTAAACAGCTTCCTTCTGTGATAAGCATTCATTGAGAAGTTACGCTTCTTGGCAGGTAGTTTAGCCATTCCAAGGCCAAACAGCATAGATCAGAGCAGCTTGACATTTATTCTCTTTAAGACTGGAATTGGATCCTTGGTAGTGTGTTTCTTGAAGTACCTTTTAAAAGTCCTCTTGTAACATGGTCTGTCCTTGAAACATAAAAATATTTTTAATTAAAAAAGTATCCCTTTTTTGGAAGAGAAAATAGACACAGTAATTTACCCAAACACATTTAAAAGCAAGACCTTTATTTTAGTTTTTACAATGAATTAATTTTATATGTAGTATATAAATTGTGTATATCCCACTCACTAAAGTACATCCACTGCAGTGCATTTAATTTGAAATATAATCTATCATTTTACAGAGAACTATGTTTGTGCAGTCAATCTTTGGGCATTTACAGATGCAGTCACTTTGGATTGTGTGTTAAAGGCGTCGTGACTTAACTCATCTATCTCATTTATCCCACTTAGCACAGAATATTGTGTCACAGCATCCCATCCAATTAAAGAGTTCACCACTGAAAACAATGGTGCTTTGGTATGCTAATGAAAAGGTTAAATGCATTAAATGAGTTAAGATAACTTTAGATAACACAGTTTCTTCAATTAGCCCTGAGTCACGACGCATTTAACTTACAAATCCAAGTGACTGCATCTGTAATACTTTGGAATTCAGCCAAGCGCAACAATCATATATAGTCTGTTTAAACAGTACCATGCACTCATTTCCAATCCATAGGTGCTCAATGGCGCTCCAGTCCCCGGCGGCGTTTTGTCCAAGGTGGAGGAATACATGACCCATGTGGGCCGATGCCAGTGTCGCTCAGCTTATGTGAAAATTTTAAACAAAAGGATTTCCAGGTCACAGATTCAATGCTCAATTATAGGAATTGCTGACTTGTGTTCCTGAGTTTCCGAACTCTGACTCTGATTCTTGCTGCCTGCCTTTTTGATCTTTTGTCTGAACTTGACTACGCTTCCACTTGACCCCTTTTGGATACGCAAACTTGGGCTTATCCCCTAAGTTTCCTCCTTGAAGTCAATAGGCCTTTGACATTATAATGTCCATTTACACCACTGAGGAAGCCGCGCCTGATGTAGTAAGAACTTGCCTCCAATGCCCCGCTATAATGGGGATCCTAAAGCCTGCAGTGGTTTTGTGACTCTATACCTTATTCAGTTCAAGTTACGACCCTCACGATAAGCCAGTGAGTGGGATAAGGTGGGATACGTGATTTCCAGTTTGGAGGGCAAGCCGCTAGAATGGGCAACTCCATTTTGGTAGAAGAATTTCCCTCTAACCTTCAATGTCAAAGCCTTCCTCCAAGCTTTCTATACTATTTTTGACGCCCTGGGTTTTGTCACTTATGCCTCTTCCTGACTCTTACAGATCCAGCAAGGGAATTGCAATGCCAGTGGAACAATGATGATTATGAGCAGTATTCTATCAAGGCTTGTCCAGCAGACTCAAAGATGATTTAGTCTCCAGGGATCGTCCTGAATAATTGGAAGATCTGATTGCTCTCGCCATCATAATAGACACTCAGGGATCACCAATCCGATAAAGACAGTAGCAAAAGATTCCTGCCTGTCCTAGCTCCACACTTCCAGATACATCGCCTTCCAGCTCCTGTCTCTCCTCCTCCTGTCACTCCCCCAGAGGAACCTATGCAGATTTGCAGATCTAATAAAAGGCAGTAGTATAACTACAGAAGAAGCAGACCATGCCATCCAGTGGTGCCATGTTTTAATTGCGGTTCTAAGAGTCTCTCAGAAGTAATTCAAACACACTGGCTATGTCTGAGCAAAGGTTTATTACATACATAGAATGAAAAAGAAATACATTACCAAATGAGTGAATGAGCAGCCCCCCCCCCTTTCTGCAACCAAGACTGGGAGATCCCAAACAGTCCACAGATGGAAGGTCTCAAACGGAGCACGGAGGTCCTGTGGCAGCACGCGTTAACCCCACAGGCGATAATGATTTGGTTAATAACAGATCTTGATTCCCATGCGCTCATCAGGATCTGGCCAGACTCCCAACAAGCACAGCGAAGCAGAGATCTTATTTTAGCTAACTAGTGGCTGAATAGCATATTGTGCCTGTAGTTACAATAAAGAATAGTCTGATAAGGGCTTCAGAAATCATAAACATATTAGCTAATACATATGAGAATATCCAGAGTGAGAATAAAGAACAAGTATTAGGTCATTGAGTTGATTAGTTCCCATGATTTCTCTTGCACAAGGCTTCATGATACAGGATTATAGATTATAAAGCTGTCTTGTATACTATATTGGGTTCAACTTACGACATTGGGCTCAACAGTAGAATAGTTCTTTGTGTTATAGTTTTATATAGTTCTGTAGCAAAGTATTGCAATGAGCTATGGGGTTTAATCAAAGTATTGTCATGAGCCGGTGTGAGTATACAGCATGGCAGGGGAGAGGGTTGCGGATTGAAACAACGACACAGCGTAGGATCATGTTAAGAAAGGCAATTTGTTGAATTTTTGTTTTATTTGAGAGGGCATTCATTCAAGCAAGGTAGACGAGCAGAGATCTGTGTTATAATTTGGGCTATTTTTATAGGGAGGATAAGAAGTACAGAGTTTCTCTATATGAAGGGGGTTATTTATTGTTTTTTTCCAGAAACATTTTTTTTGAGGGTTGTATTCTCAATTTTTTTGAGATTTACAATGCAACAAAAAAGCCTGAATCCAAAAATACTCCAGCTAAAACCTCTTGAGGTAATGTAGAAGTCAGTAGAAGAGTTCCCTAGAACTATTAGATATTTTTTGCCTTTATGATTTACAAGTTTTTTACAGTGGTACAGTTTGAGGTATTCAATGTTTTTTCACCGATAACTCTATCAATTCGAGTAATAAAGTTTTTTACATTTGAGTTTTTTCATAAATAAGCAAACATTTGAGTAGTGAGTACATGTGAGGTAGAAAAAACTTCCAAATTCGACCATTGATAGTGATGGGCGAATCTACCCCATTTCGCCGAAAAATTAGCGAATTTCCAGCAAAACGAGTCACGGCATGTTTTTTTTTGGTGAATTTTCGCCAGGCGTTTCGCAAATTTATTCGCCAGGGGTGAATTCGCGGCTAATTCACGTGATTCGTTGCTGGAGAATAACCATTGATAAATAGCCCCCTACGAGTAAGTTGTGATGAGTTTTTATATGTATAAAAAACAAGGATTGGTTAGAAAGGTAAGACGAGGACTAGGAGGCAACTTGATTAGAAATACCAAGATTATGGGAAATGGTCAACATTATCAAATGGAAAAGACAAATGAATGAAAAAGGAGTATCAGATTAGAAAATTTTCTATAACTGCCAGGCTGAGATTAAGAACCCATTCAAAATATTGGATATCCTCATCATATATTTGGTATACAGTATGTAGTACATGTATTTCAATTTGGAATGGGAACTAGGAGCCTATTACATAGTTACTGACAGCTCAGAGGTCGCATGCTTTAACAGAGCCTAAAGCAATAGACAGGAGTCTAAAAATATTTCCTCACTAAAAGTTACATTGAGTAACAGGATATCCAAAATCTGTTATAAGGGAGGTATTTTACCATACTAATTTTATTTTAACCTTATATCATAAACATGTTTATTTACCCAACAAGTTTGGCTAAACAAAGACGCAAAATCAAAGTATTGTCTCTTTTAAAAATTGTAATTTAATCCATCGCCACCTTAAACCTGCCAAATTGCTGTTTTGACCTATGAGGGACTTCCGAGAACTTTTAAAGAGTGTTTTTAAAATTTTTGAAAAATCTAATATTTTTGGAGGAAATATTTTGAATCGTTTCAATCGAAGGATTCATATGGTTTTAATTAGATCAACCTATTCGATCGAAAACGGTCCATTTTCGATTGAAAAGCCCCTTCTAAAAAAAGTCGATAAATCTGCCCCAAGATATTAGCATTGTGAATTTTGTAACTGTACCCTTAAAATAACAACATGAAAATGGTAATTTGGTGACAAATTGGGGAAAGCCAGTATGCTACAGGTAGTGTGATGGCAGTGCAGATAATGTGGAAATGCTCATTGCAATAAAAATAAACATGGAAAAAAAGAGATTTGTTTATTTAACTCATATCAATTTAAAATCCTGGCTGGTCATTCACATGAACAAATCACCTCACAATTAAATTACATTTACATATTAATCAGAAGGAAAACAGAACTTCTATGTTTTTACGGATGACTGTTTTTCCTAATTATATTTGTAACAGTCAAGAAACATCTAATTGGTAAGGTAATGCTTGATGGAAACTGGACGCATTTTTTAACAAAAACAAAAAAAAAATCTGAATTTTCTCCCAGTAAAGTTTTAAAACAAATAAAAAAGTATAAACAAGATATCATATGTTAAAAGGAATGTATTTTTTCCAATGATGAAAATAAGTGTGATCTGATATCCTTATATTTTACAGGGTGTACATTTTTTATTATACTACAATAATATATAATAAGTTTCAATAGGTCATGTGATAGAAATTACATAATATGATTAACTGAAACGTGTGTATTGGTGCCCCTGTTGCAAAATATTAGCATATTAGGACCTGTATAAAAAACACTCAGTCTCATGTTTTTATATGGTCATGGAACTCTTCAGTAACTTATAATATCCTTATATTTTACAAGACAATAGGGAGTACTTTATTCACTATATAATTTACAGAATATACATGCCATCAGGGATAAGGACATTAATAGCATATAGCTTACCTGTCAAGTAAATCAGGAGAATAAAGGAGGATTTTTACCTTGTCAAAAATTAAATTGCAACTTCTACACTATTTCCCTATATATCAGATTTATAATAATAATAATTTCTATATTCATTCTGAATGGTAATACTGAAATAGCAGTACAATTACATACTCTAATATTGCCAGCTCTGTTGTTGTTATTATTTTTAACCTTGCAAGATGTAGTTCATATACACAGTGGCTGGTAAATGTGTATTGTTCTGCAACACTTGGCATCATAGTTAATTCACTGTTATTAAACTACATGTTCGAGTGCTTGCATGTTCGTCTATTTTCACATGACTTCTATTATAAATTATAAATTGCATTTTAGTCCCTATTATTCTAGAATAAACAGCTGTGTGACAATAAATGATTGGTAAATAGGAACTAAACAATGAATGCTGTATAGCTACTGTAGATTCAAGTAAAAAACCCTCTCAGAGTAGGATCTTATTTAAAAAGGTATACTATAATGAAGATGGGCTGATGGATGATCTATTATGTGCAATATGAATCCATCTGCTCTTGTAATGCATCACTGTCACTAGAAGCAAAAAAACAAAGGTTCTACACAAGTGTGTTGAAAAAGTTTAGGTTGTGACAGTTTTACTGGGCTTTTACTGTAACTGTTTTCATCAAGCTTTATTACAAAGTCACAAGGTCAAAAAATATAAAAAAAGAATAATTTTTTAAAGAAATAAAGAAAGACTTGCAGAATTATCAGTAAAGTTAAAATCATATGATTCATCCTGCAGCACGTCCTACACTCTTAATCACATAGCATCTCTATCTGCCACAGGTCTTAGGAGGGCCCAAGCGAAAAAAAAAAATTATGGACATGTACTATCTGTGCCCAGAGCTAGCCTTAATTAAAAAAAAGTTTTAATGCCTATATATGAAGAATAAGAGATACACTTACATTAGTTTGCCTCTGCTCAAATCCCTAGAATATACCAAGCTCAAGGGACAATAATGCAAAAAATATCTACATTAACAATAAATACAAAAGCCACAACCTACCTGCACGCCAAAGTTTTCCTACAACCCTTGCCAAGAAAATTACAAGTGCACTTTACAAAAAATTTCTTACACTGCAAACAATCTCAGAGAAAGCATGCTAGACATGACGTTACTTATTACACTTTATGGAAAATATCATATGCTCTGTGTGGATAATTTTTATTCGTAAAATTGAATGTTTCTTATTTTGATTTTATTCTTTACATGAGCTCCTTTAGTGTAAGAACAATGGATATTAAATAGTATGATTAAAGTACATTAATCAACACATGCAAGGCATCATTTTTAATCTTTCTGCATTAATAGCGCTGCTGGAGATAACAAACAACAGACCACGTCTTAATGTGTACTAATCAATTAATGCATATTCATCTGAGTCACCTTGAAAAGCATTTGCAGCTGGAACTGAAGAAGCAGCTGAACAAGGCTAATGTTTCATTGATAACATAAGCTTTTCATTTTAAAGAAAGCAAGCATTAAAGGATTAATTTAGAAAGCACATTCTTGAGTACTTCACACTATACAATATATATATATATATATACGTTATATGTTATGTTATATATATATATATATATATATATATATATGTTATATATATATATACTCTAGTGCAGTGGTCCTCAAACTTGGCCCTCCAGCTGTTAAGGAACTACAAGTCCCACAATGTCCCAGCTGGAGGGCCAAGTTTGAGGACCACTGCTCTAGTGGGTACCGGCACACACGATAAGTAGTCTCAGGTGCCTGGGTGCAATCCTCGGGATTGACGTGAAGAGATCTTGGAATGAAGTAGCACTCTCAGGTCTTATAATAAGATAAAGAACATTTTTATTGTGGGCGTTCCAGTAAGTGCGACTAACATTTCGGCTGGAAACCCAACCTTTATCAAAGTGTTTTTAATAAAGGCTGGGTTCCAGCTGAAATGTTATTCACACTTACTAGAGTGCCCACAGTAAACATTTTATTCAAATTTTCAATTCGACCCTTAGTGAATCTGCCCCTTAGTAAATCTGGCCCTTAAAGTTTCAATTATTTTTTAGTAGATGTGAAAGTCCATCTATAAAAATTCATAATTGTGCTGTAGAGGTTTATTCAAACACAAGAAAACACATTTTCAAAAAAAATTTATGTCAAGTAATTTAGTAAATATAAAAAGCACAAACTAAAAAAAATTGCACAGTGAATCCAAATAAGAATATGAAAATCTTGAAATCTTTGAATCATTTTCTATGATTACAAGCAGCTTTGTTATTTGGTTATTAGTCTTTTTTGTCAACATTTTTTTTTGAGCATCATTTTTGTAGCAAACTATATTAGTCTTTATGGATGTTTTTTCTTGACACTTCGGAAGGGCAAAATCACATGTATTTTCCTTAAGTTTACGGTTACACACATGCCCTACATTGTTAGAGGACCTCCACTATTCTACAATTTCTTTATCATTAGAAAAAAGGCCAATTAAATATACGTATATGTCTGTAATTTTTCACATTACCTCTGCTTTGCATCCCACATTAAAGTGGACCTGTCACCCAGACACAACAATCTGTATAATAAAAGTCCTTTTCAAATTAAACATGAAAACCAATTTCAATTTTTTATGAAAGCATTCATAGCTGTTTTAAGCTCATTTAAAAATATCAGCTGTCAATCAAGTATTGTCTGCCACTCCTCTATGCCTGAAGCATAGAGGCGGGGCAGATACTTACTTTCACTTTCCATTCAGCACTTCCTAGATGCCACTGCTTCCCACATATTCCCCTAGTTCTCTTAACCATTTAATTGTGTAGCCAGGGAATGGGGATAGACATCGGGTCCCCCACTCTGGTGCACAAACAAGATTCTGACATGATGCAAGGCTTGTCTTAATAACAGTGTCCTCAAAATGGCTCCTGCCTGCTTGCTATAATTTTGAATTCCCAGACTGAAGGAAACAAGAATATAATAATTTATATAGTGTAATTAATGTTCCTTTTGCTTGACTAATGTGATAAAATAGGATTTTGAATATTTTTTTGGGGTGACGGGTCCACTTTAAAATGAATAAACTATATATTTATTTGTATATCCATATATTGGTAGTGGGACAGCTCAGATCCCCTTGGTTGATGGGAAGTAACGGGGAAGAATAAAATGATGTGTGCAGTTGTTGCATCTCATTTTTTGCCGTTAGTCATTTTTGTTTTGTTGCGCAAAGTAAACAAGGTGTGGGGTGAATTTGTTACGCATATTTGAGCAAATGTTTCCTGGTGGTGAAACACAGAGGTTTGTGGCACATCTATACATAGCAAACTTGTTTGCTCATTACTAATGCGCATAACAATTAATCAGTAGTGATGGGCGAATCTGTGGCATTTCACTGCACCAAATTTGTCATGAATTTCGTGAAATGTTTATTAGCGAAAATGTTGCGGGCGTCTCGTCTTGGACGCCTGCGCACATTCGCGTTGGCATCCAAAAAAAAGGGCTCCAGCATCGAAAACAGGGTGGTGTGCGTCTCGTTTTGGACATGCGCGTCTTGGTTTTTTGACCCCGGCAAATTTTTGCCACCAATTTGACCCAGGGAACAAATTTGCCCATCACTATTAATCAGTATGTTCATGTGCAAAAATTGAGCATGTAGGCACAAGTGCATAACTTAGACAGGGATCCCCAACCTTTTGAACCCCTGAGCAACATTCAGAAGTAAAACGAGTTATGGAGCAACACTAGAATGATAAATGTTCTTGGGGTGCCAAATAAGAGCTATGATTGGCCTACATTCAGGCTCTGTTTGGCAGTACACCTGGTTTCTGTACAATTAAAACATGCCTCCAAGCCTGGAATTCAAAAATAAGCACCTGCTTTGGGGCCACTGGGAGCCACATCCAAAGGGTTGGAGAGCAACATGTTGCTCATGAGCTACTGGTTGGGGATCCCTGACTTAGAGGTATACTGAATTAAAAATTTTAGGGGGGAAATTTGCATAATCAAATTTATTAAAACTCAAAAAAGTTTATATCAAGGAAATATACTGCTGTTTTTTCATGCTTGGGATTTAAAACAGTTTTGAATTCTCAATTATTTTTAATTGATTTTACTGTAGGTAATCTATTTTGGCAAAAATAATTTTTAGTCCTTAATGCATATAGCTGCCCCTCATGTGGCAGCCCTGGTGGGCCCAGACCCCCCCCCCACGTACAATGCTAAGCAAGTTTATAATTGTGAGACAGGATTTTTTTGTAAGTAAGAAATCTACTTCCTGAAATGCCATCTCTCTTGAAGTCCTATCACAAGCATACACTTTAAAAAGAATCATACAGGACATGCCTTTGCCTCAGACTATTAAATAAAATACAAGAAACGTTATTAAAAGTGTTAAGCTTTCACATCACATAACAGTCAATTGTAAGCTTCCTTTTCTAGATTTTTCCAATTATTCAGTTTTGAAGCTGCACACACAATATGGATTTAATTGTTTTTTAATTTTGTGAGATCATTCCTAAATGGTTCCTTGTGTTTACTCAAAATGGTAACATAGTAGTCAACGTGATAAAATTTTTAAAGCAATATCATGAACCTATCTTTATTAATTTTGTGAAGTTTAATTAGCATTATATAAAAATGATGTGATGTATAATAAATGCTATTGTTTTAAGCCACTGGAAAAAGAGTGAGGGGTATGTAAAATTTGAGGATAGTCAGGGGCCCTTTGGCAATGCAGCATGGTAGAAAACCTTTTTGTCTAGAAGAGTGCAATGGTGTTCTCTGCCTATTGAATCCCCATCTGAATACAGGTGTGTTATGTGCTGTGGTGTGATATGCTGAATCTGGTTTTCCACCTTGGTTGGCAAAATAGAAAATCCCCTAGGGCTTTTGTATCATTCAATTAATTAAATTCATATGTAACATTGTCAGATTCATTCATGGTTTTGAACTGTTTAGTTTGCCACTATTCACACAAACAGTATATGATCCTACTACACTCTTGAACCTTGAACTATTGGAACCATACTAACATGGATATATTGTGACAAGCTGACTGCCTGAACACATCATTTTGGGGGAAATTAGCTATGGTATGCAGGTAACTAGTGGATCAGGAGCATAAAGACAGGAACACCATGTCTTTGGGGAAAAACACAGGTTTATTTCAGCAAACTGTTCTCAACATAAAGTTACAGGAACACAGCTAATTAGTGTCTTAACAACACACATATATATATATATATATATATATATATATTTTTTTTTTTTAAATATGTATAAAATCACATGAACCTAGGTCCTAAGTCCTTATTAATTACTTTTTAATTTTTTTAATTTTTTAATTACTTATAAAGGAAATTGTTTCAATTACTTGTTTTCAATAAGTTATTTAATTGTTTTCCCTTCACAGGAACGCTTGCTTGGGGTATACTGGAATTTGAGCATAAAGCATTTACCTATACAAATATTTTTGGAATGAGTATATATTGCTGCAAAGTCCTTAGACAAGTTATATAATTAGGTCTCGAGACTGAGCTCACTAGGGATCAGCCATTGAATTATTGCAAACATGTAGAGCCAGAGTAAAAGTTGTCATAGGCCTCTGGGCATTTTAGCTGGACAATTTGGCACTGTAGTTGTATCTCAATGAGATGGACTCTAAAGTAATAAGTTATACATTTTATTTATACTGGGATGCTATAACTGAGCATATTTATATTCAGACTGGTAATTTTGAGCAATAAACTGATGCATTGGTCTCCATAATAACTACATAGAAAAATCTAAAAAGAAAACAGTGAGGTAAAAACAGTATCAGTAGCCAGGTATAGAGTCACTCTATGAAACCGAGGGTACATATTTGGAATCAAAATCAACAAGTTTGATGCCATAAAATTTTTAGCAGAAAAGTAGCGCTTTGTCCACTTTGCCATCACACTGTATACTCTAGGCCAGTGATCCCCAACCAGTAGCTCGTGAGCAACATGTTGCTCTCCAACCCCTTGGATGTTGCTCCCAGTGGCCCCAAAGCAGGTGCTTATTTTTGAATTCCAGGCTTGGAGGCAAGTTTTAATTGTATAAAAAACAGGTGCACTGCCAAACAGAGCCTGAATGTAGGTTGACAATCCATATAGGTTCTACCAAATGGCCAATCACTGCACTTATTTGGCACCCCAAGAACATTTATCATGCTAGTGTTGCTCCCCAACTCGTTTTACTTCTGAATGTTGCTAACGGGTTCAAAAGGTTGGGGATCCCTGCTCTAGGCTAATGAGCTGACGATGAGTCAGAAAAGGTATCAGTGGTCATACAGGTCCTACAGGTTACAACGATATCACACTTTACTGGGGGGGAAAAGCATTGTGGGGCCACAGTTAAATGGCCCAACAGACACATGATTACATTGAAGCTGCTTCTGGCATTGGACCCAAGCAGGAAGTGCCTTAAGTTATGAAGCTGTAAATCCTTTTATGCCATATCATAGATTCGATGGTACTTGCCACTGTAAGACAAAATAGATTTTCATCAGTGGTGAATGTGACTTGCATAGTTTCTCCTGCAAAAGAAAATCAGGGGCCACTGCAAATAAGCTTCTCTCACATCACCTTACCTATGTTTTCACTCCCATTTACCGTATATACTCATCTTTCAAGTGGTACAGGTGTGGAAATGCACTCTCCTGGGTCCCCCTATCTCTTAGGTTATAAAATAGTTAAGCCACTGTTTTTCATAGTAAGTAACTTAAGTTATACATAGTGCTGTTGTAACAGACCAAAAAACTGGTAGCTTAAGGGCAGTGAAGCTAGGTGCCTCAAAAGTTTTCCTAATAGTTGCCCTTTAATTTACCTTTCATTAGAACAAAACACAGCTATAACCATGTTAGCTGTTCATATTGTAATTGCCACTTTACCTAAGGCCTATTTTATCAATTCTTTTTTTCCCCAAGTAAAAAGTTCTTATATAATGCAGTTGCAAATTGTTTTAAAATGAATCAGTGCTTCTTGAGATTATTGTCTCTGACAGAATAATAACAGTCAATTGGAAATAAGTCACGGTGTCTCATGTGTAAGAAAAGGCTCTCAAAGAATAAATACATCTTTTCCTGTGTGCATTATTACCTAGCAGTGAAATAAATATTTTAAAAGTTTGTATCACTATCCCATAGCTAACATAGCCAGAGATTTGTTTTGTTATATTGTTTGGAGTTTTATTGCACTGTTTAAAACCCCCTGCCTTGGCTGCCATATTTTTTCCTTTAAATGAGAATTGTTCTGCTGCACTGTTTTCATTTCATCTGCTTTGTTTCCTGAAAATGTCTTTAGGGGTAACATTCATTTAAAGCTTAAGTAGCTAGTCAGGATGGTATGTCAAAGTAGGGCAACAAAAGAGAGACACTCTGGGATTGACATGAGGTTTTGAGGATTAAATATCATGCAAAATATCCAATTTTTTTTATTCATTAACTTCTAAATAAATAGGTGAATAGAGCAATACATTTCTATTTCTATTGCTATTTCTGAAGGGCAATTAGAGAGCTTAACTCCCTTGCAGAATATTACATATGCAAATCCCAGCTGTCTTATATCTTCATTGCTTCACTGTCCATTTGCAGGAAAATCGTTTGTATATTATGCAGTATAAAACCAGTGTGAATCAGATGCAAAACCCCTGAATGAAAAGCTTAAATATATTTATGCTCAGAAACCACAATTCTGGAATTTTTAGCAGCAATCATTTCCTTAAAGCTATGTCATACAGTTTATATATACAGAGTATATTTGTTAAAAGTCTACTAATTAAATG
Source organism: Xenopus borealis (assembly GCA_024363595.1). Taxonomy (NCBI): domain Eukaryota; kingdom Metazoa; phylum Chordata; class Amphibia; order Anura; family Pipidae; genus Xenopus; species Xenopus borealis. The sequence continues at coordinate 64,228,466 of CM044431.1, forward strand.
TGTCTCTTAAAGAGGCAATATAAAAATATTTGTTTTTTTATATAAACTTGCATTTAAATGGCTTCTCGACAAGGCTGTTTTATTTAGTAAATATAATTTCATATTGGTTAATGTATTGTGTGGTTATTAGTTTAAATTTAATTTGTTATATCCTGCCCCTAGAATAAAATCAGTTATGTTAAAAAGAGATAATAGGGCTTGCTTACAAAGGTGATGCAAAGTACAAAATATCAACACAAATTGCCATGTTTCTGGTATAAGAACACTGCAATTTTCCAATGCAAGTGGAAATAAGGTCCTGTGATTAGAGCAGAGAGCGCAATTCCTGTCTGCACTAGAAGGCCCGAATTTCCAGGATGAAATTCAGAAATGCAGCTCTTAAAGTTACCAGGAGTGGCATTTTTCTATCCCTGGCAATCAGGGGGGCACTGCCACCTGAGGCGAGTGCCTCAACTCGCCTCATTGGCGGAGCACCCCTGGTTCTGAAACTGAACACAGAGATATGTAAAAAGGCCACTATTAGAATATCTGAATATGCTTTATCGTATTTAAAGTGAGATACACATTTTTTCCACTTTTAGAGGTATGGAATCTGTTATCCAGAATACTGGGACATGGGATTTTCTGGACAAGGACTCTTTCCATAATTTGAATCACCATACAAGTTTACTTAAAAATACATTTAAACCCAATGGGACTGTTCTGACTCCAAGGAGAATTAATTATTTATTTGCTGGGATTAAGTCCAAGCTACTTTTTATGTGCTTAACATGGAGTCTATGGGAGATGGCCTTACCATAATTCAGAGCATTCTGGATAATGGTTTCCGGATCTAATACCTGTACCAAAAAGGGAAAAAGAGTACTCTACACAGTTTCATTTATACTTGATCACATCTTCTTGATTATTGTGATCATTTGCAGAAGAAGAAGAAGCTGTTTTCTCAAAGTCCCCTTATTTTTTCAATTACTGGTTTGTCTAGAAATAAAAAGAAGAAAACAAAAGAAAAAAGTCAGATGTTTCAAAGAACTATATACTCTTGAAATCTTGGGATGAGCAAACTATGTCAAGCTACAGTAAACTTGACATGGATAAGATGTCAAGATTGAAAATGACATCTTTGAAATCAGTGAACTGAAATAGAGAGCGAATGTGTACATCACATCAGGAAATCTACTGATATTTTACTGCAGATAAAACTCTTGCAAAAAAAATGCAATGTAGTGGATCAGTTTTATAATTGCAGCATCTTGAGCATAACAGCAAGAAATACAATAAAATAAATGGAATTACTAGAGGGTCAGTACCATTCAGATTGACTAAATATTTTGTAATGATGTGTAGAAGAACTCAATTTAGTCAGCAAAAACATGGAGCTGATTGTGGTTCAGGCAATTACATATTTACAGTTTCTTATTGCGTCAGTACATTCCATATCATATGTAATTATATGAATTAAGCTATCTCAAACTAGATGAGACCTTATAAATATGCTGTTCTGTTGAAGAACTATGCACAAGGGTTTGTGACATCATTGGTGAGATGGAAATAAGTTATATCTTGAACAGAAATTATACTTAAAATGTTTTGCCTAACATTTGCTGTTGAAAGAAATGGCTGTGTGTCTACAATACTGGTCCTTTTTAGATGTTCAATAAAACAATGCAGCAGCTCAGCTCTTGCCAAGATCTACTTTCCAAAAACTTAATTGAAAATATTAAAATAAAAAATGTTCAAGAATTAAGAGAAAGTAATAGGCCTTTTCATATGAAACGTGGTTTGATAATAGACAAAGATGATATGAACTTAATGTTATTAAAGAGATATAGGGAATACATGAAATAATTAGTGATGGGCGAATTTCTCCCGTTTTGCTATGCTGTGAAATTTGTGAAATGGCAAAAAGTTTGTAAAACGCGGGTTTTGATGCCGGCAACCATTTATAGACACTGGTCACCATATATTGATGCTGGCATCTATTTTTTTTACATCAGCTGTGATTTATTCGTCTGTGGCAAAACGCTGAACATCTTCAGCATGTTAACCGATTTGGAGACAGCATTCCTAATAATATGACTGCAAGAGATAATAACTTGCACAACTTTAAGCATTTCCAGCTTGGTAAAGAGACATAGCAATCTAGAGTGTATGTGAGTAACTCTAAACCTGAAACTTTTGGATAATTCTGAAAAATACTAAATGAGAGCAATGTAACCTCAATCATCCAACCGGATTCTTTGTCATACCAGATTCATGCTGGTGTTTGATGCATATCAGTATGGCAGTAAACTAACATGACATTTTAAAATGCATGTAGACATCTTCTTTATTTTAATTGGTTTGAAGTTCTAAACTGTATCTTTACAGTATTCCTGCAATTCTACTCTATTAGTGAACTGAAACCTTTAGCAGATGCTATTACCGTACAGAATTCTGAACTGGAGACAGAAACATTTATACAAATAAAATGTTTTCTTACTCATCAAGTATTCATTGGAACTTGAGAGCTTGTGTATTAAAATAGGTTTAAAGACTAGGCTTATGCATTTCAAAACTTGGAATAGCTACACACATTTAGGTTTAATAAGCATATAAGATAAATATGTAAAAAAAAAAAAAATTGTAAGAGAAAACATACCTATTTAATGAGTCATTTATGTAGCAATATAGTTGATAGAAAACTACAGAAAGGGAGACATACAGTAACTCTTGATAACTCTTGATGGTGAACTGGTATATTTATTATTATAACTTCAGCTTATTTTTTTATTATTGCAGCTTTGTGCAATGAACAATATAGCAACATACAATAAGCACATGAAATAGGCAGTACCAGCAATTAAAATTGGTGAGCAAAGGTTCTTGGGAAACACTTCAAATGGAAATGGAATTTCTTTCTAGGGAAACAACACCAACAAAGGTTTCTGGCTGTCACTCATAGATTCCCACAAACAGGCATAGTAAGATAATAGTAAATCTTTATTCAAACATCAGTAGCATACATAACAGCCTGCATTTCATAAGCACTTACTCTAGTTACAAAATGCAACTTCACACAATACATACTCACACTGTATCAATAGATGGTTAGGGCACTAAACCAATAAGTCTATTACCCAATGGGAGAAAGGGGAGGGAAAAGGGGGAGGGACATGATGAACTACACTAAGAAGGGGAATAGAATATAGACAATAGACGCATTAACACATCATTGATAACAAAAGGCATCAAATGGCATATTATTCGCAGTAACAAAGAACATCATCTAAATTAATTGAAAGGTATTTTAGTCCTTCAAATAAAGATACAGTGAACATTTTAATTTATCAGAGAAGTGAGGTTGCCACTCCTACATTCAGGCATTGCTCACTCAATGCCAGTGACAGAAAGAAGTTATTATTGCCATCTTTACACTCAAAACATGTTTCGACTCTAGAAGTCTGGCCTACATATTCCATGCTACATTTTTTGCAAGTCACTAAATAAATAAAATTTTTAGCATTACAGTAATGTAATTAATGTAATGATCAATAGTGTGACTCTTGCCTGTCACAGTGGATATAAAGGTTTCTTCTTTTGACACGAGTATAGGTTATAGGTTCCCTTGCATGCCACCCAAGGGGAGGTAGCAGGTGACCATATTAGTATTAAGCACATTACCTGGTTTTTTTATTTCCTAGTTGCAAATTTGCAGCCATTTTCTGAAAGTCTTTATAGACAGATAATTCCTTATAATTTTCTTTTTCTGGGGAATTGTGGACTATAGGTAAAAATTAATACAAGGAGACTCAGATCTTGAACTCCCAGCCCCTCTAGGAGATACATTTGTGTAAACCAATCTGTTTTGTGTCATAGGCAGACAAAAACCAGATTGGTTTTAAAAAATTCTTTTAAAAGCATTTGTTAGATGTGGCAATTTATAACCCCAAGATGATTACATTTATTTCATTTGGTTAGTTCATACTTTGAATCCCTAAACCTCCCATTTCCACTTATCTTCTGCAGACATCCTATGGAAATATCAGGCAACTTTTATTTAACTGTGTTAAGGCTAGTGAAATACTAAAGTAAAGTTGACATCAGACATAACTTTGTTCATTAGTTATATACATATTTACATAACTTTACTTTTTTTGTTGCATTTGTCAATAGAAACTTAGGCTTTATGAAGTATAAATCATGTAAGACAAATTTGATTATAAGGTAAGTATTATGGAGGACAGCCGGGGAGTGATCCATTTGGATTTCTGCAAAGCATTTATACAGTGCCCCACAAACAACTGCTTTCTAAACTAAAGGCTGTTGGGCTTGAAGCCTTTTGTACATGGAGAAGAAACTGGCTACAGGATCTGGTACAGAGGGCGATTGTTAATATTACATTCTCTACTTGGTGTGAGGTTCTTAGTGGGGTCCCTCAGGGCTCGGTATTGGGTACACTTTTATTTAACTTGTTCATTAATGACTTAGGGGACAATATTGTAATTAATGTATCAGCCTTTGAAGATGGCACAAAACTATGCAGCCCAATTAATTCCATCCAGGATGTGGCATCCTTGCAGGGTCTTGACAAACAGGCAAACCTGGGCAGCTAAGTGGTAGATGAGATTCAATGTTGATAAATTTAAAGTCATGCACCTGGGATATACAAATTTACAAGCCACTTATATCCTTAATAGGACTGAACTGGGCAAATCCATGATGGAAAAGGACCTTGTAGTCCTTGTAGATGATAAACTTGTATGGCTATCATCCTTTAAAAATGAAAAGACGCCAGCGTTTTTTGGGACTTAGAAAAATGTCAACTTTTTTTTTTAGAAACTCCTATCTACTCTATTGCACTTTTCCTGGTCTGAGGTAGCAAAGGCAAATCTCGCGCAAGAGGTAAAATCCGCAAGTTCGTGAATTAGTGTGGTTACATCCCTCAGCCTGAGTACAACTTTACCAGGCTTTAGGGTGTAAAGTTGCGCCATAGTCTGTCTACATCTCTAGCGAAGTTACACCAGGGAGCGTTAGCAAATTGGGGAAGTTACAAAATGTAACAAAAGATGTCACACTGGTGAATTGAAGCTAGAGTTAGCCGCTTTAGTAAATCTGCCCCCAAATATTTTTATTTTGATGAATAAAAAAACCTTAATGAATTAATGCTAAAAAAAAACAGCAATAAACCATTGCCAAACATTGCTTTGCATTTTACCTTATTGGTGTTAATAGAAAAAATCTTGTCACCAGAGTTGTCACTCTAGATATATCTAAGTATCTAGTTGCATCTACATGTACTCTATAAATGATTGACTGGGTAAATTAATTGAGATAATAGATCATATTTTAATTTACATAACTGTATATAACTGTATCAGAAAAAAAACATAAAGTATAATTGTACTTCACAAGCCATTTTGCAAATGCATTATATACAAAAATATGTGTGCAACTGGAATATACATTATAATGATGATGTTGAGGGACTATGGTAGGTGCTTCAATCACCCTTCTCCTACTTGATAGGTACTCTCCTTTCTTCTAGGAATGAGTGGAATTTTTGTACAGTTGGACAGCAAAATTTGCAGTTTCATCAATGGTGAATTTGTGTTCTGTTCCATCTTAAAAATATATACTCCTTCTCTAAGGGGTTGGAGTCATCACTACACCCCCCTCCCTCCATCTAGGGAGCTGTCCAGGTGCCAAGTATATCTTTTCAACTACTGCCCTTCTATGAAGGACCATTGTTGAAAGAAGCTTCTCTAACACTACAGGGCACCTTCTTGTTAGCATTTTGTCAGAATTTAGCAATTTTCGAAAATTTCTTCATGGTTTTACTAATTGATTAGTTTAGTTCAGCACAATCTGTAAATTCATCAATCATCCATTAACATGCTACAACATTATTTGACTGTCACATTTTCAAGTGAACTTCTAAAGAAACTAAACCCAAGAATTACTGTACATTTGTATTTTCTTTTTAGACTATTTTTAACTTACCTTTTCTCTCTGTTTTTGGAAAGATGTACCTAAATAAGAGGTGTAAAGTGTTTTTCACTGTCCGTTGGACTGTAAATTGATTGACAATGTGAAGAGCCACTCTGGCTTTGTCAGCTTGCTAAGGTGAATCTAAGGGGATTTGCAATTCCTACAGAAATGTAGAGGAATCACAAAATACATTTTTTAAGATACATTATATATTCCCATTTCATTTACTTAAAATATTTTTATGTTAATTGATACCTCATTTTTTATTAAAACTTCAGATTGGAGACTATCAGCAGTTAAGATTTTATCATAGTTATTGCCACTTTCATGACATGTAGGAAAATGTTCCTAAAAGTAAGGAAGGTGTGTAGCAAATTTACACATTTATTAAATCAGATCAGAGTGCCAACTTGTCAGTATGTGTAAATGTTTTATGGGGTGCTAGACCTTAGCAGCATGCTAGTTTTGATATTCTTTACTGCTACTGCAAAGATACATTTGTATATTTATACTTATTTTCAAATCCAATTTGAATCACTTCTGTCTGCTGAAAAGGCAACTCAAAGTCTTTTCTAGCATTAAGGGATGCAACCACCCCTGATAGACCCTACATTTCCATTACTGGTATACTTAAAAAATAGTTTTCTAATTATCATTATTTTATCATATCTGCCAAAGTCTCAGACAGAATTGTCCTCTCATCATTTATTAGAAATATGAGATTCAGCCACATGCATTTTTTTTTTCTGATTAAAGGAAATCTATACCCCCCCAGACAAAGTAGGTCTCTATAAAAAGATATTGCATAAACCAACTCATATGTAAAACCCTGCTTCATGTAAATAAACCATTTTCATAATAATAAACTTTTTTAGTCATATGTGCCACTGGGTAATCATAACTAGAAAATAGCCATTTTAAAAAATAAGGACAGCCTCCTGGGATCGTATGATTCAACAGTGCACACAAACATACCAGACAAACTATAAAGTTAGGTCACATGAGCCAATTAACAGTCAGAGTTCTGTCTTTTGCTTCCACACTTCTTCCTGTTACAGTTAGAGTTGAAATATTTCTGGTCAGGTGATCTCTGATGCAGCACACAGACAAAATGGTGGTTCAAGGCAAGAGACATAAAAGTGCAATATTTACTTAAATATATATTACAGTTTGGTAAGATTATTTAATATGCCACTTAATATGATATAAACTGTTGCTCAAGTATTCATTTTGGGTGTATAGCTTTCATTTAATAAAGGTATTAGTATTATTTATAAATTAAAATGTTGGCTGTCTGAAACGGACTTGCACAGATTCACTACCTTTTGCCATTGGTGGATTTTTTTGTGAAATCACAATAAAATCTTGTTGCTAATAAAATACTGTGATTATTGACTCCAATGTATTTTGCACAATAAAAAATTCATGAAAAAGTACACTGAACACTATAAAGTAGCCATTGGTTTAAATTTAATGCCATTTAAAGAATAATAGTAGTGGGCTCTACTATTACTTCTACTACTACTAACAACAACAATAATAATTAAATGCTCCACAAAAATTTACATTTTACTCCAGATGAAAAATATCACAATACTCTTTCTTACAAATTTGACAAAGTTCTTACAAATTTGAGAAAAATGAAAGTGAACATTTCTCAAATTGCTTGTCTGCAATATCATTCCCTTTATGTAAGATTAATGGTATGCAGCCAAAGGTGATCAGACGGGATTATTTAACAGAGGTGAAGTGTTAAAATCTTTTTTTACCTCAGATGAACTCGTAAACTTGAATATGAAAAATCAGATTCTGCAAGTTCAAGTCCCACAACCCCCCGAAAAAAACATTGTGCAAGTTGATAACCTCTTCAAATGGTTCAAGGGACATTTGCCGTTGACTTCTACATGACCTTGACAGTTGTTAGGTGGTGTATTTTTGGATTCAAGCTATTTCCAGGGTCGGGGTATAATAAATCTCAAATATTTGATTTTTTTTTAACTATTCGAATTTTTTATGAAAAATGTGAGTTTTAACCAAAATTCAAATTTTTGATGAAAAAACAACTTGAATCTTAATAAATCTTCCCCCTGATGTCTCCATTTTCCCAAAAAACATTGATAATATTGTTTCTTGAAAGGGATTTTAATACAGAAGGACAAGAGAAAGAGCATGTTTATCTTTCTTACATAACGTTTGGAATATCATCTTTGTTCTAGTTTAGTGGGATTACCTGAGGTGCATCCTTTGGAACCTATTAGGTGGAAGCACAGTGCAAGTAAACACCATCTTTCCTCGACTCACAATAATGTGGAAGGTTCTTGAATTTGGCTTTGGATATCATAGATTATACAGTAATTCTGCCTTAGAAGGAGATACCAGTAAAAGTATTTCATTATTCTCTGTAAACTCTCAAATCATTGAAGAAGTCTTCCTTCAGCTGGAGCTTTTGTGGCAAAGGTACAAATAAGATCTTGATTTCCCTCATTTAAATTTTTTATATGAAAAGTGACTTTTTGCTAAGATAACTAAAGTTCAGTGTTAACACCCAACTCTTCCATATTAGAAGCACTGCCATACCACTAAGAAACATTCATTTATTTTGAAGCTCCAAATATCACACACAGTCTAGTCTGCCCTACTTGGCATGAACTAAGGCATCTATTTATCATGCGATGTAGTGAAGCATTACTTGATGCTGACCAGAACAACCAAGAAGCAATTAGATTTAACAGTTAAAAAACAAAAGCAACAATCTGATTGGTTGCTATGAACAAAATCACAATGATGTTTTACTCCACTTTTTACACAGCATGATAAATAGACCACTAACTGTGCATCAGTTAGAAATACTGCTGATCTTTTTATTATGTGGTGCTGGCACTGTAGACAAGACATTTTAGTCCTGCAGTCCTGTAGATGCTGTTCTATATATTATGATCTAAGGACCATTTGTACTTCAAAAGTGTATGGAAAACTTGACTTACTCATGTTATGCAGTTAAGGAGGTTACGCCATTGCTTATATTGCCAAAAGTATCAATGTTTCAGGGGGGAGTACACCCTCCCTTTGTCAGGATACAGAACAAAGTGTACAAACACCTTTAAAGCCATACATCCCTCTTACCTGACCCATAGTCATGAACTGTGTTCTGCTCCTGCATTAAATCTGCCTATATATACTGCTTAGTTTGTGGAAGCTATCAAACAAAGCAGTATTGAAATTAATTGGCCCTGTATTACATACACATCAGACTTTAAGAATGTGCATTGTTTACAACTCGGATTGGGTGCCTGCATTTTTCACCCATTGACACCTCAGACAGACTGTAGACTGAGCAGAATGAGCAATGGGTGATATCCTAGCAGTGAGCACCATCCATTTGTTTTTTTGGTCTGCTACCAACATTAATGTGGTCAGAACAATGCCAGCATGAAGACATACTGTAGACTATAGACTTACTTGATACACTGGATTCAATATTTATTTCATACTGTATATGTGAATATAGAAGCAACACTATCTTTGTTGTTTGGTGAGCACTGAGTTATCATTGCATTTTGTTTTAGCCTTCCTATATTACTAATCTAAAATGCTTCCTAGCAACTCACCTTGAACTAATCACAAGACAAGATGACTGAAAATGTGGATGCTCAGGAGTGATGAGGCATACATAATATGGATGGATAGTGCAAGTTCCATTTATAGAATATAAGATGTGACATTCTAAATGTGCAGTGTGAGACAGAGCATGAAAAAAATATATAAGCATTACAATTTAGTTAAATGTGAAATGCGTTATACACAAAACTTACTGTGGATATCTGGGATGCACTGCCAATATTTAAAAGGTAAATCAAGATTATATGACTGCTTTTATTTAAAAACATGATGGTCATCTAGCATATACAGATGCAGTCACTTGGATTTGTAAGCTAAGTGACTAAGTGACTCAGGGCTAATTGAAGAAACTGTGTTTTCCAAAGTTATCTTAACTCATTTAATGCATTTAACCCTTTCATTAGCATACCAAAGCACCATTGTTTTCAATGGTGAACTCTTTAATTGGATGGGATGCTGTGACACAATATTCTGTGCTAAGTGGGATAAATGGGTTAGATGAGTTAAGTCACGACGCATTTAACTTACAAATCCAAGTGACTGCATCTGTACAGTATTTAGCAAAATTGAGTCAAAACTACTTTTATATCTGGACAATTGAGTGTACTTTTAGAAGACCTGTGAAATAAAATTACAAAAATATACCAAAAACAGAAATTAGGGTAGACAAGGATATTGAGTTGAAACCATATATTAAAACTTTGTAGCATGGCCATGTATACATGATTCTCATTCCAAACCAATAGCAAGAGACATACCATACTGTTGCACACTTTACTTTTTTGACGTAAGGACAGCTAGGGGGGCTACTTCTAGTGTAAAGGTCCATGATATACTTGGATCCCATGGTTGAGTAGTTATCAATGTCATCGTTGGGAAGCTCTGGCTTCTAAACAAATTGTACTTAAACACTAAAATAGTTTAAAAATATAAAATAAAATAATCTTATGATAAGATGTAATAATAATAATTATTAATAATCATCCCTATTATCATCATCATCATATCACTACAATATAAAAAGGCTACATATGTCATATATATGCACCTGAATTTCAGCTGGTTGATGCACTCATCCTTGCAGCTTCTTTGGTACCAAACACATTCAAAATGAAGCACCTAACTTCACCACATTGCTACAGTGTTTGCTTAGCACTATTTCTGCAAACACTTGTCTCTAGGTATGACCCTTGGCCTCAATTCAGATTAGACTGTTTACCATCTGCCTACTCTTTGCCCTGACTTAGTTTTCCCTTCAGTCCTTGAAATGTCCATGTGTGAGACTGGATGTTCAGCTTTGCTGATATTTATTGATTGGCAGCTTGCACTCTCCCCTCTGGGTGGGAATTGACATCTAAGTTTGTAAATTTACAGTACTAGAGGGTTGGATTTACCAAAAGTACTTAACTTGTTCTTCTTTTCTTCTTTGTTTCTGAAGGGCATCTATGCTCTGATGCTTGTTATGGATGTGTATGACCCTTAACATAATTAATTACATTGCACTGTAAATTCCTGTTCTAAAGCCAATTTCACATCATAATCTCAGTAAAAATTATAAAAAAAACACTGGTGGAGATAATGTCAATCTACTCTGATCTGTTCTGTAGTCAGTGCACACTGACAGGCATTGCCTCCACTTGTAAGTACTCATATGGGTAGATTTCAGCCCAAAAATGCACACTTTCATGTCTGGACTAATTGGGATTGGAGCAGGTTGTTGTTTTCTCTTTTGATGCAAAAATGCTTTATTTGTGGTTTTGTAGTTTGCTTGCAGGACTTCCTCCTCTCATAAACACACACCATAAACAGTAACCTGTGAATTCCAGTAACCTGTATGTACTGTAGTAGTGGTGGTAAGTGTAAAGCAACTAAACTTGCTGAAAAATGTATTTGAATTTTACATGCTGCTTTACATTGTGCATCATAAGAAACATCATAATTTGAACATTATTTGGTGTATGTTTTTGTTTGACATTCTCTGTTAACTCATAATAAAATATACTGGGCTTTCATACAGGTGCAGTTTTAAGTTTCTAATATTACTTTAATTCATAGTTCTGCAGGTGAACTATTAGAGCATCTGTTCATGCTAGAGACACATCTTTTTAACAAAATGCATTCAGAAATGTAAGTAATGATTAAAAGGAATTCAGCTTGATATATCTTGGCAACAATTCTAAGCTATATAATAGCTAGCAGTGACCTATTTTGTGAACTGTAAAACCTGCATTTGCCTTAGCATAAACTTTGTGCATGGTTTTGTTTTCTGTTTTAGTAACAATTAATAAATATTTTAATGGATTTCTGGAGAAAACAATTTGACCAATCTGTTACTTTTAACAACCTGAAATAATATAAATTAATTTTGCTCTTTATTTTGATTAGTGATGAAACATTTATTAATAAATTCAAATACTAATTTTGTAAAAAGTGTTGTTTTTCAAAATGTTTTCTTTTATTTAGGAAATATTTCTTAGCACCTGTAGTTTTAAAAGGGAAAGTGCCACTGCAAGGAGAGCATGAGAAGGATTGAAGGAGATTTTGACACATTACTTTTTCATACAAGAATCATAACTGTTTTCTAGGGATGGCGCGAACTGTTCGCCGGCAAACTAGTTTGCGCGAACTTCCGGTGTTCGCGCTCGCCGGAAGTTCGCGAACGTCGCGCGA
>CM044431.1:64249597-64263682 GCA_024363595.1 Xenopus borealis
TCTATGGGGTTCGCGAACCGTTCGCGAACCGTTCGCCATTTTCCGGAAGTTCGCGAACATTTTCGCAAACTTTTTTTCGGCGGTTCGCGCCATCACTACTGTTTTCTTCCATCCCCTCCCTCTAGCTATTGGGTCCTTGAGTCCAGCTATGTGCTCCAATGCATTGTGGTTCACAGTATGTTCCTACAGAGTTTATTGTACAAGTATGGCCAGTCACAATGGTAGACTAAATACCCAACTCAACTTACCCCTCAAAAAAAAGCTCTTTGAAGGCACACCCAAAATAGGCCCATTCCCTTTTTGTAATAAAAGTTGTGTACACTTTCTTTCATATTGCTTTTTTCACAAATATTAAGACTATAAAGATTCAAGCTAGTTATGCACAGTTTTACATGGATCTCCTGCTGTAAATATAATACGGGTGAGTTACAGGAGATAAATTACTACAATATATGCTGGTGTAAATATTGTATTATAATTCACATAATATATGCTGTGTTACATAGGGAGTTTTGAGAAATTGGGACATATTTCTGTATCCCATTAATCATAGGATGTCTTGGACACATATCATTTGGAAAAGCTGTGCTGACCACCATCCCTCTTTTCTATTTGGACCCTAAATATTTACAAGATAGGAGGTTAATCTTTCAAATGATAAATCTTGAACAGTGATGGGCAAAATTCTACAATTCAGAATCAGTGAATTTTTGTGTGGAACCGTGGAAAAATGTTGCTGTGATAAAATGTTTGATAAAATTTTGCACAAAATACAGGTGAAGAATCTCATTGACACCAGTGCATTTTGCTCAAGAAAGAGGCAAAAATGCTACTAAAATGCATTGTGTAAAAATTTCAGCAAAGACGCAAAGAAGCCACAAAACATCCTTTGACTTTAATGCATTTTATGAACCTTCTCGTGATTCATCACTAATCTTGAAGTATGAAATGTTGCAATTAAAACTGTTGCAACTGTCCATAAGGATATTAAAGCAACACGGTACATGGTGGATAAGTAGCATTTAAGGTCACCTCTTTTGTTTAGGGGTGTTGTTTCAGTTTGGCATAAGTGAGTTCTTCATGCCTCTTTCAAACCATCTGTCTTCTCAATCCAAAATATGCATGTTGCTGCCCTCATATGAGTGTCTCTTTAGATGTAGAGAAATTCTAGAGTCTTGTCCTGAGGATAAACTGGAGAATATATACCATATAACTTTTCTTGTGGTGGCTTAGGGTGTGGCTATGTTTGCAAAACAAAAGTATGAGATGTTTGTTGAAAATAATCCTAATTTTGATATACTGTATAAGAGGGGGAACCATAGGAGGGCTTATGCAGTTGACTTAAGAAGCCTTCCAAACCTCAGAGAGCTTCAGTAAACACCTACAGATGCAGTCACTTGGATTTGTAAGTTAAATGCGTTGTGACTCAGGGCTAATTGAAGAAACTGTGTTATCCAAAGTTATCTTAACTCATTTAATGCATTTAACCTTTTCATTAGCATACCAAAGCACCATTGTTTTCAATGGTGAACTCTTTTATTGGATGGGATGCTGTGACACAATATTCTGTGATAAGTGGGATAAATGGGATAGATGAGTTAAGTCACGACGCATTTAACACACAATCCAAAGTGACTGCATCTGTACCTGAGTTTTATGGAACCATTGGATGTTGGTAATAGTATTACATGATGGGGATTTCCAAAATTGTAGAAGCTGCTCAGATGAGTAGTAACATTTTTTTCAGGTTTTGCTAGCAAGTTCAGTTGCTTTAGATTTATACTGTAACTACTAGATTGGGTTACTATAACTAAATTATGTATCGTCAGATGCTATTTTGCAGATATCATCTAAAAGTTATTTATTATAATACAAATTACAATATACACAACAGGAATATAGATCTATCAGCACTGAGGTAAAACAACTCAACCACTAAGGTAATGGGAAGAATGCTCCTTAGGGTTTTCCGAAGAGGCCACATAATCTGCTTTCCATGAAGATGTGTTTTCTTTTTTTTTCTCCAGAAATACAACTTTATATATGTTTATAACCGTGCAAGTACATAATACAAATTCTGAAATGTTAAAGTAGTACAGGTATGGGATCCATTATCTGGAAATCCATTATCCAGAAAGCTCTGAATTACAGAAAGGTCATCTCCCATTTTATCCGAATAATCCAAATGTTTAAAAATGATTTCCTTTTTCTCTTTAAAAATAAAACAGTAAATTCTACATGACCCAAACGAAAATTTAATTAATCCTTTTTGGAAGCAAAACCAGCCTATCGGATTTATTTAATGTTTACATGATTTTCTAGTAGACTAAAGGTATGGAGATCCAAATTAGGGAAAGATCCTTTATGCAGAAAACCCTGAGCATTCTGGATAACAGGTCCCAAACTTATCATATAAACAGACCAAATCAGAAGACTTCTCACTTGTTTTACTGACAGTCTTTAGGCAATATTATTAAAGTCTGAATAGTCAAATATTGATCCCAATAAGAAGAAAATGCTCTATTCTAGGCAGATAACCTCAAACATCTTCCAACTGGAAATTGGCCAATCAAGACTTTTTTGGGTAATAAATCTTGATGTAATTGAATCACAGTGGGATTATTTAAAAGTTTGTTAAGCAGCAATTATTCAAAAATAGTACAGGTACTGTAAAATACAAAAACAAATCTAATTGTACAGTTATAATGGGTCTATAAACATGTCAAATTAGAGGGTGTGTGCACTGTGATTTCACTGGAAATTCGCTAATTTTTCGGCGAAGCAAAACTGGATAGATTTGCCCATGACTGAAGGAGAGCAGTGACATCTAGGTATTGCTGAATGGAAAGTGAAAGTAGTTGACTGTTCCACCTCTATGCCTCCGGTTGTGGATGTTTTAATGAAGAAAACAATTTAGGTTCCATGTTGAATTTGCAAAGGACTTTCATTATACAGGTTTTTATATGTAGGTGACAGGTTCACTTTATTCAAAGCAGAACCACTGCTCCAAGCACACCAATCCTCTAGGCTGTTCATTCATTCCCTATCGTATGCTCTGTCCGCAGTGTCCCACTGCCAAAATCCACATCAAAGAGGGGGACAGCACTCTGAAAAAAAAGGAAACGGGTTTATTGCATATGCTGCAGGGATCCTACGCCCTAGGCGTTTCGGGAATCAATCCCTTAATCATAGGTTGGCTTTAAGCTTCAATAAACATCAGAACAAAATACAATCTGCCACAGATTTAATTGAGCTCAGTTGAGCCAACAAACCAATTAATGAAATAAACAGGACCTGGACTACTTTTGAGATTAAGTTTTGTCTAACAGGAAAATCAGCCAAATTCAAGGCAATGTAGAGTATCACAGACCTTGAATGTTAAAAACAGCAACCACAAAAGTTCTATCCAAAACACAGTACAATTACCTGTCCCAAAATGTAACTGTGTGCTCAATATACTTCTTCTTACATATAATCATACAGCATATGCCCTGTGCTATTCAATACCACTAAAGTATAATGTAAAGCAGTGCTATCCAACTTCTGTGGTACAGAGGGCCGAACTTTTTCTGGCCTAAATAGTGGAGGGCCGTTAATGGAAGCCAGTGTTGACCACTCCCTGTTTTAAACCACACTCACTTTAAACCACACCCATGTTACCACAAGACCATGTCCACATTAATTGTGGTAGCACACCAAAAAACCAAATGGCTTGTGCACACTGCAGGGATATAACTCATATGTGAAAAAAGTTGTCATATTAAGACATACCCTTAAATACATATGTCTCCTCTTCCCCTGCGGACAACACAGCAGCCCCAGTACATGATTAAACACCTTAGGGGCCCCTAAGAATAATTTATTTTCAAATGCTAGCAAACCCCCAAAACAAATACCAGACGTATGTTCCAGAAGCAGAGTATGTCACACACAGGTGGAGCAGGGCACAGGCAGAGTATGTCACACACAGGCAGATCAGGGCACACATAGGCAGAGCAGGGCACACAGGCAGAGTATGTCACACACAGGCAGGTTCAGGGGGAGTATGTCTCACACACAGGCAGAGTATGTCACACACAGGAAGAGTAGGGCACACTTGTGCTTGCGAGGGGACGTGATTACAATTTACAAGTACATTAGAGGACATTATATACAAATATCAGGGGACCTTTTTACCCATAAAGAGGATCACCACACCAGAGGCCAGCAGCGTAGGTAGTTCTTCACAGTGAGGACAGTGACGGGTGATGTTGTGATGGCTGATTCTGTTGATGCTTTTAAAAGGGGCTTGGATGATTTTTTGGACAGACATAATATCAAAGGCTATTTTGATACTAAACTCTACAGTTAGTATAGCTATGGGCATATAAGGTTTGTGTGAAAGAATGGGGGGTGGTGTGTGTGTGTGTGTGTATGCTGGGTTTTAATTTGGAGGGTTTTAACTTGTTGGACTTTGTATTTTTTCAACCCAATTTAACTATGTAACTATGTAACAGGCAGAGCAGGGCACACAGGCAGAGCAGGTCACACACAGGCAGAGCTGGGCACACACAGGCAGAGCAGGTCACACACAGGCAGAGCAGGTCACACACAGGCAGAGCAGGGCACACACAGGCAGAGCAGGGCACACACAGGCAGAGTAGGGCACACACAGGCAGAGCAGGGCACACACTGGCAGAATAGGGCACACACAGGCAGAGCAGGGCACACACAGGCAGAGTGGGACACACACAGGCAGAGTGGGACACACACAAAGGCAGAGTAGGGCACACACAGGCAGAGTGGGACACACACACAGGCAGAGTAGGGCACACACAAGGAGCATAGGGAAGGTAGAACAAAGCAGGAGATAGGGAAACCCATCAGGACCAGTACTGTACTACATACAGTGACACGGTGCTGGTGCCCCATAAGCATTTTGTATAGTGGGAACATGTGAACAATGTGGGCAGTTTTAGTATGGGTTTCATGTGTGAACAGTACAGGACTTTAGGGTTGTGAACAATAGAGGTGTCACAGGTATGAACAATGCAGGGGGATCACATGTGTGAACAATACAGGTTATTAGTCTGAATTTGAGGTTTAAACAATACAGGGCCAGTTAATATCTGTAGTGATACTATTTAAATCTTACACATGTTAACAAATACAGCAGGTAGGTGGAGAGGGCACACAAAATGGAGAGTTGTGATGTAAAGTATAATCTGACATAAGGAGAACTGGCATACAGTATGCACATACCTTGAATTGAGGATGTGCAACCAACACTCTCTGGCCCTCTTAAGTTTAGTGCACAGAATGGGGAGCACTGCGCCCCTATTCATATGTATGTATGTATTTTCCTTTTTACTACACCCATACAATCCCACTGTTAGAAAAAAAGATGTTCTGCCTAAATATTCGGAAGTGTTTTTTACAGTGAGAGCTGTGGCAATGTGGAATTTCTCCCTGAATCAGTTGTACGGGCTGATACATTAGATAGCTTTAAAAAGGGGTTGGATGGCTTTTTAAGTGAGGGAATACAGGGTTATGGAAAATAGCTCATAGTACAAATTCATCCAGGGACTAGTCCGATTGCCATTTTGGAGTCAGGAAGAATTTTGGAGAGGCTTTAGATGGTTTTTTTTTGCCTTCCTCTGGATCAACTAGAAGTTAGGCAGGTTAAACAAAGTTAAAAGATACTGAGTGTTACTTGGTTAGACATATCTTTTTTCTAAGAAAACAAGATTTATATCACACAGTTGACAGCAATAGGGTAAAATTTGTACAATCACACTTAGGGGCAGATTTACTAAATTCACATAAATTCACAAGTGATTCGAATATTCGATTGAATTTTCAAAAAGATTCTAATTTCGAATATGCAAATTAGGCAAATTGACCAAATTCAATCATCGAATAGTCAAATTCGAATAATTCAAATATTCAAATTGAATTTTATTCGAATATTCGAAAATTCGATGGTCGAATACTTCCCCTTTAAATTTAAATTTGACCACCTAGTTTGCCAGATTAAACCTATCGAAATGGGAATCATTCCCTAAGATCGAATATAAAAAATTTGATTGATCGATTAAAAATCGTTTGAATATTCGATTCGAATTCGATTTGAATATTCGAACGAACAATCGAATTTTCTATATTCGATCGTTCGATCATTCGAATCGCTGTAAAATTCTTTGAATTCGATAGTCGAATTTGTAGGATTTTACCTCCCCACCATTCCCTGGTCGAATTTCAAATTTTTTTATCATTCGAAATTCGACCAATAGTAAATCTTCCCCTAAGTATTTTATTATTATAAGGTATAATCCAATTAACTGCTCCTGTAAACAGAAAAATACACGTCACATGCATATTTTTTTAAATTGACATTTTGCACCAATTAGAAGCTAGATGCAATTACAATTTGCATTTGTATGTTTAAGAAATAAAAAGGGGTATATTTACGAAATTCACATGAAATGATCGAAGTTCGATCGAATTCGATCGAATAACGATCATACAAATCGGATATTCTAATTTGGCCTATTTGATCATCGAATACAGAATTATCGAATAGATTGAATTATCGGATATTCGATAATTTGATCATTCGATGATCGAAGGAATCAAAATTAAAAAATCGTTCGACTGCCTACTTCGCCAGATTAAACCTACCGAATTGCAATAGAAGCCTATGGGAAACCCCCATCAGCTTCTGAGACTAAGTCCTGCTCGAATACCATTCGATTGTAGGAATCGTACAATTTTTTTGGATGCTCGAAGGAAATTTTATGATTTTTTCGTGAAATCAAACAATCGGTATCCAATCGTATGAATTCATTGAGAAATCGAATATCGAGCAAAATGATAGCCTAAAACAATTCGATAACCATTCGATGGTTGAATGCTTATCGAATTTAGAATAGGATCAAGCTAATTTTGGGGAATAATAATAAATTTGCCCCATAGTGTTTGACTACAGTTCGTTAGAAGCATATCTTTAATATTTAGCTTTATTTTTTGGGGGGGACAACTGGTCAGTTCTAAAATCCTGAGGTTTTGAAAATATCACAATATTCTCAATTGCAGCATCAGGGGTTCAGTAATAATGGGTGTTTCAGTTATGGAAAATTGTAATTTATTGTATAATGTTTATTAATTCACCTGAAACGTCTAATAAAGTCATGCCCCTAGACAGTATCTAAAAATACACTAATGCCAGTTCTGTAAACATCACTGTATTTGTTCAGAGGCATTATGAGTGTAATGATGATTATCATCTGGAAAAAAGCAAATTGTAAAAGCTAGCAGACAGAGCATTAAACTATGGGAAGTTAAAAGCAAGCACTTAATGTGAATTAAAGAGTTTTTGGATGCTCATTAGTGTTTCTCATTTCCTATTCCTGTTCGCTTAAAGCAGTATGGTTCTAATATTATTATACTGAAAAGAAGTTTGAAGTCAACATTTTGCAGAATAGTGTTTATCATAGGAGTCAAAAAATCTACAACTTAACATAGACTTCCATTTGTAGTACATTTGTAGAAGACATTGCAGTATACAATGAGACAATACTTGTCTCTGAAATCTTCAATAATACACAGAATGAATTCCAAATTTCTTGTCTTTTTTGTTTTTCTTATTTTTCCTTTTTGAGGTATGATCAGTAACATCTTTTGGAACAAATTAATTCCAACTTGCCAAATACTATGGTAACTTATGCATAAAGGAGAACTATGCTTAAAGGTGTTGTTCAACTAGTTGTTTTCAGATAGATCACCAAAAATAACAACTGTTTCCGATGATTCGCCATTTTCTATTTGTGACTTTTTTCTAATATTGAAGTCTCATTTTTTACCCTCTTAAGCAGCTCTGGGAGGGGGTCGCCGACCCCCAAAACTTCCAAACTGTTCTAAATTGATCCATTTAATGGATATATTTCTAGTCTAATTAGCAGAATCCCTGGATTTCATTATAGGCAGCTGTTAGAACTGATACAATATTTGCTAATACTCCAGAGATGCTGCTAAAAAATTAACTAAATGTTGCAAAATTGTAACAGTTTAGTGTCTGCACCTGAATTACTGAGCTGCCAGACTTAACACCAGAGACACAAACATTCAACTTTAAACTTTTTTTTTTTTTTTAAACAGTAAAAAATTAATAATGGAAGTAATTGAGAAAAGTCTTTATTTCTGGGGAATAATCTGAAAACCACTGAACTGAAAAAAGTGTTTGGCAGGTGAACAACCCCTTTAAATAAATTGGGCAGAAATTTACATTATTTTTTGGGCTTCTACTCCAGCCCAAGCCCTTTAGCAGCAACAATCTGTGCTTCCAAATATGCCCCTTTTGTTCACCATTTTTCTGCTGATTTACTGCATATACTCTGTTGCTGCTATCAGTTACTAAACTTAGGGACAGACACACAATATCCTGTATAAATTTTATAAATAATTCAGATTTTAAGGGCATGATAGCTCAGACACCCAAAACAATCCGATCATAATTAATAATCAGCCCTGCAGCAAAATTTATTTTCTGCTTGATTATTTGTGACAACAATTCTTAACACCTGCTCAAAGCACACTAAACATGTGAGTGTTGCAGATATTCCTAAAAAAATCCAACATGGGAAACTCCTGTGACAACTTTGAAGGCTTGAATCTTAACTACTAAAGAGATGCTGAACCTTTAGTTGGATCAATAAGTTTAGTTTATAAAATATGGCATTTCCCTGAAACAACATCCCAAAGCAACAGCGCTATGGTTTCTCCTTTTGTTAGTTGTTGTTTTTTTTCTTTTAGGTACTATTGCTATTTATCCATTATTGATACTGTCATTATGCATAATGTAATGATAACAGGTTCATGTGGTGTTTGTTTTTTTGGTATTACTCATTTTCAATGTGCGCCTTTAATGTTTACCTATAATTCTCTCTGGTGGGCATGTTCATATAGGATTTAGGCTACAACTTTTTTTTGCCACAAAACACATCAGGAAATGCTTTATATCAACGTATGATGCATGTACGGTATGAAACAATAAAGTTTTTCTTTTAATTCAACTGGATTTTTAAATAATCATGAGAATAAAAAAATTAAGCTTTAAATAAAAAAAAAAAATCATCTTTTCACTAAATTCTTTAAGTATATTGATCTAACAATAATTTAAAAATACATGGTAAATAAATGACTTTTCCCAACAACTTTTGGAAAAAGATTGAATAGTTAGATTAAAAAAAACACTCTGTACTTGACTTATATTTAGTTAGGACTTGCCCACTTGGGTACATTTTTGTTTTAAATAAAATCTGTAACCTTTAACATATCAAGCTGTGAGATTCAAAATCATATGAAGATACACATTGTGATATGGAAAATGATATGCAGTTATTAAAAGACCATGATTAAGCAATAGCTGTATCTCCTATAGTCACCATGGGTCTATTGTAGCAAAAGTCATCTGCTGTTAAATGGTTTTTAGAACTATATTGTAAAGTACACAGTAATGTGAATGCCTAGAAGTAATCCATCTGTCGTCACCTCCCAAGGAGAAAAATGCAAATACATGACAAGGATCCCTCTTGTTCAGAAATATTAAAATGAAAATAATATAATATATGGATTTTTAGGCTCTGTTTGATATGAGTAAATATGCCTAACTCCCTGCTAATAATGATTTTAAGCAGATGTGTCATTGTCATTATTCCATGTTGGCTTTTCATAGTTCTTTTTTTTTGATACAGATGTTTATCTTTGCATTATATCTCATTGCAATCTGATGTAATTATGTAGGGCAATTCTATGCCACCAATCAGCCACTACAAACGAATCAAAATATTAGTCTGATTTGATTTAAACTGAACAAAATTGAAGTCATACATCCATAAATTGTATTTCATATGTAATCCATTAAACCCTTTCAAAAGCTTTCCTAAAGCTTCACATTTACAGCGAAACTAGTAAAAGTTTTTGACTTATCTCAGGAAATACAAATGTCTCACCAGAGTAACTAATTCCTGTTCTTTTTATCCTTTGATGATGATTGGCAGATTAGTTGTGCTGTAGCAACATAAAAATAATATCTGAAGACCTTACACACAATCTAAAAACTGCAAAACATGAATCACAAACCTGCAAAACAGATTAAACCCTATTAAATGTGTTCTTCTACTAGCCAACACTATCTAGAATACAAAAAGAATATTTGGAGCACATAGATTTGCACAGAAAAATTATGAAAAATGATAATGACAGCTAAAGACATTTTACATAAAATAACTTTTGTGCTTTCTAGGACTACTGCATATCTCTCTATACCAAAAATAAGTTTTTGTTAAAGAGGTTTTGTCTCCTGGACTTAGTTTGTTGAATTGAATTTCTCTTAAAAATATCACATATAAAGAATTGGCCTGATTTATTATAATCATTATTATGGTTATTAAATGATTTACAGAAAAACTTGACTGCCTTCTTAGGATTTCTACTGCTTTGCATGCAGTCAACGTGGGGTTTGTTTGGATCTGTATATGTCACTAATATGTGCTGACTTATATTATTATACTGTATATATATTGTTCACCATGTATCAACTAATGTATCAATTTAGAACAGTTTACCGGGACCCCCCCCCCTCCCTGAGCTGCTTTAGAAGGTGAAAAACAAAACTTTATACTTCAATATTAGATAAAACGGTCACACATAGAAAATAGAAAGTAACTGGAAAAAGTATATATTTATGGTGAACAATCGGCAACCAACTGAACTGAAAAAAGTGTTGGAAGGTGAACAACCCCTTTATGTACAAGATTGGGACTCACGGTTTTAGATTGTATTTATTATTTATTCATATGTTATTTTGCTAGATCCACAAGCTTTCAGGGAAAGAACCATTCCTCCATGACTCAATGTATGTACTAGAAAACTGTAGATCACTAGTGATGGGCGAATTTATTCGCGGCAAATTCCCGCGATTCGCCGCTGGCGAATAAATTCGCGAAACGGCAGCAAAAATTAGCTGCAAAAAAAACCGAGTCGCGCGTCGTTTTTGACGCGGAAAACGGCGCAACACGTCGGAAATGACGCAAAGCGATTTACGCAACGCGCATCGGAAACGACGCAATGCGTGTCAAAAACCACACACGACTCGTTTCGCAAATTTTTCCACCAATTCGCGAATTTCTCTGGAAATTTGCGAATTTTTCGGCAAAGCGAAACGCGGGAGATTCGCCCATCACTATAGATCACGAAAAACTTGTGTAACCTTGAATATCATATATCAAACATAAGTCTTATTTGATGGAACATAAAAGCTATCAATAGCTAACAGCGTTCAGTATCTGATTTATAATACAACTCTAAATAAAATATATTCTTGCTGGATTGTGCCACTTTAAATATTCCATAAAACAATTTCTAACTGTCTCTAATCAATAAAAAAAAACTTTAGATACGTAAAGCATTTCTTTTATAGTCAAACATTTTACACATATTTTGTGACTATTCAAACAGTTGGCAATCTTTATTTTCCTGTATACATACTAAGATTCTGATTTAGTCCTACTTGTGTCCATTAAGAAGTAAGTATTAATGTTTTGGAAAACTTAAATTATGTTTGGATGAAATGACTTAGATTAAATGAGAATATAACAACAATGTTAATAGTTTCACTTTTGAATATAGTAGGTCTGTCTACCCCTCATGAATAAAATACCGCCAATGGAAGGCATGGCTTTATTTAGGGGGCAAACCCTTGCCTCTGTTTTTGAATGGCAAAACCTGAAGCACCTTGCTATACTGGATGAATATTGAAGTGCAAGAGAGGTTCCACTATAACCATCGGCCGTAGTTACTTAGAGTATGGCAGCTTTGACTACAAATTGGAGTATGATTCTTAGACTGTCCGTTTAGACAGGAAAAGTGAGGGCTGGGAAGGCTGGGAAAATATTTGGACCTGAGAATCCTTTTTGCAGTTATTTTTTTTTTTTTACTATTCTACTGGTATGAGAGAAGAATTATGGAAACAAGCCAGCCTGAAAAGCCAAGAATTAATCTAGGCAGGATGGGAAAGATTCTAGACCTGGGAATTATCTGTACAGTTCCTAGTAAAATACTATTACACAATGCTGTGTGATTAAGCCAGGTTGCATGCCCAGGAACAAAAGCCTGAGAAAAGAAAGGATAGGGAAAGAAATAGAAGAAGGGAAAGAGTAGAGAGAAAAACAAATCAAACTAAAAGGGTTTGGCATAGCAAAGCTGTTCAGCTGTCACTGGCCATTGACCACAGGTTTCTATTGTCAGTTACAATGCAAAGATATACAATTGACCATGCCTGTCACATATTTTATTGTAGTCTGTGTAATTGTCAAGTACCCAGCAGATATTCCACTTATATGCAGTGTGAATTATGGGAACAGTTTTCCTTCGTACCTGTGGAACATGTTTTACCTCAGCACTAAGGGGCAAAAATAAAAAATGAAGGCCAGTTAACTTTAAAGCGAGCCACCCCTTTAACAATAGTTGGCGGACTGAGTAAAGAGTTCCTTGCTGTTTTTTTCAAAGCTCCTGTTTCAAGTTCTGAGTCAGTTTTCTTTCCCTTGCTGCAATATTGATTTGGCCATGCTAGCTCTCCATAACATGGCCTTCTGGAGTGCGACTACTCCTCTTTCTAAAAAGAGCTCTTCTCCCAATCAATCACACTTCAAATTAAACTTTACTACTTCCATGCAACCCCTACCCATTAAAAGGTCCTTCCCCTAAAAAGATATGCTGTTACAGCTGTAACAATAGTTTGGTAATTACTCATAAATAAAAATAAAAATCATATGCCAGTAAAGTCAACACTGCGGTTAACTTACAGTAAGCTGTATATCAAAGATTAAACTCACTTTCCATTAAAATGAGGTATATTGAAGGCTTAATAAAGTTGGGGTTTTAAGCCTAATTTGTTTAAAAGCTCAAGTATTTTATAGGTTTACATGTAAATACAAAACCATATATATATTCCAGAGAAAAATTGGGTTAGTTAGAAAGATAGGTACTGTAGATTATAGATGGATCGATAGATAGATAGAAAGATAGATAGATAGATAGATAGATAGATAGATAGATAGATAGATAGATAGATAGATAGAATAGTATGTAGTATGCAGTTCACATGAGCACATTTCTAATTGCTGGTTGATAAACAGGCACATTTGATGAGAAGTGAATTGGCATCAAGAAATAAATGATACTTATTAACATACTGTTTATAACCAAAGCTGTACATTAATTAATTCATAAACAGTTATATCCTTGAATTTATGCAGTTGACTACAATTTTTGGCAAAATTTTTTCTATATTTTATATACTTATCAGATGCATACTTTTAAATAAGACTACAGATTTTATTTTCAAACTTGAAGAAAAAAAATGTCATCTTTGTGGGTTACTTCATGCAGTATTGGCTTTATAAGTTCATGATTTTAAACAATTTAGACTATACATCTAAGACTCTGAATCTTCCTCAGTTGATCAAAGGGAATTTCATGATCAAAGGTGCCAGATGATTTAGACACGTCAAAGAACAGAGAGAAAGTCACTTTTCTATGAAACTGCACTAATTATGTATTCACATCATGCTTGCTGATGGCATAATATTTCTGTTTCTTAAAGTATCCTAATAAAAGGCAGATTCTAAATGTGGACACTGTGGATTAATGTAGAAATTGAACAAAAATGCGGGTATAAATTGAGCTGTAATTTGTTTTTGTTTTAACATTAATATATAAAGACCACAGCTGACTGCATACTTGTGACATATAGCTTTGTGTAGAATACAGTTAAACATAAATCAGCAAAGCAGCTGTCTTCTATCAGGTGGCATTTATATTCCCTTTATGCAAATAAAGAATGAAAATAATAGCGAGCACATTTGTTTTACATCTCACACCAATCTTGCATGCTTGTGTGTGACAAAGAATGCTGGCAAACACTGAGTGTTAAAAAAAAAACACTGTAGCTGAACCTATTTGATATTTTTAATATTGTTTGTAGCAATATCCATTCAGTTTCTGTATGCAAATGGGGCACAATACAGATGCAGTCACTTTGGATTG
>CM044431.1:64268016-64338684 GCA_024363595.1 Xenopus borealis
TTTCTGGAGACGGTAATATTATGGATATTTAGACAGAATGTGAACAAGCTCACACAGCTCACATTTTTCAGATTTTCCACCCAAAAACGTGCCAAAAAGACACAAAATCTTCGGAATAGCGCAGATCAAAATATCTTTGGGACTCATATGCAACCTCGTCAGGGCTAAAATACCGGATTTTTTATTTTCAATTATCTGTCCCGTTTCGCTTCAAAGAAAAATTTGCAAAACTTTTTAAAGGAAATATTTTGTCATGCAACTACATTTTATTAATTGCATGTCATTTTTGTTGCAAACTAGTTTAAAGTCTATGGACATATTGTGTGGCACCTTGTTTCTGCTTTGGGGTTACAACTAAAAATTGGGAAGGCAAAACTCACATGCATTTTTCACTCAGTGTACTGCTACTCACATTGTTAGAGGACCTCCAATCCACTATGTTACAATAGCTGTTTAAAAATAAAAAAGGCTGCCATGTTGCCAATTTCTAAAAAAAAAATATCTGTGATGTTTGACTATGAAGATTCTCATTCATCCAGGTCATGGTATATCTAACAAAAGTAACTCAAAGCAACTGGACTTGCTGAGAAATGTTTGTGATGTTTTGTGATTTGTGTTGTTTGACATTACTTCTGGTCAACTGGCATATGGTATATACTACTACACTATGTTACTGTTCAAGCAAAAAGGGCCATCAATAGTTTATATATTACTTGTTTATGTATTATCCCAATGCTGTTTTTTTTTATTCAGAAGTGGGGAAATTTCACTTTTCTTTGAGAAAGAACATTATTCTATTTTTTTCATCTTCCCTGTCTATTGAACCAGAGCTTATAAATTCCAAACAAATTATCTAATTGAAATATTCAAATTAGCTACACCTGATGCACAAGCCTTTTCTTAATGAGTTTGGGAGTAGATCTTCCATAACCTGAGCAGGTCTACTGGGAATCATGTGAGTATGTGAGTTTAAGGTCCAATTTTTCCTATGTTCATATTTAAAATGCTGCCTAATTTCAAAGTTTAATTTTTGTAACAAACTGAAAAATAAAATTAGTTACATGTACGCTTGCCAAAAACTGAATAGAATTAGAATACATCTAGAGAAAAACATTAGATGATATCACATTCTACAACATTATAGCTGAAGAAAATAAGTCCAACATACATATTACAGGTATAGAAGCTATTATATTGAAAGGGACCTGTGGCTTGCAGAATAAGGGATCTCTGTGTATGTATCAATTTGCCTTAAGGCAGCTAACATATACATATTAAAGGAATTCTGTCATAGGTAAACATGTTTTTACAAAATGTATCAGTGCTGTTCTCCCATCAGCATGGATTTGTACTAGCTTAGTTAATCTCAAATACACACCACTGCCTTTTTCAAAGAAAAAAAAAAATACAGATAAAAAGGAAATGAATAAAAGGTCTTTCCAGAAAATCCATCCTCCACCCATATTAAATGGATGAAAATTTCAATTTATCTAGGGGAAAGATGTTAAACTACAAAAAATATATAAATGAATGTTGTCTGCAAAATCATTACAATTATTTCCATTGTCAAACATTATAACATTAATTTAAAGAGACTACAGTATAAAGGCTGGCTTCACCTAAAGCCCTGCTTTCTAGGAATACTACCCCTGTTCCTAATTAGTGATGGGCGAATATATATAGTTGAATTTGCGGCGAATGCCCACGATTCGCTGCTGGCAAATAAATTCAAAAAAACTGTTGTGGCATCTGTTTTTTGCACACTAGCATCTTTTTTTTGGACGCCAGTGCATTTACGCTGGCGAATGTGTGCCGGCGTCCAAAAATGGATGCGCACGTCCAAAACGAGGCACTAGCAGCGTTTCATGAATTTTTCGAAGTTTTGAGAATTTCTCTGGAAATACGCTAACAATTCTGTGAATCGAAATGCCCCAGATTCGCGCATCGCTATTTCTAATATCTAAGAAATTTAGTCGCACATTTACAAAATTTCCCTCGAATCTATTCGAAATTCACTATCAAATGCTTATCGAATAGGTTTAGGCCAACCAGTAGCTCGCGAGCAACATGTTGCTCTCCAACCCCTTGTATGTTGCTCCCAGTGGCCTCAAAGCAGGTGCTTATTTTTGAATTACTGGCTTAGAGGCAAGTTTTGGTTGCATAAAAAACAGATGTCCTGCCAAACATTCTCTCCTGTAGGCTGCCGGTCCATATAGGGGTTACCAAAAAGCCAATCAGAGTTCTTATTTGACATTCACATGGACTTTTTCATGCTTGTGTTGCTCTCTAACTCTTTTTTAAATTTAAATGTGGCTCATGAGCAAAAAAGGTTGGGGACCCCTGGTTTAGGCTTTAATTTCCTCGATATTCGATTTCTCAATGAAATCATACCGATCGTTCGATTTCACGAAAAAAACGTACTTTTTCCTTCGAGCCTCCGAAAAAATTGTACGATTAGAACGATCAAGGCGTTCGATTGCACAAATGGTATTCGAGGAGGTCTTTGCAAAAGAAGCCTATGGGGGGGGGTTCCCATAGGCTTCTATTGGTATTCGGTAGGTTCAATCTAGCAAAGTAGGCATTCGAAGAAATTTAAAATTTAAAATCCTTCGATCATCAAATGATCGAATATTCGATCATTCGATCTATTCGATAATTTGAATATTCGGTATTCGATGATCGAAGAAGCCTAATTTGCATATTCGATCCTCCGAAAAAAACGTACGATCGGTATTCGATCGAATTCGATCGAACTACGATCTCTTCACACAAATTTTTGTGCCCCTTAATGTCTGTAGGGACCCATAGGGTTAATGTGCCCCTATTGCTTTAAATCACTACACTTCCTGATTTCCCTAGTTGCTGGGTGGATGCCCATGTAGCTGCAATTTGCATAGTTGTATTATAGGCCACTTCCTTTCACACTTTGGTATAGTGAGTGAGAAGGGGTGGATCTTCCTCTTTGGCTTCTGGTTGCTGACCCAGCTGGATGTTTCCAGGGAGCCTGGGTACACCAAGGCCCAGTAGACCCATTCTGCCCTAGATGGACCAAAACCTCTAGAGAGTAAAGTCAGGATGCAGCACCCTATAATTGAGGCCAGCTAGAGATAATATACTACCTTTCATAGGACTCTCTAGGAGAGCAAGATAGATAGGTTAAGTAGTAAGAGCAGGTTGTTTAAAGAGAGTTGTCAGTGTGAGACCAACCATCACCCAGAATTCCTTGAGCATCTCACAATTTTACCACATTTATAAAAAAGTGCTTTGTCCTCCACACTGCCCAAAATACTCTAGGGAGAATATAATTTCTGTGGCACTGCAGTGTTATATTAGTAAACTGTGAAATGAAAAACTGCATTAAACTGTGCCCCATATTACACATGCAAAAAGATAAATTTATACTGTTATTATGTGCCCAATAAACCTTACTTATGTAGGCAATGTGTTTTGCATACTGTAAGGAATTATCCCTCTGCTGGGGTTGAACCTGGGAGTTCTTGTTTTCTAACCTGTTCCCTTACCTCTCCCCTATTCTGGCAGGCTAGAGGCATAGGCTCACCTTGTATTGAGGTCCCTATGGTTATCCCTGGTGCTGCTGATTAATTCAGCTGCTCTGCACTAACTGGCAGGTGCAGCCTATTACTTAGTTAACTCCCAGCAGAGGGCCCTTATTTAAATCATGAGCAGACCTCCCCTCATTGCCAGTTCATAGTTCTACATTCTGCTGGTCACCCGGTTCTATGCTCCTAGTGTCAGTTGACTCTGTTCTTGGATATCTACCCTGCTGTTATGTCTGGTCCTTGTTCCTGCTTTCTGTTTTTGGACTTTGTTTTACCTTGATCTCCTGAGCCAGTAAGTTGCTTTCTGTTCTGTTTGCCAATAAACTTACTGTGAGCATCCAATCCAGTCTACTCCCTCTAATTACACTTTAAATATTAATCCAGTGGCCCTTCTGGTTGTTCCTGTGTGGGATTTGGGCCACTGACCTTGACACGTACTATTCTTGTGTTGTCTTGTGTACCTGAATGTAATTGTACAGTATACAAAGTCCAAAAACAGAAAGCAGGAACAAGGCTCACCTTGTATTGAGGTCCCTATGGTTATCCCTGGTGCTGCTGATTAATTCAGCTGCTCTGTACTAACTGGCAGGTGCAGCCTATTACTTAGTTAACTCCCAGCAGAGGGCCCTTATTTAAAGCATGAGCAGACCTCCCCCCATTGCCAGTTCATAGTTCTACATTCTGCTGGTCACCCGGTTTCTGATTTTGATTGGTTACTATTTTCTTTAAAACAATATATTATTGGGACAGACTGGGTATGTTTATTTTCTGTTACGGTATCATTCCCAGTCTGTCCCAATAATATATTGTTTTAAAGAAAATAGTAACCAATCAAAATCAGAAAGCTGTTCTCTACTAAATAGTGATGAGCGAAAAATGTCACCATGTACTCGAAATTCCACATTTCACCGAAAGTTTTTATGAAAGTGCATAAAAGATTTGCCCTTTAGTTCATAGGGGCAGATTTACAAAATTTACGTGAATAATTTGAAGTTCAATCGAATTTAATTTAAATTCGAATTTGATCTTCAAATATGCAAATTAGGCAAATTCGACCATCAAATATTCGAATTCGAATGATTCTAATAAAATTTTAATCGATCGAATTGAGGTAAAATCCTTCGAATTCGATAGTCAGTTTTTTTCCATGCCTACCAATTTTAATTTGTTGATTTCCTGGGATTTATATGGCATCAACAACAGTGCTTTACAGCGATATTACATCAGTCACTTCTCCACCTCTCTATCACCTTCACACACCATAGGGCCAATTTTATCAGGAGTCACTTAACCTGTTTTGGAGTGTGGGAGGTAAACTTACACAGACACAGAAAGTGTTAAAGCTGGGATCAAACTCAGGACCCCAGCAGTGCAAGGCTAGCATACAACCCACTGAGCTCCCAT
The DNA here is from genome assembly GCA_024363595.1 of Xenopus borealis. Lineage (NCBI taxonomy): Eukaryota > Metazoa > Chordata > Amphibia > Anura > Pipidae > Xenopus > Xenopus borealis. The sequence goes on from CM044431.1 coordinate 64,272,981, forward strand.
GTACTTTCAGTTTACTTGCTACCCTCCCATCATACTTTTTCCATTCCTTCTTACTTTTACTTCCACTGCTTTATCCATGTAAACTATTGCTTTCCTTCAAGCATTTCTCATTGCACAATTGCACCTGTACACACATACACAGCTTTTCACCCTTAATGATCTCCTCATTTTTCAACTGCTACTATCCTCCATTTCTTGCACAGCTACACTGTGATGGCTACTGTATATGTGGTCCCAATTCGCATGTACATAGCAACCTATGGCGGTGAATAATGGGACAAACTGGTAGTGTTCCCATGTAAAAATGTGTTTAGTCAGAAAAAGGAGACCTGAAAAAGTAGACTTCAATTGAATTTTCAGAACTTGTGCTTTTAGCCTAAATATGTCCAAAAGTTCTCACTGAGAAACACCCTGTTTTGTACAAGCACATCAAGGGGCCGATTTACTAACAATCAAATTTCTATTTTTTCTGTGCCCTGAAATGTTTCCATTTGTTGGGTGCAAGCTTCATTCTATACATTGTAGCCTCGCCCACTGCCCTTGCCTGTCTGTGCCAGTTCCCCGTCTGTACAGAGGCACTGAGCACATTTACATTGGAAACAAGGAGTGGGATGTACAGATGCAGCAACTGGGATTTGTGAGTTAAATGCGTCATGACTCAGGGTTAATTGAAGAAACTGTGTTATCTAAAGTTATCTTAACTCATTTAATGCATTTAACCTTTTCATTAGCATACCAAAGCACCATTGTTTTCATGATGAACTCTTTAATTGGATGGGATGCTGTGACACAATATTCTGTGCTAAGTGGGATAAATGGGATAGATGAGTTAAAGGGGTTGTTCACTTTTGAGCTAACTTAGTATAATGTAAAGAGTGATATTCTGAGATAATTTGCAATTGGTTTTCATTTTTTATTGTTTGTGGTTTTATAGTTATTTAGCTTTTTATTCAGCAGCTCTCTAATTTGCAGTGTCAGCAATTTGGTTTCTAGGGTACAAATTACCCTAGCAACACTGCATTGATTTGAATAAGAGACTGGAATATGAATAGGAGAGGGACTGAATAGAATGATAAGTAATAAAAAGTGGCAATAACAATACATTTGTAGCCTTACAGAGCATTTGTTTTTAGATTGTGTCAGTGACCCCCATTTGAAAGCTGGAAAGAAATAGGGGAAAATTGCAAATCATTAAAAAACTATGAAAAATAAATAATGAAGATCAATTGAAAAGTTTCTTAGAATTGGCCCTTCTACATTATACTAAAAGTTAATATGAAGGTCAACCACCCCTTTAAGTTTTTCTGTGTCAAATGCACAATCCAAAGTGGCTTCATCTGTAAACTTAGATCATGGTTATGCGTTTTGGTACGATTCACCATTGCAGGGCCTCGGGTGGGTCGAGCATTGGGCCTGACAGGCTGTTATCAGAAGTGTTCTGTCCCACGCAGGGGATGGCCTGTTCCAGACAAGGTGCACACCAGCGCGTACATGGAGCACAAGAAGAACCGCAGCTCCTGGAGGGGAACACTGCACCTTCACCAGCGGGTAGCATTTAAGTGATTACTCTGCATCAGCTGTCGGCAACCTCCTAGAGAACAAACAGAGGCTGCTCGTTAACCTCCCTGCTGACCCGATGGCAGTCCCGACCCCCCCACAGCATAGACACGTGGCTGCTGCTGGGGGAAGTGCCTGCTGCTTGGGGAAGTTCCTGCTGCTGTGGGAAAGAAAAAAAAAATGCCGATCTCCAGCACCACCCCTTGTCCCTGAGCCGCAGGCAGCCTCATACCTCGGTCCTAGAACAGCTCCTTCCTCCCCTCCCGCCGATCGATCGCCCAACAGACGACCCCTTCCAGATGCGACAGAAGCATGTTTGCTTTGAGGAATGCTGACACCCTGCACCTCCCCCTTCTTGCTGAGCTCCTGGGAATGTCTGGATGGCCTGTCTGCTGATTACCAGCCCTGCCTGCTCTCAGATTTGAACTTCACTATTATTTACACACATTGCACACTCTACACACATTTCACATTCTTATATTATATTTGTCTTTATTTCATTTCCCCCCCCCCCAAGTTTTTATTTCTACTTACATTTGCACACTCACACACAGACAGACACACACATACATACACACAAACACCTTTTCTCATCCATACACCCTTGGCATCAATAATTTGGGGTTTTTACTATTGTATGTAAGACATTGACTAAGAAAAATGTGGCCAATTGCAATAATTTTAGATGATTTTCAGAAATGTCATAAACATGAAGCTTAGCTTTGCAGTAAGGTAGTTTGGAGTAGACAGACCCAATGACCCATTTTTGGTTTGGCTGAATGTGTATTTTCCAAAAATATATGGTTTTTGAGAAGTCTTTTTACTGTTAGAGGGTCTTGGGCACATAATACAACATATGGGGGATATGTTCACAGAAGGCAAATCAGCAGCAGAGAAAATTCATATGCATATGTCAGCTGCTTTGGTATATCTATGCATATTGGGCATCAAACTATAAACTTTAAACTTTATGTAAAAAATTGGGTGAGATAAATGTGGCCAATTGCAATAGTTTTAGGCGATTTTCAAAAATGCTGAAAAACCGCTGCCTTTAGTGTGAAGAATCAAAATAGAGAAAGGCACCAGCAGATTGACTGCAAATTCGTTTATTTACACAACATGTTTCGGGCTATGGCCCTTTATCAAGTTACAACAAACAAGCACCCGTTTACAACATTTAAAGGTTAAACACGCCCCTTGGGTCAATTAAGTGGGAGTGGCCACTGCTTTGGGGAGTATCAAGCCTAGCTCACATATTACAAAGTGGGAGGGTGCCCAATTATGATCCAAAAATCCATAAACCAATGTGAAGCAATAAAGTAATATGAAACAAAAGTGTCAATATTAAGTCCATATCCTGAACAAATTCCATGTATGTGAAGTTCATTAAAAAGTATTTGTATTTACATCTCCCATTGTATTGCCAAGAATGGCCTACCAGATAAAGGGTTCCATTGCTGTAAAACAAAACCATTTATACACAACGGCAATCTTATGATAGGGTATCAATTGTTTGCCTCTGCCCATATTCATCTTACATTTTTATATAACATGTGTCTTACCACATTGTGGATGTTCATAAATCATAACAGAGGGCAGCCACTATTTTCAGTATAATGAATATCTGTGGAGGGAAGGGGTATACCGTCAATATTCACATAAGCAAGTTCTTAGTCACAGAAAAGGTGCAACACTCCAATATTCATTTAGTCCAAAGGGGGCCATACAATTGAGTTTTTTAATCCATACTGCTTCCCTTTGGAGGAGTACTTTTTTCATATCCCCCCCTCGTTGTGGTTTAGAGACCACCTCCAAAACTAGCCATTTAAGTTGGGATTGGTTATGTTTATTGGACGAGAAGTGTCTGGATACAGATGTATCCGTTGGAGTGTTGGCAATGAAGTTTCTGATATCTGATTTATGTTCTTTTATTCTTTCTTTTACGGGTCGTATGGTCTGACCCACGTAAACCTTACCACAAGGGCATTTTAGTAAATACACCACTCCTTTGGTTACACAGGTAGCATAGTGCTTAAGGAAGACTTTGCTTAAGGGTCCCAATTCGACCCAACCTGTGTGCAGAGGATCCCGTACTAATTCAACGCTGGCAAGAGATTTGCAACAAATGTAGCCGTGACTTAATGACCCTCACAATTGAGAGACTACAAAAAAAAGTAACCACAGTACGATCAAATGTATCCACTTTGAAAGAATAAGTCGTTACTGCCAAGGGGGCGGAACAAACTGACGTCATACTTAGAGAACAGAGCGAGATCCTAAAGAAACAAAAGGACGCCATTACAGCCCGTAAAGCAGCAAAGTACAAGCGGGACGAACTGGACTACCAGCAGGACCGTGTCTACAGCTGGTGGATAGACGACCGGAGGCAAAGAAGCCCTCGCACCCCAGGACAGAGATACCGCGGAGGCAAATACCAGGGGAGGAGACACGGAGCGAGCACGTCCAGGGACCTCTCCGTAGAATCAAACACCTCACACTCAAGCCGCCAATACGAGTCGCCGAGCAGTGGTGAGAGCAGCACAGCCTCTTTGGTTCATTTTTTAGAGCAGGAGGAATCACGCAACTCCAGAACCACAAGAGGCAGCGGAAAGAACCCCAAAACAACAGCACCACGAGAGAATTACCCCACACGCAACAAGAGATAGAGGTAAATAATTTAGTAATTAATATTTCCACATATACGCTTACCTCAGCTGAACTTTCTCTTTTGAACAAAGGCCTGGGATTCATCCCCACACACAATAGTGAATTTATAAACTGGGAAATAGACTTCCAAAAATACATACGTTCCCTGAAGTTAAAAATGTTTTTCAATGATACAGGCCAAAGCGGGTGCACTTATAGAGGTCTACGGAAAAAAAGTGACTTTATACCTACAATACAAAATAACTCTTTGACAGCATTTGAGAAAGTAGTAACCACCACTGTAAAAGAAATATGGGAAAAACCTGCAAAATACACTAACAATCTTACTAGAGATGAACGGAGTGCACTTTTATCCCTTCAAAATAATGACAATATCATCATTAAACAGGCAGACAAAGGTGGGGCGGTGGTCGTAATGGATAAAGATATGTACACTAAGGAAATAAGGAGAAAACTACAGACACCGGGACACTAAAATGAGTACTAAAGATCCTGTTTTTGATATTCAAAAAGAAATAAATTTTTTGGTGCATGATGCTTACATGAATAAGGTGATACCAATTGAGACAAAAGATTTTCTATGTGTACAATACCCCCGGACCCCGGTGTTGTATATCCTGCCAAAAATACACAAATCATTGGTGGACCCACCAGGGCTCCCCATAGTGTCGGGCATTGGCTCCATATTAGAACCATTGGCGAAATATGTAGACCAGTATCTACAACCGTTGGTCAAACAAATCCCATGTTGCCTTTTGGACACCAATGATTTGTTAAACAGATTACTGTTGTTGGGGAACATAGGGAACGACATCACCTTGTGTAGCATCGATATAGTAAGCCTTTACACATCCGTCCCTCAGGACGAAGGGATCCAGTGTGTAGAGGAGGCTTTATTGAATACAAATCACCCTAACGCTTTAATATATTTTCTACTAGATTGTTTAACCATCGTCCTTAAAAGGAACTATTTCAGGTTCGAGAATGACTACTTTTGGCAATGCCAAGGGACGTCAATGGGGGCAGCGGTAGCCCCCTCCTTTGCGAATCTTTTTGTCCATAAATTGGAACAGGATCTCTTCCTGAATCACCGGTTTAACAACCACATTGTGCAATACCTCCGCTTTGTGGACGATATTCTGGTGATTTGGAAAGGGGATGTACAGCTATTCAATGAAATGGTGGATGAAGCGAACAAGGGCCACTCAACCATTAAATTCACTAGTGAAACAAACACCAAAGTATTAAACGTCTTGGACGTGAGTATAACAATAGAGAAGGGACATTTGAGTACCAACCTTTACAGGAAGGCCACAGATAGGAACAGCCTCCTCTCCCATTCCAGTTTCCACAATATAAAATGTATTTCGGGGATCCCCAAGGGCCAATTCCTACGGGCACGCAGAATAGCGTCTGATGACGAAAAATACCGGGAGGCATAGGAAAAGCCTAATTAAGAGGTTTTGCTCCAAAGGGTACAATAGATCCGCTCTACACAGCATAGCTAGTGAGGTAAGAGATATACCCAGAGAATCCCTATTGACGGGTCCTAAGGATACTAATAAGACGACCAGAATGCCATTTGTAAGCGGGTATCACCACAAGAGTAACCAAATAGAAAGGGTGATAAAAAGGTTTTGGCCCATCCTACAGGGGGATAAAGCGCTTCACAGCATCTGTCGAGAACCTCCCTTGTTTAGTTACAAGAAAGGACGCTCCCTAAGGGATCACTTGTGTGCAGCGGAGCCAAGAAAGAGAACAAGACAGAATGTCTTGTTCCAGGGTACCGAGAAAAAAGGCACTTTCCCTTGCCTAGGGTGCATATGTTGTACCTCGATTATTAAGGGGGATTGCTTACAGCACCCCATGAAGGGCCACTTCCTTAAGCACTATGCTACCTGTGTAACCAAAGTAGTGGTGTATTTACTAAAATGCCCTTGTGGTAAGGTTTACGTGGGTCAGACCATACGACCCGTAAAAGAAAGAATAAAATCATAAATCAGATATCAGAAACTTCATTGCCAACACTCCAACGGATACATCTGTATCCAGACACTTCTCGTCCAATAAACATAACCAATCCCAACTTAAATGGCTAGTTTTGGAGGTGGTCTCTAAACCACAACGAGGGGGGGATATGAAAAAAGTACTCCTCCAAAGGGAAGCGTAGTGTTGCAGTATGGTAGTTTGGAGTATAAAGACATAATTACCTGTTTTTGATTCTAGAGAAATTCGCGAATCGGCAAAAAATTTGCGAAACGAGTCGGGGGGCGCTTTTGACGCGTGTCGCGTCAACTTTGACGCGCGTTGCGTCGTGTCGTTTTCGACGCGTTGCGTCAAAAACGACGCACGACTCGTTTTTTTTGGCGAAATTTCGCCAGCGGCGAATCACGGGAATTCGCCGCGAATTCGGCCCTGGCGAATAAATTCGCCCATCACTAGTCAGAATGTGTACTTTCAAAGATATATGGTTTTGGGAGTCTTTGTGCTGTTAGGAGGCTCTTTTGGCAGACAATGCTCAGTCACAGGTCTTTATTCACAGAAGGTGAATCGTCAACAGAAAAAAATCATATGCACTATTTTTATTTGGGGTCTGCACATGCCAGCTGCTGGGGTATATCTAGGCATACTGGGAATCAAACTGTTGCATAGACCCATGGCGTCAATATTTATGGTGTTTTATAATTGTCTGTAAGAAATTGAGTGAGATAAATGTACCCAATTGCAATATTTATAGTTGATTTTCAGAACTGTAAAAACAGCAGCCTTTATCGCCAAATTTAGGAAAGGTTTGTGGCTTGGTGCTTTAAAATAGAAAGACATGCATACCCAATTTGGATTCGGGGAATGTGTACTTTCTGAAAATGTATGTTTTTGAGGGTAAACTTACTTTTTTTCTAGCTTTGCCCCCCTTAAAATGATGTAAATATGTTGATTTTGCAGTACCTCAAATGATAGACCATATGAGGGTCTTCGTTTTGGGGCTTCTATATGACATATGCTTGGGTACACCTATACATATTTGGCATAAAACTGTTCAGAGGACCCTAGGCTTTCATATTTGGGGTGATTTATCTTGATACCTAAAAGTATGTGTGGAAATATGATGCTGCAGGGTGAAAATTTTTAGGTGATTTTTGGAAATGTCACCAAATTGCCAAATTTAGGAAAGGTTTGCGGCTTGGTACTTTTGAGTAGAAAGGCATGCATACCCATTTTGAATTTGGAGGAATGTGTACTTTCCGAAAATGTGTGGTTTTTGGGGGTGAACTTACTCTTTTTTTCTAGCTTTGACCCCCTGAAAATGATGTAAATCTGTTGATTTTGCAGTACCTGAAACGGCAGACGATAAGGGGGTCTTCATTTTTGGGGCTTCTATAAGCCACGTGCTTGTGTAGACCTATACATATTGGGCATCAAACTGTTCAACAGACCCTAGGTTTTCATATTTGGGGAGATTTGTATTGATACCTATAAGTATGTGTGGAAATACGATGCTGCAGGGTGGAAATTTTGAGGTGATTTTTGGAAATGTCACCAAATTGCCAAATTTAGGAAAGGTTTGCGGCTTGGTACTTTTGAGTAGCAAGACATGCATACCCATTTAGAATTCGGAGGAATGTGTACTTTCCGAAAATGTATGGTTTTTGGGGGTGAACTTACTCTTTTGTAGCTTTTCCCCCCTCAAAATGAAGAAAATGTGTTGATTTTGCAGAATCTGGAAATACACAACTGATAGCTCACATGGGGGTGTCTACATTTTGGGGCCTCTATATGCCACATACTTAGGTACACCAATACATATTGAGCATCAAACTGTTCAGTGGACTCCTGGCAATCATATTTAGGGTGTTATACATTGGTACCTAATGATGTGTGAGAGATATGATGCTGTAGATTGGAAGCTCTGAGGTAATTTTTTTAAAAATAGGATAGAATTGCAACTTGGTAGTTTGGCGTACAGAGATATAGTTACCCATTTTTGATTCTCTAGGATGTGTTCTTTCTAATAATGGGTATTTTTCTAGGGTAAACCTACTGTTCGTGGAATGTTTCAGCTTGAAATCAGAAGTATGCCGTTTTGTGGAGCGGTGCATTGGAAATTTGGTAGTGTATTGCTTAGAGATTTTGAAATATAAAAGTGAGAAATCTCCATAAAACGATATATATTTGGTATTGGCATGTTCGGGACACACTGAACTTTCTAAATCTGCTGTGTTCTCGTTCATAAAATATAGTATGTTTCTGATAGATGTGTTTGTATCATGCAAAACTGTTTTTTGTTTTGTTTTTTTAGACACCTAGAAGCCCATATCTTTTTACAGGAGTGGAATTACCCCAAAATTGTAGCATATATTGTTTTCTTTGGTAAACTAAAAGACCCCCCCCCCCCCCCCCCCCAGGAAAGGCCCTTGAAGCGAAAGAGTACAAAATGTCTAAAAACTGCTTGGCAGTAGATGTTTGCATGTAGGACAAGATGGCTGGCAGTGAAAGGGTTAAAGCTTCTTCAGTCAAGTCACGGGACAAATTTGGATGTGGGCAGTTACCCATAGCAACCAATCAAATTGTTGCATTCATTGTTCTACCTGCTGCTGTCTGAAAACAGCCAAGCACTGATTGATTACTGCCCATTGCTGATGACATTGAAAAAAGTTTAAAAACTATCTTATGTGTCTGCATTTTTTTTTTATCTCAAAATGTGTTTTCTTAAAAGTAATAAAGAACATAAATAAATACAAGAACAAAACAGGAAAAATATCTGCCATGGTTTGCATGAATATGAATTGTATAAAATTAGAGTAGATCAATACTGTTAGAATCAAGATGGGGATTGAATTGCACGCATCACACCACCGTGGTTTTGGACTAGATTATGAATCTTCCAAATCAATTACTTGTTTCTCTATGAATGCCATTATTTGAAACGATTGTGTGCTACTTTATGAAATAAATAGAAAAAGCAAACAGAGAATAAATATTGGGTCGCATCATGGCTACAGATTAATTTTAGTTCTCATGCTGTTTCCTATTCCTGTATTCCATTATTGTGTGTTTTATTAAACTTTTTCAATATTGATGGAATCAGCACTTCAGTCAAAAATGCATTATTGCCCAATTTAGCTTAAATTACAAGCACATCTATTTATCCAAAAGGACAAAGGTCACCTTAATCACTCATTATTTATTTTGACATTGCCTAAGCTGAATGTCATTTTCCATCATATAATTGTGATATTATTCTTAATGTGTCAATGTCAATTAATATACGTCTTGGAAAATGTTTTCTGCAAAAACTAAGAATAGTGAAAAGATAATGAAATGAATACAAACTGTTTAATTGATAATTACACTTCATAATGATGTTTTTGAGACTAAACATTAATTATTTTAGATATTTTATACATACCATAGTACACTTGTTAGTATATTATTATATAGATGCATATAAATCTTTATTTTTGTATATGAAAATGCTCTGCAAATTAACAAATTTTTGGTAAATGTTAAAGATGAAGCGTAAAACATTTCAACAGACGTTTCATTGATTTCATTCATGGTGAGCTTCAAAGTATATTGTCCTTTTCTGACCTTGGTATGCTCCAATAGCCCCATGCAAAAATGTTTTCATTTAATTTAAATAGATTTATTTCTCATAGATATCAGTATATTTGAATGCAATGCTACTTTCACAAAAGCTTATTATAAATTGCACTCAGGGCCCTCTCAGGATCCAAAAACTCTAAGATAAGGAATTTCAAGAAAAATTACTCAATGAGTATTATGGTCTAAACTACAGCATCATCTGTATTGTAGGCAGCTAGCAAAATATATAAAGGGATATTATCAATGATGTTAGCTATTGTTTTAAGTGATTAGTACTAACCAAAGAATATAAGAGTCCTTAGACATGCCAAGTTGCATTGATCATGGGGGGTATACTTGTAGTTTTGGTTATGTTTTTTATTCTTAATGCTGTCCAGCTTTCCTAATAAATTCACAATACTGTAGGTACTTCTGATTAAATGATTTACTTATGATATAATAGTGAGACTATACTATTTCAGAGGGGTTCTAGTTGTGGCAATCCATTTTTTAACTGTGAAATTATTAAACAATTAGTATCTTTAGTAACCACTGTTGTACTGAGCATAATACCCACATTGTTAACAGTCTTGTATTATATGGATGGTATTGACCTGTCATGTATCACAAACCCAAACACCAGGGGAGTGACTAGATTCCTGTCTAGGCATGCTCTTCTGACTATAACACTCACCTTTGGCTTTAGGCCTGACCCTCGGGTTACTTGGTTGCCACCAGGATTACCTCAGGAGAATACAGTAACTCCCACAGTGCAGACAACGGAGGCAGACATATACTCTGGGAAGGAGCTGGTAAGGAAGGAGCTGGACATAGTCAGACAGGCTGGGTAAGAACCAGATAGCAGGAGCAGAATCATGAGGCAAAATCAAGGTCAGGTACAAGCCAGGGTCAGAACCAGGAAGTCACACAGGGGACAGGTAGCAGGAGTCAAAGGAACAGCAATCACAAGGATCAGAGCAACTAGGACCAAGCACAATTGACCTATAATGAGAATTGAATCAGTGCAAAGCAAGGGTTATTTAGCTAGACTAATGGCTAATACTAAGCCCCTGTGGCCAGATTAGCAACAGCTAAACTCACAAGACCAACCAGGGAATACAAAAATAACAGTGAACCAGGCATGGTGTTACATGACCTTTATTTGAAAGGTGAAGCAAGTCAGAAATAAAGTTACCAACATATATATATGAATAATTAAAGTTAAAGTGCATTTTTGATAAGTGTTTGTGGTGCAGCTATGTATAATATTCATGCATGTCATCTTTAATTAGCAGGTTTGATGCTAATCTAATACACCAGCAATTGTGTGACAGAACTTACTCTATGGTAATCTTTTTGGCTGCTGATAATTGTAGCCATGGCTTTTTCATCATAGTTTCTAGATAATTCTGTAAATCCACTATTGCTGGTTCCAGTTGGTTCCAGTTTTATCCCTCTGTGTTTTGTGTAAGTTAAAGTCCTAGGTGCACTAGCTGTAATGTGTTCTACATGCCATAGTACAATTTTTTTTATTTTTAACTCTTTATTTAACAGAGTTTTCATTTTCATATTTACAACATCCATGCATTGACAGTGTGTACATCGTGTCAACATATTGTTTCACTTTATACAGAAAAATAAAGGATCATGGTATCTTTTGTAAAAAAAGAGGTCATATACATCTAAGGTTTACCTATTCCCGACAAAGAGGAAGCCCTTCTGAGTAGTCGCCAACGGTATCAGCATTCTGTAGATGTGTTTAGAGAGGAAAAGGGGAAAAGAAAAAGTAGGTGGAGAAAAGGGAGAGTAGAGGGATAAAAAGAGGAGGAGAATAAAGGAATATAATAAAGCCATCATAACTGTCCGAGCTCGGGGGTAGTTTGAAAAAATAAAAGGTTCCCTGTCCGTGAGCAAATGATCATGTCCTCGGGGGATGTAATATGTCCCAAGAAGACCAAACTTTCACATACAGATGCAGTCACTTGGATTTGTAAGCTAAATGCGTCGTGACTCAGGGCTAATTGAAGAAACTGTGGTATCTAAAGTTATCTTAACTCATTTAATGCATTTAACCTTTTCATTAGCATACCAAAGCACCATTGTTTTCAATGGTGAACTCTTTAATTGGATGGGATGCTGTGACACAATATTCTGTGCTAAGTGGGATAAATGGGTTAGATGAGTTATGTCACGACGCATTTAACTTACAAATCCAAGTGACTGCATCTGTTGTTAGACTAATGTGTGATAGATATGTAGTTTATCTTGCACTGGTGCCCACAAACTTTGGTCACTGCCTGTTTGGGTTATTCAGACAATACATCTACTTAGATCTTAATCAGGATTTCTTGAATAAGGTTTAGTTCTGTTTCACCAGTGTTTTTGGCATCAACAACTTTCAACACTAACAATATTTTCTTTTCTTCACTTTTCTAACATCTTGGTATCTTACAATACTAGTTTTGGTTTGATCTTTTTTTTTTTCTTTGTTTGGGGTTGACCCTGGACTGGCGTGTTTACATTATGGAAGCATGTCGCTGACTGATATGTCATACACAGACCATTGCTTCCATATTACAAGACCGGTGAGTGTGAATCCTCATATAAAATGGTGCTTAATATTGTGCTGAATGCATTCAGGCATTCTGAACTGAATGATTGTATTTTCTTATCTTGTGTACACAAACTGCCCCAAAACACAAATGCTACATTAGGTAGTATTTGTTTTTCATTTTATATAACAATATTTAAAATAACTAATTTCCTTATAACACACTTTCTAAATTAAAGTGATGAACAAATGACAAGATTAGTTTAAATGTCTGATGATCAACTTAAACATTTATCTTTGCATGCTGTGGAATTACCATGGTTCCTGTACCACTGGGAGATTAACACTCCTTTTTTAAGAAGGCACCAGAGCAAACATAACTCTCTACACATTTCGGTTCTGGAAACACTCCTATCAGTTTTGTGTTAAAAATGCAAAATGGATTTTTAACGGTGCATTGACACTTGCATTGTTAATGTGCCTTCAGGCATGTAATTAGCTAAGGAATTTAATCTTTTATATTCCATAGTTTGATCAAATGCCTAGGCTCAAAAGAGCTCTAAAGTACTGACCAGAATCTTTGATAATAGGAAGCTCTAATCATGAATTGAATGCATTTGACAAAAAAAACTTGAATGCGCATAATTAGTTCTGTATAACTATATTTTCCTTGCTACTGTATGTCCTTTATGTGCTACTACCCACAATCACTCTATTTAAACAAACAGTAGTGTGAGTGGCACCTTTAGTATGTAAGTAAGTTTGCTGTTGAAACAAATTGCAAAATCGTTTCCTATAGCTTAAAATATAAAGCATATTTGTTCCCTGACTGTTAGAAAGGCTAGAAATAAATAAGCATACTGTGGGGCATATGTATACATTTTTAGTTGAGATTTTGCTACAATTTGTGCAAATTGCAGCATCTTTTTTGAAATCAGGTTTTTTTTTCTATGATACAGGCACAGATAAAAAATAAGATAAGGCATGTGCAAAAGATCCATAAAATTAAGAGGTTATAGATTCCAGGGGATTAATTGCTGTATATCTTCCCTCTTCATAAAGCTGTAAGGCTTTAACTTAAATATGTGTTAAACAATACTGGGTTACCATTCACAATTAAAAATGTAAGAATTAAGCAGTGCAAGTTCACACAAAAGTTATTTCTTCAGTATTGTTCCTAAAATTTCCAAAATTTGTAAAAAAAACAAACTCAGAGACTGATCCTCGCTCATTGGGTTTTAAAGCACATTCAGGGCAGTATGCTGATTGCATCCCCAATTGCAGACTGGCATTACCCTTAAATGCAATGCAGGGTGTTCCAATCAGTGTATGTAGAGTCAGGGAAGTAGATCCACTAGAAAAGAGTATCTTTTCAGCTTTTCCAGTGAATACTTTTATCTGTAACCCTTAAAACTGGGCATGCTGGATTTTCTAAAATTTATATTATGATGGCTCTTTCAATGTTTAACATATACTGTACATGCTAAAAATAACTGTTTGCACCTGCATTATTATGGTAGAACCTTGGCAATCGTTTGTGTTATAGCATCAATTACTGTGTTCATTGTACATCTATAACCCTTCCTTGTGGTGATTGTTGTACTGTAGCTACTTTACCAATAGGTTTTATGCTTAATAGTGCCTAGAATCCTTTCTTTTTCCATGTACTCCTGAAATTTATACGACATGGCTAGTCTTTCTTCAACCTCAAGTAACTCATGCTGATTTGTTTGCCGTTCATGCTGTTAATTAACATCTTTATAGCAATATAAATGAATACATAAGTCTATAGATGGAATATATATGACTAAAGAATAGGAGATTAAGAGATGTCCCTAGGTTACAAGTTGTTGATGCATGACTCAACGTTGTATGACTCAACGTATCCAGGCGTTGTTACTGAATAGTAACAATAGTTACAACTCAATACAATTCAGGCCAGAACTGTCAATCTGTGAATTCTGGCAAATGACGGAGGGGCTACTGTAAGATGCAGTAGTCAGCCACTCTTTATTGGGCTGGTTGGGGGCTGTTTGGGCCTTAATGTATTTGAAATACCAGGGCCTGTTTTGAATCAGTCCAGACCTAAAATAACTTTACTGAGTATTTTAGATTTAATGTATTATGTTCCATGCTGGAATTGATGCATCAAGGAGCAAGGATTCATATTGGAGAATCTGACATTCTGACATACTGACATAGCTTGCAGATTTGAGAAATGTGTGAATTTGTTAAAAAATTTCTTGCCGATCCGTACAAGGTTCTTTTGAGTCAGGAAAGTTTTGGTAAATGGGGAAGAGATCAATCAAAGCTTTCAGGATTCGTTAGTTCAATATTTAAAGAAAGCAGTTCTTATACAAGAAGAAAACAGTTTTGGTGTAAAAAGTAAATTTTTTATTTTTACTTTTTTATTTGAAATTTAAGGGTAATATCATATATTGTATATTATTAATATTAAGGGAGTTATTTATCAAAGGTCAAATTTTAGAGCTTTTTTAGAACTCACATGAACAATTCGAATTGATTCTAATCTAAGAAAAAACTTAAATGTAAAAAACAGTGTAGTCTGAGTGAAAAACAGGAATACTCGAGTTGATTGAGTTTTTTAGGCCTACATAACCTTGGCAGGTTTTAGATGGTGTATTTTTGGATTTGAGCTATTTCCCGGCTTCAGGGTGTAATAAATCTTAAACTTTAAAAAAAAAAAACTGATTAAACTGAAAAATACCTCCTGAAAAAAACAACTCTACCTTTGATAAGTAACCCCCTGTGTGTCAGTTATGTTATTCTTTTGCAGAGACCATATCATCAGAAAGTAAAATTCACATGGTGAAATTCTAGCGTGGGTTTGTGGAAAAAAAGGCAAAAAAAGTTTGCTCATTCCTACTGTGAATCTTAAAATGTATATTTTAGTTTTATAAATCCAATTTGAAATGAGAAAATGTATTTTACTGAAGACTGACAGCTTTGGAACAGTGTGTGTGTGTGTGTGTGTAATAAAAACAGGGTTTCGGCAAAAAATAAACAAATGTAAATAAATTAATTTAAAAATAAATGAAAGAATAAACAAATGACAGTTTGTATCAACATTAAAGAGCTTGGGGCAGATTCCATTCTTAATACCTATGTAACTGAATAGAAATTCATTTTTTCATGAATATTAGAAAGCTAGACTTTATTATAAATGGCAAGGGAAAGTGAGCGCATGGCTGTTTAGAGTAACAAGCAGCACAAATTTATTCATTCAATACAACTCTGAATTATTTAAAAGTCAGCTTAAGCACAAGGTCACAGAATAATTTTGGCAAGTACGCACGTTTACATGATGCATTTCCATAATTCTCCCGCATTCATAAAGTTAATCACAGCATTGGCATGCAAAACTTCTTTATGTACTAAGTGGAGGCAGACAATGGCTTTCAGTGAGTCATACATCTCGGAATGAGTAAAAATGCCTAGTTGGTAAGTGCATACATGTGCACCATCTTTGACCAAAAATTAACATGAAATTTTTTTTCGGAAAATTAGATTTCTATACAGTACTAAGTAAATGATTTGATGAATATAGGGGTCATTTACAATTAGAAACTTTTAACATTGTGTGAATTTTTTGACAGTGTCTGGCCAGATGCAGGGAACGCTGGAGCTAGACTCCAAAGTTTCCACAATGGCCTGGATCAGTAGATGCAGAACATTTGCACCTAAAGGGCATAATTTACTAAACCTTAATTTTTTTCTGGTCGGGTTTTTTGGGGGGAAATTTTAAATTTTTCATGTAGATTTTGAGATTTATGATAACATGATCTGTGCCGGGTTTCATCCTGTAATCTAAAAAATTCAGGGTTGTTGGGAGATAACCTGAATAATCAAGAGACTGGGTGTCAAATCCAAACAATTCGTTCAATTCCTGACTCGACTTTTTTGAGTTATTTTCTTGATACTGTAAGTTAAAATTGTATGTGGGAGTTTGGTCAAGTTTGGTTTAATAAAAAGATGAGATAAATTAATGTTTCATAAATAACCCCCGAAGATTCCGACCATTTTAATGTCTAGCACCAAAAGTGACAACATCCAAATATTCAGCTCTATTGTGTTTGATTTGTGTAGAAGTGCGTGCACAAGTGCACTTGTTTAAATGCATCATAAACATGCATGTGTCAGGTGGATCATCCTGTCACAGACAACATTAGGCTGAAACTGTATGTTAACGTGCTGATTGCATTACAAACTGCACTTTGCACACTTTACATGAAGTAAATAAATTATTTATTTGCGTGTTGGCAGTCCTTTTTATTTCAAAATCTTTTTTTTTTACATGTTCAGCTTTGATTTAATGATAACTGATGATGTACTGTATAGTAGTAAAAAAATTATATTTTTTTTTTATGTCCAAAGTATTGGAAGCTTGTGTGCCCAAATTGGACACCAGCGACAAAAATTGGATGCCAACCCCTCCACATTAACTCATGCCCCTTCCTATGGGGCCACTTCCATCACTTAGGCCTCAGGCCTAACCCCTGTTATGCCCTACATTTGATACCACTATCATCAGCTTCCCCACCCAGGGGAGTCTCTCCCAGTGTGACACTATGCTTACACCTCCCCCCTACCTACCCACCCCCCTTTTTTTGTTGAAGGTGGGCAGGAGCTGTTCAATGTAAAAGTGAATGAACCCTTCCTTCTTTTTTTAACCCCTTGTGTCTCCACTAATCCCAACAGCAACCCAGGAACTGCAACATCCGTAATCCCTAGACCCATCTTCCAGTTCCCTCATTCCTCACCTTGTCATGGCCCTGTTGTTCCCAGTTCCTGACTCACTCCCCACTTGCATTCTGGATAATCCTATACTCTAGAATGACTAAGAAACTGTCAAGGCCTCACGCTGTAGATGGTTGGAGTCGGGACCTAGGAGTAAGCATATTTAACAGATAAAACTCCAGTATCAAAGGGGTTAAACATTTTAAGGTTGATTTAACCTATTTATAGGCATTGAACCCAGGTCCTTGGAGTCTTTATGTTTTGAAACCTCTTTCTGAAAATTGACACAATGACATCCCACACCACAGCATTGTGATGCAGCACACCATTGACCCCACAACATGGTGCACAACTGACATCACCATGCGGCCATCACCATTTTGTGGAAATGAAGCACTCCTGACAGAAACGCAATATCAGCTCCTTGTATTCCTAACTGTTCAATAACCCATATCTTGTGACTGAATGTGATGGCTGGAACTAAAACTGACTAGAAGGATACAAGTTTGTCCACAATACTGTTACACCAACTAAATTCCAAGGTACCTAAATATTCACAAAATATTTCCAAGAAAATAACATGATTTTGCACTTGAATTGGCTAATTGGAAGGTTTTCAATTTGCTCAAATTTGCAATTGAGAGACCAGTTGAGGCCAAATCACAACATCATCTGCAAATAGTAGAAACTCCCCCTTAAGCCCTGTATTGAACAGTATGGCTACATCTTGAGATTCTGATGTCAGAGACACTTTGGCAAAGAAAGGGGTTACACCTACCTGAAGCCTTCCATTAATCATAAAGAAGATTTTAGAGACCTTGTCTCTGCTTGTTGCCTGAGCAAACAGATTTTATTTGTTGAAGTGGGGTGACGTGGAAAGCTTATTTCAGTAAGGCAGTGAATTCAAGCTATCGGAGATTTGACATTGACCTGTCTAATGCTGTCCTGTTGTGATGCTGATGTGATGCTGATGTGATGCTCCTCACACCTTGCCTCTCTCTGTGACTGGTGTGAGTTATATTTCAGCATCAAGCTATACCCAAAAGTAAGGAGGACAGTCAGGTTGTGGAATGCACTGCCTGTAATGACTGATTCTGTTAATGCTTTTAAGAGGGACATGGATGATTTCTTGGACAGACATAATATCAAAGGCTATTGTGATACTAAACTCTATAGGTAATATAGATATGGGAATATATAATTTAGGTGAGGATATGGAGGAGTTGAGCTTGATGGACTTTGTCTTTTTTCAACCCTATTTAACTATGTAACTAACTATGTAACCACTAATAAAAGCTAATTGCAACAAACAACTCTCCTTGCTTCAATTAATATTTCTGCTTAATCCCTGTCCACCACACAATGCACCAGGGTATCTCAATTTATGAGCAATGGTCTCCTCAAAATATTCTGAGGATAGATCCAAAGTCCTATTTGTCACTTATCATTTAGAAATGCAGCAGATGGATATCATGTCACACACCAGCGTAGCCACAAATTTGTCCAGCTCTGCTCAAGTGTAGTTGAGCTACAAATCTCTGTATCAATAGACAGTGTGATGGCCATGGACTCCCATGTTTTTGTTCCTCAGAACAAAAGTAGTAAAGCTTTGTCATTGCATAGCCAATCAAGGGAGAATATTGTGCTCAAGTACCACATGTACCATTCCTAGAAATTGATACTCGGGCCAAAAACAAATCACATCATTATTGATAAATGCTTAAATACTACGTGTGTGTGTTTGTGTGTGTGTGTGTGTGTGTGTATGGGATCCATTATCTGAAAACCTGTTATCCAGAAAACTTGGGGAGGCCATCTGACAGACTCCAAAAAAATTAAAATGTTTAAAAATGACTGCCCTTTTTTCTCTAATACAGTGTAAATGACAACTATACATATATATAATATTATATAATACAGTATTGGTTTCCTAACCCTCATGTCTCCAAAACCATGAATAACACAGCAAAACAAGAGAAAATATTGTAAGTATATTATACTAGCAGGTCATAGCAGGACACTAGATTCTGACAGGTGGAACTGTATTCTGGTACCTTTTAACTGTTACTCTATGATTAATCATGAAAGACTGCTTGAAGCATCTATCAGTTTCAGTTTTCCAGTCAGCTGCAAAGGTTCAACTCTATTGTTTCCTTGAATAAATTCACTGGATTGACTGTATTCATGGATCATTAAGTTCTAAAGAAAGAAGTGCTTTGAACAAAAATAAAGCTACTATTATTTTTAAGGTTAAACTGCTAACCATGCATTCCATGTATCCTGCTCTTGAAAGGCATTCGATATTTTTATATGAAACAAAAATGATTGTAAGGCGATAACAACTGCAAAGTTAAAATGTTCTATTAATATGTTTGAACATTAAACTCTTTGGGGCATGAACTTGATAGGCTAAATACAAATGCGTTACAAGAAACGTCCAAAATATATACTAAATCTTCTCCTTATACAGATCTAGCACTTGTTGCCATTAGCCAATATATAATTTATTTATTTTTATTTACCAAATGCTCTTTTGTTCTGTGTGCAGTATTGTGTATTGATATATTTTTTTCTTTATTATCAGTATACAGTATACCTGTCAGTAATATATTTCCTTTGTACATTATCTTTTTTTCCAGGGGACTTTTGATGATCTTGAACCGTGGGCTTTATATTGAAAATGTTATCCGCATTCAAATATGTTTTGACACCAGTATGGAGTTAGGAAGCTGATTGGTGATACCATTTAAAAATGGTAGAAATTTACTTCTATTTGTTTGCATACCTGTTTAGTTGCTAAAGAGAAAGCAGACCCTGCATTTGTATGGGGCAAGGAGGTATAGAGGTACTATGAAGCCTTAATTCATATACAATTTCATTATAGATTGGTAGGACAATCTCTAGGTATTTTAGGGGCCTGAAGAATTATTTGGGGTCAAGTAATATCTAGTTTTGCCACTTCCTGTGTATATGATTATAGGTATGTATCAGGTGTACATGACTCCAGGGCTGGGTCCTGGATGACAGGTATATTTCCACTTTATTCAGGTACCTGGAAGGTGCACAGGAGGGCTAATTACTGCAGCAGTGCAGGAATTAAAGGGGAATTCAATCCCTCATGATCTCAGTTTCTAAAAGTCATAGACGCACTGATAATATGATGTGAAAAAATTTTCGCACAAAATTTGGTGCGCATATGGTGGAAAATGAGCTGACCAATATTGGCAGAAGAATTGGATATCAGTTGGCTTGTTGATCGGGATGGACAAAAAATTTTGATCGGGTGCCTTTGAAGGCACCCGAACATTGGCCACTGTTTAGAGCTGAATCATCAGATACAGGTAGGATTCTGTTGATTGTATAGAGACCAACCATTCCTACTGTAAATAAATGACCAGCTTTGGAAGAATAACATATCTCGGGGTTTCTCACATGAAAACTCCAAGGGGCAGATTTACTAAATTTGTGTGACAGATTCGAAATTCAATTGAATTTTAAAAAATGAACTGTTTTGGGCACTTCAACCAAATTTGATCAATTTGAATGATTCAAATTATTCAAATAAAAATCTATTCGATCATTTGACCATTAAATGGTCAAATTACTTGCCCTTTAAATTTTTATTCGAATCCCCAGTTCGCCAGATTACTGAATTACTGTATAACCCTATGGGAAGCTCCTATAGGGTTATTTCAGCTTTTTTTTGATAGAATAAAAATATTTGATCGAATGGTTAAAAATGTAATCGTTCGATCCAATTTTTTTATTCGATCTATACCCAATAAATGTATTATACGATATAAATGTATTATAAATATTTTTGTGGCCTGTAAAACCCCTGACACATCAGTCAAATTGCGCTAAAACCCTTCAAATTAAATTAAAATTTGAGCGAAATTTGATCGGTCGAATTCGAGGGTTAATTAACCCTCAAATTCAACCAATAGTAAATCTGCCCCTAAGTGTATGAGGAACTCTGGAATTGAATTAGAAGATACCTTTCATCATATTGAGTCTAGCCCAAATAGTTGTATAAAGAATGTATTTCTAATGACTTATGGATGTAAGTTTTGTGTATGCAACATACTGCAAGTCTGGCTAGCTGTAAGAAAAAGAGCGGCGGGGCGCTCTTCTCTTCTTGTACTGCTGGCTTCTTAGTGTGCGCGGCACGCACTTCCGTATTTTATAGGTGCATGCATGCTGGCGTCTTTACGTCAGCACGCAACGGCGTGAAATTTAAAAGTACTTAAAGGGGCATTTGGTATTTTTCTTTGCCCATGATAGGTTCTTGTACCTGGTGCTTTTGTTTGTATCCTGTTTGCGAATTCTTATCTGATTCCTGTGTATGACCCTGCCTGGCTATTGATTACGATATCTGAAACCTGACCCGTGCCTCATACCTGCCTCATACTTATCTGATTGATTAACCAGTTTTGAACCTTGCCTGCCGGACGATCCTAGCTACCTGCCTGCCTCGACCCGGCCTGTTTGACCAGAAATCTGCCTAATCCCGCCTGTACTGTGACTTTTGGCTTTAAAGACTTGTCATACTGTCATGCCCCATTGCTGGCCAGAACTCCTGCCCTGTACATCTCGTTTAAGTCCAGGTGGCATCTGAGTGACTTTGGGAGGAGCCCTCAGCTAAAGGCGGGCACACTACTGGTGACGCACCAGCCGAGACCAGGGTGCTTGGCATTTGTTCTGGTATTGGGTGCTGACCGTGATATTAGCTAAATCAGACTGCATACCCAGAACTCATATCTGAGTGTATATGATCCACAGCCCCAAATGTGATCTGATTGCAGGTATGAATAATGATGACCAACACATCTTTCAAAAGTATGTACATCAGCTGCTAACAAGTGTTTGAATAAATATAACTTCAACATTTTTATTTGGGATAAGGCCTTTCAGTAACTGAGCAAACTAAACTGTTTTAGTTGTGCATAAAAATAAACAACATTTCTTCTCCTAAGTAAGATGCTACTCAGATCTTAATTATACAGTCATCCAGTTCATATGCTTATATCTATCTTTCCCAAGTCAACTTGTTGGCAAATTGTTAAAAAAATCCCCCCATCAAAAAAGAAACAAAAAAACGAAATAAAAAAACAAATCAAGATAATTTAATTCCTTCAGCTTTGTAACTGGTTAGCTGCATTCAATCTCTCTGCATAGTTCCACAACTGACCTATTTAATTTGATTGATGTGACAATGAAGTTACTATTCCTGAACATTATAATTACCATAGTAATTTGTCTTTCCTGTTGTGCTGATCTATTATTTCTAGCTGTTAAACATCACATACACATTCTAGCCATAAAGTCACATACAACTTCTAAAAATTCTAAAGATGCTATTATTGCTTCTACAGTACATAAAATATTTGTAAATTTTAGTTTTTGCAATGAACCTGTACGGCAAATGGATATTGGTTCACACCAGGTCCCTTAGAACAGTGTTAGATTTTAAATAAATAATTTTAGTATGAACCATGAAGTTTAACACTAGAGGGGTTATTTACTAAACTCTGAATGCAGAAAAAACAAAAAAATTGTGTTTTTTTGTGTACAATAGGATTTTTTAAAAAACAGATTTTCTTTTGGAATTTATTATACCCCAAGGGTTGAAAAAGTCTTAATCTGAAAATCTGGAATCTCAGACCTGCCGAGGATGCATATAAGTCTGGGCTGTGTTTCTTGCAATAACCCCAAGATTTCACGGTTTTTGAGCCAAAATCTGTCTAGTTGAAAATATGAAAATTTCGTTAAAAAAAATTAGATTTTTTTCCGGCAAACAAAATATTTGTGAAAATGTATTACTAATACTAAATAAGAAGGAAAAGCCCATGTGGATTTAATAACTGCAGAAATTGGTTAGTGAAATAAAACTATATGTGTTACATTTGATTAAAATTACAATAATCAAGGGGAAGTTGTGCTCACCAATAATTTTTAAACCATTAAGTGGGGGTGCAATTAGGCTGTGACCACAAAATTCATGAATACAAATACAAGAGGTCCTCTGTACTCTTGTGCCTTGAGTTAATAAAAAATGCCTTACCCTTTAAACAAAACAGGGATTGTTTGTCCATATACAATATTGCAGAATATTTAAGCTGGCCAACTTCAAGTCATCCCTTGTTGAGCCAGTCCAATACTCGACTTTCATCTGAATAATTAAGAATACTAATGCTTCATTAAACATTTGACTCAGGGTCTATATTTTACCTGCAACTTACTTGCTGCTTTCAAGGTTAAAACTCCAAACATGGTTGTCCTTTTATTGGCCACCACTGGGATCACCTGACTATAGCTGGAAAGGGTGGGAACTACATGAATTTTGTGGTCACTGCCTCATTGCTCATTGCTTAATGGTTCAAATTTTACTGGTGAGCACAACTTTCCCTTGTTCGTAATAGTTTATTACAGGAGCAATGGCCAGCTCCATGTTGTCTCCCCACCCCTTTCCAGCTATAGGTGTAAGAGAGAAGGAATCTGAGTTTGTTGACACAGTTTAGCTGCAACAGGCTAGAAGAGTATTGAACCAGCTAAAACTCTCCTGATCTGTGGGTAAATCCATGGGTCCTGTGGACAGACTATGCAACACTACTGCACAGGCACATAAATATTTTAAGATAGCTGAGGTGTGAGGTCAGACAGGGATCCCAAATAGGTATCTAGATGTGTTTTGGTCAAAAAACATGATGGATACTGTAGGTGGTGGTGCATGTGCCTCCTAGAGAAGTTAAGGGGGGATATCAAATCGGCAATGGAGAGAATTAGGAGCCATTAGGAGTTTCAAAGCAGGATAATGTTTCATACTGATAAACCTCCCTTCATCTGACAAAGTGTTTATCCATAGTGATGGGCAAATATGTGGCGTTTTGCTTTCTAGAGAAATTTGAGAAACGGTGAAAAATTCCTGAAACGCTGCAGCGTCTCGTTTTGGACCCGGGAGTCCATTTTTGGCACACATTGCTGGCGTTGAAAAAATGGACGCCGGCGTCCAAAACTAGATGCCTGCAAATTTTCGCCAGGCAAAATTTTATTGGCTTTTTTTGTTGTGAATCGCTGGAATTTGACGCGAATTCGCCTCATCACTATCCATGGCCATAATAAACGATTAAAACGTTTTTCTATGCAATGTGTGTGTGGCATTTCGTTCTCACCATTGGTTCCTTTGTAACTCATTTAACCCCAGCAATTCAAACAATGCAGTAAAATAGTTTGCAATAAAATTTTATCCTCCTGCTAGATTCCCATTTATAATATTACTATATAAGTTATAGACTACTTCTTTTACTTCCTTTTTTTTTCTTCTTATACATAAAACTGTGTTTAAATAATCGCCACCCCTCTTTCTGAGGAATGTGAATTGTTTTTAGTATTAAAGGTTACAAATTGGTATATTTAAAAAAAAAAAAAAAAAAAAATATATATATATATATATATAAAACAATGACATACAACTAATGAGCCTAATTTGAACTTTGGAGATGTTCAAAAGCCCTCATTACTTGGGGTAGGGCAGGCAGAAATTAAAGCTTCTAATAGCATATACATCATTGATCCATTTAGTACTTTTGCTATTTCTATAGAACATGTAATATCTCATATCTAGTGATGGGCGAAACGGCCGCGTTTCGCTTCGCCAAAAAATTCTCGAATTTCCAGAGAAATTCGTGAATTTTTCGCCGATTCGCGAAACGAGTCGCGCGTCGTTTTCGGCGAGCGTCGTTTTCGGCGCGTCGCGTCAAAACCGACGCGCGACTCGTTTTTGCGCGGCGAATTTTTGGCGCCTAATTTTTTTGCCCGTTTCGCGAATTGATTCGCCAGCGGCGAATCACGGGAATTCGCCGCGAATTCGCCCCTGGCGAATAAATTCGCCCATCACTACTCATATCCCATAACTGATGGAATTAAAGAATTAACTGTGACTCTTGGCAGTGTACAATATAAATACAGTACACCAACTAAAGGCCGTCATAAAATGTGATTGCTTTCATGTCTTATCTACTAACCCTGAGGAACATGTATCAGGGACAGCAGAGGAGTCCACAGACCAGCATCTGGCGAGGGGACAACAAAGGCAATGTCCAGGCAATGAATGGCATGGGAGGATCCCAACAACAAAGGATGAAAGGAAATGTTGTTTACACCCTCAGGGTGTCAGAACAGGTTTAAGACCCTATGAATAAAGGTCAGGTATGGAAGTCCCTGTCCGTGCAACACTGCCACCCACAGGAAACCTGAAACACCATTCGTTGGTCTAAACTGCCATCTACAGGACACTACTTGGAGGTTTCCATGGCTCATCATGTGACATCAACTTGATTGGCTGGGACTGTCTTTTGGGAGTGACTGCCCTGGGAAAGGGGTAGTTTGCTTGTTTGAATGGTCTTCTGTATGTGTATATAAAGAGCATTGTATATACTTTGTTAGTTAGACACTTTCCACTCCCCTCCATTGCACCTTTCCCTATCCCTTTCCTCCTTCCACCATCTTAGTTAGTTCCCTTTTTATGTTATACCTTTTAAATCCCTTTGTAAATAAATACCACTTATTTAAAGATCAGTCTGCCTCAAGTCATTAGCCTGGCACCCTAAAAATAGAGCAGATCCAACAGAACATAATTTCTGATTACCTTGAATATTATAGGGGCTCTAACAGATATACATTATACATGTTAAACCATTATTTACATATTGAAAATAAACCAATTAACAGTACAATAAATAAATTAAGCAAACAAATCAATCAAGTTTATATTTACAGCCCCCACATTGCATAAAATACTTTTAAAAACATAAATATGGTAGAAACTTAATTTTGAAGTCAATGTGAAGTGAGAAGTAGATAAATGCCATCAACATTGTACAAAATTTGACTGGGTGTTGTTGACATGCACTCCATCATGGAAATACAGTTTTAAAAACTGCTGAATTTATATTAGTTTTCCTATTGCAAGCTGTCATTTAATTTAGGAAAGCATTTTGATGAATTCAGTTATGTCAGGAGCATAATCTGACTGATTTTGCCATGAAGTTGTGGAAAGGCAAAAAGAAAAAGCAAATATGATAGATGAGCCAGCATTACCTTACTTTTATTGTATTGTGTCCAAAATATTTTCACTATACATTTATATTCTGAGATTTTTATTATAGGAGCTAGAATTATTATATGGAGATTGATTCATATGAATATCTGTAATATTTGGTATTTTGTTTTTGTTGTTACATAGTTTTTATCAGTTTTGCAGAAAAATAAAATATAACAAGCATACATTGCTGTAATCATATATATTGACATTAACTGCAATATGTATATATGACACAGTGACAATAAAAGGGGAAAACAAAAGAAGGGGAAATATGCATCTTGGTTCCATATCAAAATATGTAACCTGAGACTATAAAAAGTGCCCACACAATATATCATAACCATATAGTGCTAAATGTGTCAACAATCCCTCTGGAGTAGAAGCAAAACACATACAGTTCCCCTTCCCAGAAAGTGTGTAGTAAAATTGATTCAGGAAGTAATTAAATAATTTATAGCCTGGATTCTTTATTGAACCAGTGAATCAAAGGAATAGTCCTAGTGAATCCATACCTCACTATATTTTGAACATCCTTAGTTTTATGAGCTGTCGATTAGTGATAAGTAAATGTATCCTGTTTTGCTTCGCTAAAAATGAACAAAATGGTGAAAGATTGCAAAATGCATTAAAGTCAATGGACTTTTTTTTGTTGTGATCGGGCAACATTTTTTTACATCAACTTTTTTTTTTTTTCACAATACGTTGGAATCTAAGGAGGTTTTTTCTGAAACTTGGGCGAACATGTTTTCTCATCAATTCTGTCGATCATTAAAATTGTTTGTTGCTCTGAATTGTGGAGACCACATTGGTCAATTACAACACCAGGGGCACAAGTTCTAGTACACTTAGGGCAAGCGGTAAGGACAGGGCTCTAATTCAGCCTGTAGCTCCTGCTGCTCCGTACCCTGCATCTCTGAATAACACGTTAACTATGTGCCTTCCTTTGCTTCTCGTGCTAAATTTAAGGTGCAGTCCACAGATCTCTGAGCTCTGAAAGGCAGAAGAATGCAGCTATTTGTGCAATGCTCTACAGGTTCCCCAGTAGGCAAAGTGAAAATAATTACTGATTGTGGCACTTTGCACACTGCATTGGGCATTGTATTTGACCTCCCTATTTATTATTGTATTTGCATCTAGTGATTGCTTGCCAAATTGCTACTTTAATTTGATTTGCATGTTTTTTGGCTAGAGTGGTGCTTTTTGGTCATCGTTAGAGACAATAGTAAACAGGATAGTTTTAAATGTAAATTTAAAAATGTAATGGCATACCAAAATACTGCAGCTTGTATACAAATTTCTGCAATTTTAGCCCATGACCATGAAATATGATTCAAGGAACCTTTACATAACATTCTATTTTGCACATAGGTGATATTTGGTTTACAAATAAATAATTAATTAGTTCTTCTTCTAAAAGTCAGCAAAATCACTCCAGTCTCCTCCTATCTCCCACCAGTTTAGAGTTCTCTTTATATACGTTATACCTCTGAAGAGCGATCACTTGCCAACTTCCAATACTCCTCCTTGACCCTCCAAGGGATATAAAGAAAAAGAGATTTGTGCAGAACCGCCAAATAAGCAGTCAGAACCCTGCTAATAGTTGTATGCACAAGGTCCTCAGTCTATCAGGATTTACCAAGAGGTACGTTAGAACCTTGTAAACATTTTCTTTTTGTTGAAAACAAACCACTATTTTGAGAATTATCTTGTATATTTTAGCATATTAGTGTATTTTATTAATAAAAAAAGATTCATCGTAGTATTTTTGTGTATTGGTTACTTGCTAGAGCTGTGGCAAAAGAGTATTAATGACAAAGAGGAAGTACCAACAAAAATGCTCTCTGCAGATAAAAAGCATCAACAGTAAGGGAAGTGTCTAATGCTAATGGGTGAGGGCTACTTTGTACACAAAAACTGAAAACATTTCTCTCACAAAGGGGGTATCCCCAGTTGTTGACCACTTTATGCCACTTTCTTTGAATATTCAGTTGTAACATGTTGCTTTATTTAAATCTGAGGTAGTAAGGGGATCCCCACAAAATGTGGTATAGCCTGCATATAAATGGTGCTTTATAAATAATTTCATGGTTTTCTGCTGTGTATGTGGAGCAAGTTAAACGGCTTTCTAAACACTTATGTGTTGGAAAATGAAGTTTGCTTGTAACTCCCAGAATTCTTTTCCTGTAAGAGTTCCAGACATAAATTTCCCTCCAGATTGTAAGCAGCTCCAACCCCCTCATAATTGTGCTCTCTCTCTCTCTTTCTCTTAAACCTATGTAGTTGACCAAGGTACTCAGAGTGGCCCCACTTGATAAACTACCTATTACTGAAAGATAATAACATCACCACCAGTTTAATCATGAACTAATTCTGAAAGTTTTTGGTCCATAGATAAAGGATTTGTTAATCTATAGGTATAATAGAACAAAGATATACTCCAGTGCCTGGATCTGTTATCTTGCATGCAATTCTTATCTTCCTGCAAATGACATAATTTCTTGTACTCAGAGACGACCTTAACAGAAGGCACCACTATGTTGGGACTGGAAGTGGTCCAAAAGACCAACACAAGCGACTGTGAACCCTAGCAAAGGATCATCCAAGCCTACAGTTGAGTTCCTTGTTTGTTTACCAAGGATGTTTTCTTGCTGGTGTTAACATGTGGCACAAGTGGTTATGAACATCAGAAGATCCAGACTACGGAACTCATCTGCAGGAATAATTATATATATATATATATATATATATATATATAAAAATATATATATATATATATATATATATAATATATAATATATTATATATATATGTATATATGTATATATGTATATATATATATATATATATATATATATATATATACAGAAATTTGTTGTTTTGCTTTGTATCTTATGATATGACCATAGAGTGTTAAGCATTGAATTATATTTTACTGTACATACATACTTAAAGGGATCCTGTCATGGGAAAAAAAAAATTCTAAATGCATCAGTTAATAGTGCTATTTCAGAAGAATTCTGCATTGAAATCCATTTCTCATAAGAGCAAACAGATTTTTTTATATTTCATTTTGAAATCTGACATGGGGCTAGACATATTATCAATTTCCCAGCTGCCCCTGGTCATGTGACTTGTGCTCTGATAAACTTCAATCACTCTTTACTGCTGTACTGCAAGTTGGAGTGATATCACCCCTTCCCTTCCCCTCCCCCCAGCAGCCTAATAAAAGAACAATGGGAAGGTAACCAGATAACAGCTCCCTAACACAAGATAACAGCTGCCTGGTAGATCTAAGAACAGCACTCAGTAGTAAAACCCATGTCCCACTGCGTACTATTCAGTTACATTGAGAAGGAAAAACAGCCTGCCAGAAAGCAGTTCCCTCCGGAAGTGCTGGCACAAGTCACATGACTGGGGCAGCTGGGAAATTGACAAAATGGCTATCCCCATGTCAGATTTCAAAACTGAATATAAAAAAATCTGTTTGCCCTTTTGAGAAATGGATTTCAATGCAGAAGTTTACTGGAGCAGCACTATTAACTGATGCGTTTAAAAAAAAACATCTTTTCCCATGACAGTTTCCCTTTAAGTTTGCTGTGTAAGATGTAATGTTTCCCGGAGGTAAAAGATAGAACAGGTTACAACTGAATATATATTGTGACTTAAAGTTACCACTGTATTCTAAATATGTAAGTGAATCTCTGCCTCTTAATTACGTTCATTTACATTCTATTAGCTACTTTGTTTCCCTCAATTTCTTCTCTTTGTTCTCATTTAGAAAAGTGGAAAAGCCATGGTATAGGCATTCAAGGAAAATGATTGGTGGAGCATGAGGGTCTACCTGGACACATGGACCCACTGGGAGTTTTTATGGTATCTTGGTGTTCCAGTCTGACACTTAAAATCTATTATAATCCCAGTCTGAAAGTTCCTACATAGCCCATCATTGTCAGGCTCTGCTGGGGCTTTATCCTGAGACCTCCTGGTGATTGGCTTATCACCTCAGGAGAGCAGGCAGCAATTTTTCATTTGCTCTTCTGGGTCTCAGGTTTAACAATTTCACCCCAGCATCCTAGTAGTCCTTGTAATAACCTGCCTGGAGTTAAACCAGGGACCGGTGTTAATGTGCTGTCTGTGTTACTACTGCTCTCTGCAAGCAGACAGCTAAGGCCATGGTTCACTCCTATGCCTATGATTGGTATTTTCTAGTAAGCATGGCTTGTTTAACCTGTTGCCAATTAACCACAGGTGATTTGTGTAAATCAATTGTCTGGCTATAACCCCCCCTATTCTACTCTGACTAGTGATGGGCGAATCTCCCGAGATTCGCTTCGCCGAAAAATTAGCGAATTTCTAGAGAAATTCGCGAATCTGCGAAAAATTCGCGAAACGAGCCGCGGGACGATTTTGACGCGCGTCGCGACAAATCGCGTCGCGTCAAAAAACGTTGCGTCGCGTCAAAAAACGCTGCGTCGCGTCAAAAACGATGCGTCGCGTCGTTTTCGTCGCGTCAAAAAACGTTGCGCGACTCGTTTTTTCGGCGAATTTTCGCCAATCGAAATTTCGCTGGTGATTCGCGAATTTATTCGCCAGCGGCGAATCACGGGAATTCGCCGCGAATTCGGCCCTGGCGAATAAATTCGTCCCATCACTAACTCTGACTCATTTCCCAGTATAGGTCTATGTTCCACAGTTCCTGGGTGAGATATCTTTTCTAATCTTGTTATTGACTATTGCCTAACCTTGAGCATTGTTGTTTTGGTGCTGATTTGGTGCTGTGCTTCTGATCTGTGTTTGACCTTGTCCTGTTACCTTGACTACATGACACTGTTCCTGACTTGTTACTGTACAGTTTGTTTAGTTTGACACGGCCTGTCCCCAGATCATGCTCCTTTTTCTCTGCCCTTTCTGTACACTATTGTTTCCTTGCCTGCCACAGCTTCCCCCTTGGTCTTTTCACATTAAGTCCTGGCAGTCTCTGAGTAGTGGAGGGCTCCTACTGAAGTCAAAGGTGGCTGCTATAGGCAGAAGAGTAAGCCGAGACTCGGACCTTGGGGTTTGCTCTGGGTTTTGGGATACCAGATGTGACAGTCCTGTTCTTTGCCTGCTCAGTCTTGTCCTGCTCTGCCTTGTTTAGTTCTTTGTCCACTCTACCCTGATTCTACACCCTCATCACTCTGTTTCTGTCAGCACAGTCCTTAGCTGAAGGACTCACCTTCCCTACCTCTTCCTCTTAGCTCCCCCTATCTAATTGTAAAAAATAAGCTGATTTGTTTGACATGATCATTCATTCAAAAATCATGCTGACTGCTACCTATAATGTAATTCTCCTGGAGATAAACACATCTCTCATATGTATATTTGGATTCAGGTTTTTTTTAAATGGGTAAAATAATCATAATATAAAGCACAGATGTACCCCATTGAGAATGACAGTGCATGTCTTTGTTTCAGCAAAACAAGCTTCCAGCCTTTTATATACAACTTAAAAGTGTGGAAGTATTTACTTGTACTGCAGACAGTATTTTGCTTCAGGCACAAGTCATGAGTTTATATCTTTGTGTGAGAAGATCAGAAACATATTTCAAATAATGTATAAATGATATACTTTAGATCCAAAGATAAAGGAGGATTCTAGCTAAACAATATGCTACTTCATTTACTAGTAAAACAATCCAATGCCTATATTTTAGACTCTTTAGAAAAATACATTTTTTGTACAGTACCATTCTAGTTTCTAGTGGAGAACAACTTAAGTAGTTTCCCTCCTGGTTTAATTACCCTAAATTAACTGCCAAAATGATTGCGCATATGGAGTAGAGACACATTTAATACTGAGAAATTATGCATTACAGTGATGTTATTCAAACAAACAATTTTTGACCTTCACACGATTTGCTGGCAAAACAAATATTTTTTTTTCTGAAGTCTAAAAATACAATTTTTATCAGTTTTGTACAAAATGTACATTAAATGAGAGATATCTGATCCATTTCTCCAAATTAAGGGAATGCCATCTTCCACATTTTAAGCTGGTAATTACATTTTCTAAAAGTATCTGCTTTTTCTCTGTCATAATAATAAAACAATATATTGTACTTGATGGTGACTAAGGGGTCCGTTTACTAAAGTGCAGTAAAAATTTGAGCACAAAATATAGACAAATTTAATGCAGAATATGTTTTCGCAAGTTTATTAACCTGCGGTCAATATAAATTTTCTTGCGTAATAATATGTGTTCGCCAGTTATCGCATCTGCTCAAAATAACGCTACGCACACATTAAAGGGGTTGTTCACCTTTGAGAACTTTTAGTATGATGTAGAGAGCGACCTTCTGACATAATTTGCAATTTGTTTTCATTTTTTATTATTTACGGTTTTTGAGTTATTTCGCTTTTTATTCAGCAGCTCTTCAATTTGCATTTTAAGCAGTCTTGTAACTAGGGCCCAAATTACCCTAGCAACCATGCATTGATTTGAATAAGAGACTGGAATGTGAATAGGAGAGAGTCTGAATAGAAGGATCAGCAATAAAAAGTAGCAATAACTATACATTTATGGCCTTACAGAGCATTTGTTTTTTTAGAAGGGGACAGCGACGCCCATTTGAAAGTTGCAAAGAATCAGACGAAAAGACAAATAACTATAAAACTATAACAAATAAATAATAAAAACCAATTGAAAAGTTGCTTAGAATTGGCCATTCTATAACATAATAAAAGTTACCGTAAAGGTGAACCACCCCTTTAATGCCTGGTTTACTAAACAGCGAAATGTGTGAAAGACAAAATTAACGCCAGAATATTCGCAACATTTTACCGCCATCTATATAGTGGTGTTAACTTATTTTTTGGCCAGAAAATTCTCAATGGGAGTTTCATCCTCATTAAACTGTACATTTAAATAAAAGAGATAACTGGTATGATTTCTTGTTCAAATGATTCCATTGGCAGAAGTGTTCATGGTAATGTTGTTGGATGGTATAATCATCAGTCAATAAAGTTTATGAGTTTTGAAGATGCATTTCTGGCCATAAATGTCACAGTAAAAATTGCCATAATTAATGCCATTATTAAAGCATAAAAAAAGACTATTTTCTAGAATAAATATATGCAAGCATTATTTGTCTCCAGTAAATTCACAACTCGCTAAAATTACCTCTAACATAAGCTGGTTCGCTAACGTAGTTACCGTGTCAGGGTAGGCCTAGAAGGCACCCTAGGGAGTAGTAGGGACCAAGGAGGAAGCCCAGGGGTTAGAGGGTCCAATAGCACAGCACAGACAAGGATCAGGCAGAAACAGGTTAAAGTCCAGGCAAAAAGGTGTATTGGCAGGCAAAAGGCAAAAACAAGGTCCAGGCAAGGTCAAAATACAAGTAACAGGATCAAAAACACACCCAGGAACAAAAGCGATTGAATCCTATAACTGGGCACCATAATGGTGTCCAATGTGCCTTTAAATATTTAAATTTCACACCAAAACAGCGCAGGCGTGTGACGTCATCGCGCTGCAGCGTCGCCATGACGTAATTACGCTGGTGCTGCTACCCACTTGGCGGCCATGGGCGCCGCCATTGTGGGAGCGACGCCGGAACAAAGAGGACGCGCCGCCCGGAGCTGCAGGTAAGACTCCGGGTGGCGCGATCCTGACATGATCTCAATTACTTCTGAGCACATCGCTGTTTAGTAAACTTAGTCACTGCGAATATTCTGGCGGAAAAATATTCTCAGCGATAACATGCAGAAACTTATGGTTAAATATAACGCTCTTTAGTAAACAGACCGCTAAGGTTTATTTAATGTTTAAACGTGTTTTAGTAATTTTAAGTTATAATTAGCCAAATTGATGAAAAACTCTTTATCTGGAAAAGGTTGCTTGGGTTTATTTATTTTTTGATTTCCCCTTTTTTTGTATTTTTTTCCACTCTTTTCTCCACTTTCGTCACTTCATGGTTGGTCATTAAGTTGGCGTGCTATTTCTTGTATTTTAAGCAATGTTTTTATGAGCTTTGATTACTTTGAAAAAGGCTGTTGTATCAGCCGAAACGTCAGTGTTTTATCTTCAATAAAGAAATGTTTCTACATAAGACCTGTGAGTGTGGCCATTTACCTTGGACAATAGAAGTTACCCGTGGATCTGCACCCAGGCTACACAGTGGACCTTTATCATGAGTGCCGTTTATTCTATATATATATATATCCAAAGAGATGAAAGCACTCACAGCATATTCCATAGGGATTCACTTAAAAAGTTTTTCTTTATTTCATGCTCACATCAACGCGTTTCAACCCACACAGGGTCGTCATCAGGCTATACACATATATATATATATATATATATATATATATATGAATGAAGAGAGGATCAGCACTCACAGGTCTTTTTATAAAACAAAAAACGTTTATTGTAAGGTTATGGACTGATGTTTTGACCCGCCAAGGGCCTTTCTCAAAAGCTGTGATGTTCTATATATATATATATATATATATATATATATATATCAATCATTTCCAGACCAGCACTCACTTGCATAAAACGTTATCGTTTATTGTTGCATGATATCAGTCTCCAACGTTTCGGTCCCCACATATATATATGTTCTTACCTATAATAAAAAAGACAATATAAATGCACATTAAAACTAATCAGAAATGCAATCTTCCCCGCGCGCATCCAAAACGAGACACTGGCAAATTTTCGCCAGGCAGAATTTTACTGGTGTTTCGCGAATTTATTTGCCGAATTCGCTGCAATTTTGCCCATCACTATATACAGTATATATGTCTCATTAACAGTATGTGGGATAACAGGATTTCAAGTAATAGTAATATTGATTTAAATGCAGTTTTGTACCTTATAGCTGAGCAGACTGTGCAAGTAAATATTTTTTAGTTTGCTTCAATGTTTTGTTTCCATTTATATTTAATAATATTCTTAGATAGTTCTTAAAAACAGTTTCTTTTAGACTTTGCATGTTTTCATAAGTGCAAAAAACGATTTCCCACATTTCTTAACTTGATAAATCTTAAAAAAAAAACATGTTTTCAAACCACGTTTCAAATTCACATTATACATCATTTCCATGGGAAAAATAAATTGCAACATCTTCTGCATCAAAAGATAAGAATACATTTGTCGCATTTGTTGCATGTTGAATGGACTGACAAAGCATTCAATCACGCAGAAAGCTGTTTTTAAATTACCATAAAGCAAAGACGACCCAATTTACATGATAAATTGCTTCAAGACAAAAATCTTAGCTGACTATCCAAATGTTTGCATCGCTTATCACTGATTTGTCCTTCAAATACTAAGTGAAATAAAACTTAAGACTTACAGTTAATTGTGCCAGGAAAACACAGTTAATTTGTCCATAGTGCCAAAAATATAAATGGATTGTGAGTCATTAGATGAGAATATAAATCATACTAAGTGCTATAGCAAAGTTTAATTGTTGGACATATTGTCCTACACCCAACCAAAGGCATAGGTATGCTATAACCAATCTTGGAAGATGTGGTAAAGAAATGTTATTCAGCCTCTGATTCCAAAACTTATCCCTTTGTAATAACATTAGTGACCAATCAACACTTTTGGGGTAGAACCACCAAATCAGTTCCCATAAAGGGAAAAGAGAGGGAGCATGACTTTATGTATGAAGAGATATTTGCTTTACAGTTAGTAAACACTGCAGATGTTTACAAGTTGTAAAGAAAAACAACTGTATAATGCTAGGACAGGGCTCCATACATTGGTACTCGCACCAAATTAAAAAAAGGCTATCCTTATTACTAAATACAGTAAAACCTCAATTTTACATCCCCTGTTTCTGGTCCCCAAAAAAAACTAAAATGCGGGTTCTACACCATGAAAAGACAATTCAAACTGCTTAAAAATTTCCCCTCCATCTTCTCACAATCTACAATACCTACACTGGTCGCATGCAGCAGTTACACGTTGTTTTTTAGTTTCTAGTTCTAGAAAATCAAGTTTACCCAACAAAGGGCATGCCAAACCAATGGGTTTTAAAATCATTTTAGAAGTATATAATGTTGTACCTAATATTTACGCTTCAAGGCCTCTAATTTAGTATATACTCAGAAATATACTGTATACTTAAGAATAGTTAAGGATGATTTATTAATGTTCAAAGTAAAATTTTTACCACAATTTTTTTTTGCACAAATTCAAATTACATTTTCAAAAACTTTAATGTTTGGTATTTATTAAACACACAAAGCTTGAAAAGCTTGAATGCAACACTTTGGCATCTAGAAGCTTGTGAATTCATGTAGAAGTCAATGGACTTCCATTTTTTTTAAATTGTAATTTTTTTCAAAAGTAGAAAAAAACCTCTAATACCTCAGAAACTAATTTTTCTTTTTAAAGCCACTAATGTATACCAATTATGCATGACTTCAGTCATTTGTTATGTTTTCTTTCTTGTATTAAATTAGTTTATGATGAAAAAGGTTTATGCTTATGATGTCACAGTTTAACTCTTGGTAAGGAAAACAAACAGTAAATTCAGTCCAAGCAATGTTAGGGAAGAGCATTATGGCAAGAAGTAACACCTTTAACATCACCATTTTAAACCACTATAACACAGTATGGCTAATTTGCCATTAAATGTGCAAAGTACTGTATTTTTTCAGGCTAAATGCAATATTGTGTTTGCTGCAATTGCATCTGATAAATTAAGTAAAGCATTAGTTTGAGAACTGAGTGCAAGCTTTGGCTACAGTTTTCATAATGGCGATGGTTTCACTTCTGGTATGAGCCATTAGCATGTGATTGTTTATACACATATATAAATATATAAAATGTGAAAAAAGCTGTTGCACAAAACAGGGTATTTTACAAAAAAGTTACCACTTTATTATAATCAATCGAGGTTTCGACCCTCACAGGGGTCTTTATCAAGATACAAACAGTTTCACTAAACAGGATATATATAGAGAAAAACTTACCAAACCACGCCCAATCACCATAACATAAGATAAGAAACCCAACCGACAACCTGCAGAACAGTGGCCCACAGACCCGCATCTATTACCGCACCAGAAAATCCTACCATCATACCACAGGGTACCTGCTTTTTTTGTGGGTAACCCTTGCGTACCCGTGAGTACCTGACCTGCTGCAGGTCAGTCTGTGCTGAAAGGTTTCCTGGAGACACGCCTGTTTTGATGCCTGTGTCATTAGATGCATCGCTTTCTAGTCAAATTTTACACACACCTGCATTATGTTTATGTTCACCAATTGTAACATGAAACCAGACATCTAGGGGTAAAATTCCGCCACTAGAGGGAAAATCCGCCACTAGAGGGAAAATCCGCTGCTCTCCATTTATTTCTATGGGATTTTGAAAGGCTTTTTTTTATCAATGGGTGAAGTGAAAAATACGCCTTTAAAATTAAAGAATTTCCCTCTAGTGGTGGAACTTCACTCTTAACTTCACTCTTTGATAAATATACCCCCTACTGTGTTTTAGTTTTCTATATGCGTGTCAATATTTATGTGAGCATCAAATGTTTATGTGAGTGGCAAATTTAAGACAGGGTTTCGGGAAAAATTATACTGCCAGCAAAATTAAAGGTTCACAGTGAATCCAACGATGTTGAATTTTTTTGCTCATATTTGACACCATTCTTTACATATGATTTCTTTAAAAAAAAAATCTGATAGCACCTAAGGCTCAAGGAAGAATTACCAAGATGTACCCTTAATTAATTTCAGTGACTTGAAGAACTTCATACATTTACAATGTAACTACATGTTTTGGTTAAAAGACCAGTAACTAGTGATGGGCGAATTTATTCGCCAGGGGTGAATTAGCGGCGAATTCCCGCGATTCCCAGCTGGCGAATAAATTCGCGAAACACCAGCAAAAATTTGGCGCCGAAAAATTCGGGCAAAAAACGAGTCGCGCGTCGTTTTTGACGCGACGCGTCGAAGACGACGCACCCTGAAAACGACGCGGCGCACGCCGAAAACGATGCGACGCGTCGGAAACGATGCGACGCATCGGAAACGAAGCGATGCGTCGGAAACGATGCAACGCGTTTGACGTGACGCGCGTAAAAAACAACGCGCGTCTCGTTTCGCGAATTTTTTCGCCAATTCGCGAATTTCTCTGGAAATTCGCTAATTTTTCGGCGAAGCGAAACTTCGATTCGCCCATCACTACCAGTAACGTCAAAAGGTCAAAATAT
The DNA here is from genome assembly GCA_024363595.1 of Xenopus borealis. Taxonomy (NCBI): domain Eukaryota; kingdom Metazoa; phylum Chordata; class Amphibia; order Anura; family Pipidae; genus Xenopus; species Xenopus borealis. The sequence goes on from CM044431.1 coordinate 64,311,416, forward strand.
AATTTTTTACATTTAGTGGCAAATTTTATCAAAAGTAGAGTTGTGTTTTCCCAGAGAAATTTAGTTTTTTAAGGGTAGTTTTCAGTCAAAACTTGATAAAAGCTAACTTAAAGGTAAATCACCGCATTAAGTACTGTAGTAATATTGAATTTAAGAGTGATTGTTTCATAGATTTCTCCTTATCCTTAAAGCAGTCATCGTGCAAGGATACTAACCATAGATTATCATATATTAATCAATTTCTGTGTTGTTCATATAATATATTTCTGGTTGGAAAACTAGTAATTGGGACAAAAGTGCCTGATTGGATGTTTACTTTGTTCAAACTTAGACATAATTTTAGTTCAAAACTTCCTCCCAGACATCCAGTGTAGTCATTTAAATTGTGTAGTCTTTAAATTGTATCTGTCTATAGAAAAGGTTGAGGCATGTCAACAGTATGGGGCATACATATGTTGCCTGTTGTCAATTTTTTCATATAAACATGGTGAGACCATTCTACTCTTCTATTTATTTTTGTTTTTTGTTCAAACAAAAGTTTAAATACAAGGTGCTTTGCATTCAAAATTAATTTATAATGTTTATAAATGCCAGAATTGTGACCGCTTTTTCATTCTCTGCATGCTCGTGATGTCAGTAAGACGAGCGCTTGTGGGGAGACGCCAGCGCTAGCGGTCTCGCTCCGGGAGGGAGCTCCCAGAGCGAGACCGCTAGCGCTGGCGAGGGGCATTTTTTTTTTAAATAGTGAAACCCCCAACCGGAATGCGGGCTCTATCAGCCCGCACCTTTGGTTGGGGGTACAATTTTGCCCCAGCAGGTGCCCTTTAAAGAAAATAGATTCTATATTTGTATTGTATATTTTGTGCTTAAAACTTAACCATTTATGTTGTCCAAAGGCCTATATGTTGTACAAGTATGGGATCCATTAGCCAGAATCCTGTTATCCAAAAAGATCCAAATTACAGGAAGGTCCTTTCACATAGACTTCAAGACTGATTTCCTTTTTCTCTTTGGTAATAAAACTATACCTTGTACTTGATCCTAAATCCTATGTGGTTTATTTAATGTTTAAATAATTTTTAGTAGACTTAAAAGGCTTCTGTCACGGGAAAGCATGTTTTTTTCAAAACACATTAATTCAGTTAATAGTGCTGCTCCTGCAGACTTCTGCATCAAAATTAATTCTTCAAAAGAGCACAGAACAGATTTTTTTATATTTAATTTTGAAATCCGACACAGAGCTAGATATATTGACAGTGTCACCGGTACACACAGTTATGTGACTTGTTTTCTGATAAAATTCACACTTTACTGCTGCACTGCAAGTTGGAGTGATATCAACCCCTCCCTTTTCACCCAGTAGGCCATCAGCAGAACAATGGGAAGATAACCAGATAACAGCTCCCTGAGAAAAGATAACTGATCCCTGGTAGATATGAGAATAGCACTCATTAAAAATCAAAGTCTCCTTCCATCACATTGAGTAGGAGAAACAATGGCATGTCTGAAAACAGTTCCATCATGGAGTGCTGCCTCTTTCTGAAAACACAGGATCAGGCAAAATTACTTGAGACACAACAATATTACAGGTATAAAATACATCTGTTGGTTCAGGTATAACATTTTACATGGCAGAGTGAATTATTTGTAGGGATGTCGCGAACTGTTCACCGGCGAACTTGTTCGCGCGAACATCGACTGTTCGCGCTCGCCGAATGTTCACGAACGTCGTGCGACGTTCGCCATTTTGGGTTCGCCTTAGCTGGCGCTTTTTTTTTACCTCTCACTCCAGACCAGCAGATACATGGCAGCCAATCAGGAAGCTCTCCCTCCTGGACCACCCCCACACCCCCTGGACAACTCCCCTTCCATATATAAACTGAAGCCCTGCAGCGTTTTTTCATTCTGCCTGTGTGTGCTTGGATGAGCTAGTGTAGGGAGAGAGCTGTTAGTGATTTGAGGGACAATTGATAGTAAGTTTGCTGGCTAGTAATCTACTTGATACTGCTCTGTATTGGAGGGACAGAAGTCTGCAGGGATTTGAGGGACATTTTAGGTTAGGTAGCTTTGCTGGCTAGTAATCTACCTTCTACTGCAGTGCTCTGTATGTAGCTGCTGTGGGCACTGATCTCTTCTTCATTCATTAAAGCTCTTTGCGTTTTTTTGCGTTGCAGTAAGCGCCGCGTTTCGTCTTTGCGTGTGAACAGGCTGTAACCTTTACACAACTTGATTGGCATGTAGACGCCGGACGTTTTAAAGCAGTTTATTACACAGGTTTAGAAATGTAGTGTGATTTCTGCCCTTTACAGCACAAAACGCAGCGCTGTGTCAACAATGGATTTTTCAGATACATTTTTGCCCTTGATCCCCCCTCTGGCATGCCACTGTCCAGGTCGTTGCACCCTTTTTTACCCCTTTTTTCCGACGTTCGCTACATCCCTAATTATTTGCAGTGTAAATAGTGTCATTTGGATATAGAAACTTCACCATAAAAATTACGACAGAATCCCTTTATGGAATGGAGATTCAGATTACAGAAAACCCCAGGTCCCAAGCATTCTGAATTAGAGCTCCCACACATGCAGGCATATTACAGGCATGGGATACATTAACCGGAAACCCATTATCCAGAAAGCTTCAAATTACAGAAAGGTTGTATTCCGTAGACTCCATTTTAATCAAATAATCCAATTTATTAAAATAGACCACCTTTTCCTCTGTAATAATAAAACATTATTGTGTACTTGAGCCAAACTAAGATACAATTAATCCTTATTGGAAGCAAAAACAGCCTATTCGGCTTCTTTAATGTTTACACGATTTTCTATTAGGGTTATGGCATGAAGATCCAAATCAGAAAGATCAGTTATCTGGAACCCCCAGGTCCCGACCATTTTGCATAACAGGTCCCATAACTGTAGAAATGTTCATCATATTACATATCCCTATGATTGCCAGTGTCAGCTTATTTTGCTACTACAATATTTCAGTACTTCAGTCATTTACATGTTTCTTTTTTACATTGATCAGCAATATAGTAATATCTCACATTTTCATGTTTTATTGTTTCCTCAATATACTTTTCTCTTGTGAACCTTTATGTAGATACTTACATTCTATTTTTATTGTTCTAATAGTTAATAAAAATGTGATTTTAAATCACGCATATTTAAACAGATGCATTGAAATGTGAAATTTGCTTTTCATAGCCCATGAAAAGGTCTCATGAAAGTAAATATGTAGCTTAGCAGCACATGAAACCAGGAGAATCTACATCTCGTAGGCCTGACATTTATCACAGCTGTACTCTCTATGGTAATCTTTCTAATTAACTATTTTTAATTGCACTTTCACAAACCTGGAAAAAGTTCAGCTGATATGCCATAATTCATTTCATTCAGGCTTCCTACGTAAATGTGGCTATGCTTTTGATATCATTTGAGATCCTGTACGGAAGTTTGCTTAGCAATGCTAAAACATAGGTTGTCACCCTGGCTTTCTTTTCTTTCCTGTCTTTTCAAACAGCATGCTGATCCTTAGAAAGCGGGTACCACTGAGCAAACACATGTTATGCATAATCACTGAATGTCAAAATGTGAAGTCAGCTCACAATAAAACAGTTTGAAGGCATTTGTATGGTAGCCGCATGGTGCAAGTTCTTAGCAAACAATTTACATAACAGTAAGGTAAAATGTTTCTGGTAATTGCACACATAGCTGGTGCAGCTAAAGTTCACTTAACTGTGGAGTGTTTACAAATGGCTCATTCTGTCTCATCCTTTTTGCATAAATATATTATTTTGATTAAGCCTTTTTTTATATTCTTGCACATACAGTGCAGTTTTGGCTTTCAGGGCTTGTATTTTGGTGTTGACCATCAAATAATTGGTAGTTGGAGCCTGAACTGCTTTACTGGTAGGAGTGGGGATGGGATCCAAGTACTGCAGGACCACAACTTTCCAGCCCGCCTAATTTCTTTTGTTGTACTGTATGTGTATCTCAATTTAAACCTGTGGGGTCTCGCCAACATGATGTTACTTTAACTTATTTAGCTTTCTATGTATATTTGATATATGTTGACCATACCAAAATAAGTTTTTATATCTCTGTTTTTAAAGTGTTAAAGCAAAGAAAGCATGTAAATTTCAAATATTTGATATTGCCAATGTGTCTAACTTTTCCTATTCACAAAATAACATCTTCCCTGGAACTATTTCAATGACATTTTGACATCCCTTATAAAGTGTTTAAAGCACGCAAAGCAAGTACATTCAAAATATCTGATACTGCCATTAATTACCTTAACTTTTCTGAATATATTTTACTTTGGTAAACTTTCTTTTCTCCAACCTATTATATCTCACATCACCCTGTTGAAGAACTTTGTCCTCCTGTTAAACCACAATAATGGTTATTCCTACAGGAAGAACATCTGTTAGGCAAAGTGATAAATAAGCCATTGTCATCAATAAAATTGGTTCTATTGAAATTCCATACATTTGCATTACTCTTTCAGCAACAACTTGTAGACATGTTAAGGGGACTTATGAAATAAAAAGCCCTTTTCAAATTAAACACGGAACCAAAATTATATTTGTTATTAAAACATCCAAACCTGTTATAAACGTTTAAAAGTCTCAGCTGTCTATAATTGATTTATAGAGGGCAGGGAATAACTTTCATTTCTACACTTCCTAGATGTTACTTCATGGCTCACATTCCTCCTCTGTCCTCACCATCTTATTGTGTAGATAGTGCATGGGCATCAGGTGCTCCATTCGGGCACATAAATAAGATTTCGGTATGTTGCAAAGCTTGTCTTAATAACAGTGTTTAAAAAATGACTTCTGCCTTCTTGCTGTGATTGTAAATAATTTATGTAGTGTAAATGAAGTTTATTTTGCTTGACTAACATCATAAATGGAATTTGGGATTATTTCTTAGGGTGGCAGATCCCCTTTAAATTGTTTGTTTACCTTCCAAACACTTTTTTCAGTTCAATTTTTCAGATTGTTTCAGTTTATTTTTTTTCCAAAATCTAAATTTATAGTTCCTGTCCCTGGTGTTTCAGTCTGGCAGCTCAGTAATTCAAGTGCCTCTAGCTGTTTTGCAACATTTAGGTGATACATACTGTATCTCAGCAGCATTTATGGAGTATAAGTAACTATTGAATCAGTTCCAACAGCTGCCTTTAATGAAACCCAGGGAGTCTGCTCAACAGGAACAAAGATAAGAAATGTATCAACTAAATGTATTAATTTAGAACAGTTAACAGGGTTAGCGACCCCCTCTCCCAGAGCTGCTTTACACTTCACTTTTAGAAAAACAGTCACACATAAAAAATAGAAAGAATTTGGAAAAAATTCTTTCTCTCTGGTTTAGACTCTTGATAATATGCTGCATAATCCATTTCTCATCCAGATTTGTAAGCAACAGACTGCTGCTACATTTTTCCAGTGGTGCAGAAAATATAAATAGTCAGACATTTACAGCCTTCAATGGCAGTTACATATACAAATAGCTTCAAAACTATTGAACTTTTTATGCTATATGATGATGCTTAGAATTAAATTTGCTTTCAATGTACAAACACTGTTTTGGAGCAAAGGAATATTGATTTAACTCTTTAATGTTGAGCAAGCTTTATAAACTGGCATTGCCAATATCACCAAAAACCCACAAAGTGATTCAGTGTAGTAAACAAGCAGCATCACAGTGGGGGGGGGGGGTCGGGGGACCACTGGGGCTGCCACATCAGGGTTCCCCACCACACCCACAGTCCCCCACACCATCCGCAAATCTCACTCTGTCCCCTTTACTCTGTCAGTACATACTTATTGCATGTAATTTCTTCATGATTGTTGGAGGGGAGAGGTCAGGAAGGACTGCAAGAATTGCTGGCTGTGGGGAGCAGGTCTGGGCCCAGTCTGGCCCTGAAAACAGGTGTATATGAAGGAAGAGTGTTGCTTTAATACTTGGTTAAAATAAACAGTTTTAGATGTTTAGATGTTTATGTTAATAATGTTCCATGTGATTAAGGACAAAGCAGCTGCACACACTGATATTTCTTTTTGGTTTTACTTTTGCTTAATATACTCCTCTATCATTCCTTACAATAACAGAATTTGCATCAGTGAGCTAAGTGGCTTTAACTAAATAACATGAAAACATTTAGATTATGCCACAGTCCTTTGGATTTAATGATTGATATTATACAGGGAGCCTATTACATGTGTTTACAGCAACTGAAGCTTCTTGATTTTTCTAGTACTGCAGATTGCAAAGGTCACAAACCACAGTACATTCAGTACTTAAATCATATTCAGTCATTTCCACCCCCTCATGAAAGATTGTTGGTGTCCTAATGCTTTTATACGTCAGAGATGTACAGTACATACACCATTTTACTGAATTTTCCTTACTTTTGCACAGGCCCATGTCTTATTTTTTTGTTTGTTTCACTTTACTGCATAAACAGTAAATCAAGGAGAAGTGTGCAGGAGTGGTACGGATGAAAGGCCTGAACGGAGGCACAGTAAAGTTTCGGGCAAATAGGCATACTGTATAGAAGCCAGTGCAATAGCACAATTTTATTATTAGATTTGGGAAGGCTCCAGTATCTCATTTAAAACAGTAATTATTCTTCTTCCAGTTGAAATAAAACACATAACAAACTCAGAATCAAATTTTAGGTGTCAAATCCAATGCCAGGAATTAATTTGGGTCCCCTTAGAAAAAAAGGTTAAGGAGCCCTGTCCAAAATAAACAAATATATATATAATGTAATGTAGTAATAAAACTTGAACCCAACTAAGATATAACAAATCCTTATTGGAGGCAAGACCATCTAATTGGATTTAAGTAATGTTTAAATTTTTTAACAGACTTTAAGTGTGAAGACCCAAATAATGGAAAGATCCAGAAAACACCAGGTTAAGAGCATTCTGGATAACAGGTCCCATACCTGTGTGTGTGTATATATATATATATATATATATATATATATATATATATATAATAAGTAGATAGTGTGGAATTACTGTATACTGAACATTTGCTAGGATTGAGGAAGAGCCTTCAGGCTCTGCTTAAGTACAAAACAAAAAGTAAAAAATTCAGAACCACAGAATGTCTACACTTGTGGGTAAAGCTGTGTTTATGATGCAACAAATAACAGATTGATACAGTATGTTAAGTAAAACACATCAAATTGTTGCTGAAATATTTAAGCAAAAGGAAAAAAGGGTGCTCCAGAACATCATTGTAAATTGCTCACCGAGTAGATCATGTGTTCCAGGTGCACCAGCCACAGACCATCAGCTTCAGGGAGCAGCAAACCAGTATATGCAACAAGAAAATCAGGACTGTCTGGCACTAAAAAGGAATAAAAAAATATAAAGTAAAAAAGCTGTATTTATTAGTCAAAGCCCCAAAAGCCCAAATTCAATTTGAGTCAGCGTCCTTGAGAATAAATTCTGTACCGTTTGCTGCTTGTCTTGGTATTTTTGTGTGACTAAATCTCTGCCTGCCTCCTCTCCTAATATCCTTTCTTCTAGTGTCCTTCTTGATGGTCGAATAGTCCATCTGTTGTTTCTCATGGGAGTCCTTCAGTTTTTTGACTGATGATGAAATGAATGGTCTCCTTCAGCACCATGAGAGAAAACTTCCAATGCTTTGGATTCTTTTGAACTCTGGAAAGAAAAAGGATAGGATGGCAAGCCAACAGCAGTACAAAGTTCATCTGTGGAGTCATAGGGGCAGATTTACTAAAGGGCGAAGTGACTAATGCTGGCGATAATTTGCCAGCACTCCGGCCCACAGGGACTACGCCGATTTACTAATAGGCGCAAGTGTCACTTCACTAGTGAAAAAGATAGATACTAGTGGTGATTCCCACTCTATTGCCAGGTGACTTTTTTGCTCTGGGGAATGGACTTTACCCTGCAAATTCACTAAAATTAGGATTTTACTGAACGTTACTTCTTACACCAGACTTGCCTTTGCCAGCTCAGACCAGGTGAAGTACAATGGAGTGTATAGATCTTCTCAATCTTCAGTTACTTATTTCATATTTTGTCAGTGAAAAAAAAATATTTTTGTGTAACTGGTTTCCTCCATACATTTAGAACATTATTTTACAGTGGGCTCATGTGTAGGGCATTATAACAACTCTATTTACTTTATCAAGGTTCCCTGGACATGTCTACTAGCAGTGGAAATGCAATGTATTTAATGCAACATGTACCATAAAGATGTCCATTCAACTTTAAATTTTAGCCTGAGCACAAGATCTCTAATGGGTTTGTGCTAGATAGAATTGAATGCTAGTGCATCTTCAGTTTGATTTGTTTGCATTGAATATTCTCCAGCATCCTTTGGCCAGGACGAAACTTTGCAGTTTAGTAAATTTGCGTTGTCCCAGCGAACGTTCATCTGCAAAGTGTTGCAATGGGTGCGAAGCTGATTAGTAAATTTGCCCCATTGTCCCCACTTGAAAAACCTTGTTTTTTTTTTGTATAAAAACTCGTTTTCTGTGGGTGGGATCTTAGCCCATGATTAAGTGCCCTTAGGATACCTAACACGTATGGCCTATGGAGATGTAATAATATTTTTTTTCGTTTAAGACGTTGTGAACTAACAAATGTATAGGATTTACTGAGCAAATAATAATAACTGCTGAATTTAGGTGCATTAAATAAGGGGGTGGGCTGGGTGAAGTAATCAAAATGATATTAAATTCAAATGAAGATTTGAATAATACATTTAGGTTTGAAGAAATGATTAGACCTAATAAGCTACCAATAGAGTGTCTATAAAATACAGTTATATTTGAGAGACATGGTTATATATACTGGGGTGATATGAGGATTTACACTATGCATACTAGATTTTTGGGGATGAAAGTATAGCAATATACAAATATGGACCTATATTAAACTGAAATATGAATTTTGTGCTGAAGATGTTGCTTCAATCAATGACAGAACAACCATCACAACATACAACTTGAGTTTGATACAGCTGTGTTCAATACAAAAGAGGTTGATTACATTTCACTGATGCTTGTGCAGAAGGGATAATTATACTGGAAATGGAAAATCACTGAGGACCTATGCATTCCTACCACATTTTTCCACTCTGATATCATTAAGGATATAATACATGCCACCAAGCAGACCAGTCATTTTTGCCATCAGACCTGTATTTCAGACTCATCAGAAGCTTGGCCAGTGTTTAAAAACATTGCAGGGAAACTAGTGATCAAATAATTAGGATGGGATGGATATAAATGTTTGAGATTTGAAAGCTGTTGATGTGATCTTGACACTGATAGTTTTTTTATGATCACTTCATGTTCTGGTTTGTGTAACATACAGGACCAGACTAGGAATAAAAATCAACCCTTGCAAAAAAAGCAAAGAAGCCCACTGTATATGTATATTTACAGTTAATAAAAGTTGTAGCACCCCAGCCTTTTACAACATAGCCCCACGAATGTTATCATTGAGGCAGTTGCTCCACGTAGTATCAGATCAAGATAGTGAGCAGTAGTGCTGGGGGAAAGGTGGGGGAGGCACTGGTACTAAGAATAGTTATCAGTATCTTGATTTATAGAGAAATAGTGACACAGTCCTGTTAAAATCAGAATATGTCATTGATTCTTTAAAAAGATATAAACTACAGGAGTTATTTGTCAAAGATCAGATTTACATTTCATAGAGAGAGACCCATCGGGCATTTACCTGAACTGACAAATGGCCAGTCTGGGCTTGAAATAGTTTGTACCAGATATTCACACTCTAATTCTTCAAACAGTATTAATAGTTGATTACGGCAACTCCTTTAGGAGAATATATTATATTTCTTTGAAAGTATAGAAACTAGAATTGAACAAAATTAAGGGGCAGATTTATCAAAGGTAGAGTTGTTTTTCCTGAAAATAGTTTTTCAAGGGTAGTTTTCAGTCAAAAACACAAATTTTATTGGTTAAACAAAACTAGAATTTTTCCATATTTATTATACCCCGAAGCTGGAAATAGCTCAAATCCAAATATATTCCAGCTAAAAGATGTCCAGGTCATGTAGAAGTCAATGGCACAGGTCCCTTGAACCATTTGATGATGTTAATGGTCTTCATGATGTGCCAGTTTTTTTCAGTGGGCTTCATTCGAAAACTCAAGCAATTTGAAAATAAATTCGAGCAATTTGAGCAATGCAAAAAACAAAACTGTCATAAGTTGTTCTGATATATTTCATTGTCTCATTCATAAGTTACACCAACAAGGTTATTAATTAACTTTACCAAGGGATCCAAGTAGTAACTGTGTGCTGAATGCCACATGAAAACAGAAAGGACACATTCAATAAACCTGTGTTTTCTAACAAAAAGAAGACAAAGTAGCAGACTTAGTGGTATACCACAAAAATAACCACCTCATCAACATAAATGAGCCATGCAACTACTAGCATAAATATCAGGTTTACTTTTCTGGTTGAGCAATCCCACCAAGCTACAGTTTGTTTCCGACAATTTCAATAATATATGGGTATATACATTTGCGGACATCTAAACAAGAGTTTTTTTTTTTTTTTTAAACCTTTCTTTGGATAAGCTAGAAATGTGTCAGTTTTGAACCACAACTATTGCAGAACTTTGTATGTATTTGTGTAACTATGAAGGCACTGGACCTCAAGCCAGGCCTAGGTATGCTCAAGGGTGTATGGTCAAACTCAGCAGCTTGTATTAACATTTTTGATTCCCATTGACAGCAACTCTTTAAATAAGTTATATGGTTAAGTCTGGCTGAAAATAGAGACAAACTGTCCATGAAATTAAATAATTTAGTGCATCCCCAAGCATTGTTTTCCCATATTAGGTAAACAGCCCCCAATAATAAAACAAAACAAACTATAGCTGAAGTGTTTCTACAGTATGTAATGCTATAAATGCAATCTACAATTGAAACATTTTACTATACAGATGACATGATTTACAAAGTTGAATACAGTAAATGGGGCCTATTTATCATGCTGTGTAAAGTGGACTGACGCATTACCAGTGATTTTGCCCAGAACAGCCAATTAGCAATTACGTTTTAATAGTTATAAAACAAAAGCAGAGATTGGATTGGTTGCTATGAGCAACATCACCAGTAATGTTTAACTCCACTTTTTACACAACTAAAATACCCCTAAATATGTTTCTTAGTTTGTTTATGAGCTCATAGGCATACAGCAGAAAGAAAATGTTTTCAGCTTATCTGGGACCTTGATCATTCCTAAACAATATAACGAACATTCAGTTACAGTGATAAAAGTTGGAGGGGATAGGACCAAAGTAACTGTAAAGTGTACATTATGTAAGTTATTTATCAAAATCAAAATTTTTCTGATAATTGTATTTTGAAAAGTCAGAGCAAAGTAGAATCCATGGTTTTAGCTTATTTATTATTAAAAAAAAAATCACAAATTGATAAGATCGGGGAAACACTTGATAAAATCAAGCAAAAATCCGAATCATATGATTTTTTTGGCTTTTTTTTCCTGAAGTGCTCAATTCTTTTTTGGGAAAAAGTCCAAATTTTTTGCCTGAAAAAAACAAAATAATCAGATCTAATTCCAGCACAAACCACAGAAACATGCAAATAGTATAGGGACCTCTCCCATTGACTTAAATACAACCTCAGTAGGTCTGAGATACTTGGGGTATAAATCTTGAAAAAATGTTTTTTTTCCACAAAAAATTTTGATTTTATAGTAAAAATAAAAAGTTTTCAAGTTTTTTGCATTCAGACTTTATAAATAACACTCTATTAGTCCAATATTTGAAGATGCATCTTTTTCACATAAAAAATATTACATTTACACACAGGGTCAAACATACTTGAGATACACTGATAGGCTTCACACTGCATACTGTACTGGGCAGTCAACACCTATCCCATGTCTCATGAATGTGCACATTCATGCTCTGTGGTTTCATAACTGCTTCAAGAGATGCATAGATTGATTCTGGCAACACAAAGTTTTGTATTTTTCTTGTCTTGTTTAGTATAATTAAAAGAAAAATACATCATATATAATTTTTTTAGAAATCCTTTAATGAAGAATTGACATCAGCATTTGCCTTTTGAAGTTCTCCTTACTTCTCCTCTTCTTCTTGCCTTTTAACTTGTAATCTTTGTGTGCTTTAGACCATTTAGTATTGCAGATTATAATTTCATTTAGACTAAATTTTAATTTATCTACTTAGTAGCTTTAGAATATCTAACTGTGCTATTTTAAAGGCATTAAAATTAATCACAGTCAAACTCACAGCTGCATTGAGGGTGGGGGAGGAAGATTCTGTCAATCTCAGTAAATCAGGGTATACATGGTTGCAAAATTGTTTTGTAGAAATATTCATGCAATTAACACACTGTCATTTTACCTTTATGACTTGCTTTTAAAAATAGTTCTGCAGCGCATGCATATGTATAGCTATGGCATGAACAGCTTTATCATAAATTAAGAAGTATATATATATATATATATATATATATATATATATATATATATATATATATATATATACTACTAAGTTTTGTGTGTGCATGTTCAGGTATGTGAGAGAGTACACACATAAATACTTAGGGCACATTTATCAAAGGGGGAAATGTGAGAACAATATTTAAAAGAAAATTTGAAAAATATTTGTAATGGAGTTCTCTTTAATTCCTTCTCATTTGAAAATGTTGTCTGTTTTAAGAAATAATTTAACTCCCCCTCATTTACCAACATCCATCAGATGTCTCATTCTAGGGTTGGTGGGCTAGTATGAGAGTTATGCTCAACCAAGCATTATTTTGATAAGGTTTTGTGCCTTGGTGGGGGAGTCAATGTCTTCGGGCAATGGCATTTAGTCTGCATTCCACCTTCTCCCCACCTATATGGAATGGCATGAGCTTGTAAGTTGCAGGTTCAAAAGGTCTTAGTATGTAGACATATGCATGCCAAAGTAGTGCATTATATTCTGTGCAAAGTTTAAGGTGTTTACAAAGTTGATAGAGTGGGTGGTAGAGAGAATTTTCAACAGCTTTTTGAGCTGGTTGTAATGGTGGCTACATCCATATATATATATATTTGTATATTTGTACAAGAATAGACAGATCACCTGAACACATATTTGAATTTCCTGGCTTTACAGTTCATTCCAAAGTGGAGTAAATAATGCCAAAGAACTCACTTTATTACATATGTCAAGGCCCAGTCATTGGCAGTTGAAGCCAAGTTGTAGAGTGTCAGGAAGATAAATGTTTGGAACCAGGGCAAATAGAAGAAAACTGGTCTACAAGCATCTGGTATACAGTTGGATTTTTCAGATAGCAATTTATTGTACAGTGGTTGAGGCATCCTGGAATGCCATGAGGGTAACAACAATATTGGGGGACATCTTGTGACTAGACTCTAATAGACTGTTAACTTTTCTCCTAATTCAGTTTTTCCCAAACCTTATTCTCAATTAACTGAATCTGGCTTGTTGTGTGTAGATGATCCCTAGAGTGATTGTGTGTTGTTATCTTGACAGGTGCCCCAGTCAAACTGTAGCCTACCTACAACATCATATGTTCTAACCATTTGATTAACTCCACAGTACACGTAAGACCACACTAATTTTGGATAGAAATGCAAACTACCTTTACTAACAAATGGTTTACAATCATTAAAATATAACTTACACACTTATATAATTTACACAAATGTTGCATACTCCAACAATAGGTTACCTGCTATGCCAGTCAATATTCTCAGCTTGGATAGGTGTGTGGGGCTGGCAACTAGCACCATATCTTCACGGATACAGAATAGTTCATGTAATCTCACTTTGCTATATGCCATGTGAACCCCAGCCATAACTGTTTCATAACCTTATGGACACATGTGGTTTTCGATGTGGATATCCAGCATGTTTTATTTTTAAAGCTGCCCATTGCATAAATACGCTAACCTAGTGTGCTATTGTCTAAGCTTGAAGCCACTTAGCGTATTTACGAGGTGGTCAGCTATTCTAAAAACCACGCTGCATTTCTGCCCTGAACTTAAACCTAAAATTAATATGGCTAGAAAAGCCATATTTTATATATTGAACTTTTTGAACCAGCCTAAAGGTGCAGCTTCTCTATAGTAGCAATGATCCAGGTAAAGGAATATTAAAGGTGTGTATAAAAATCTGCTCCAAAAATCAATAATAACTGCCAATGCAAAATGTTGAAGGAGTTATAGCATGTGGCCCCACTGTGTAAACCCCCTTAGGGTTGTCAAACTGAATCTTGTTCATGACTTTTCATGTGATAAACCATGAGATAACATTTCTTTACTGAATTAATCTGACCCAAAATGTCATTTATCTAACTTTATTTAATTTTTCTTGTTTAAACGAACTGTTGCTTATAATGTATTATTTGTAAATATTGCCCTATACAACTGTAAGTTTGTATGGAAGCCTTATTCCCTCTTATTACTCTGCTAATGTGTCACAGTTCCTTTTTGTATTCATTCTGTTCAGTTCCTAGTTTTTATATTAGAGATGATTTATTAACAATCCACAATTGGTCAAACCTCTCATCGTTCAATAGCAAGCACTCAAAATGCAGTCATTTACATGGAGTAGAACGTTGTCAAATTTTCTAAGCAATTACTTTTTATACTACCTTTTTAAGATCCAGCACATATCAATAGAGAAGCCAGCAGTGCAATAAAGGTGCATGGGAGTTGTGTCATATTAAATGCTGCTAATATTGTTTTCAGTATCAAAGAAGACCAAAGCACTAGCCAAACTTCTTAGCCCTTCCACTGCCCCACCTCCAAGCTCCATCAACATCATCTCCAGCAACATCTATTCTGTTGAAAAGTTCCCCTGTATGCCGGGCAGCCATAAATCTGCTGAGCTGCACAGTGGAGTTCAAAGATTCCAACTACCCCATGCTTTTCTGTTAGACCTCTGACACAGATCTTGCCAGGGCATGTACAGTTGAATCTATATCCTGAAACACCTTCGGCCTTCCTGAAAGCTCCATATCTGAGAAATGACAGATGACCATGTGAAGACAGGGTCAAATGGCACCTTTGTGGGGAGAGAGCTTGGAGGGGGTTTGAAAATGTGCTAGGGTTAAGTTTTCCTTAAAAGAAGTATCATTGCTTACATAGATCAACTGAAATGTTGTTGTTTTATGCCCTAGAATATAAAAAACAGAGCAACAATATTCTTTATTTCTAACATACCTTCTTAACCTAGCTGAAAAAATATTTCCTCTGCTACATCAATCACATCTGCAATGTTAACACCTCTATAATTATTTCTACTACACAAGTTAAATCATCAGACTCATCTTCTTTGATTATTCTTCACTTCTAACACATTCAATCTTTTATAAATCCAGCTGAATGCATACTAAAACACTAAAGCACCTCATTCAATGTGCAGTTAAATTGCATATCTAATAACTATTTATTTTCCAAGGGACAGCAAAAAAGTATTTTTCATTAAAAAGGTATAGATTTATCTTCTTTAAAAGGCAATGATAAGACCATATATAGAATATGAGTTGGATGACCAAATTTTGTTTTTAACACGAGAACTGTGAAGTTGTAGCATTGTCACTCTGATATAGTATTATTGAGCAATACCTTTAAAGAACGGGGTAAGATTCCTTTTTATCAAGTGACAAAATGTAAGGCTATTGCTATTAAAGGAGATGAAACCCCAAAAAAGAATTGATGTAAACTTACTCAGGGTGCTTCCTTTAGCAGTTTTCCAAATTACACTGCTTTTATATACTTAGTTGTTTCTGTTTACATGGTAAGACTAAAACTACCAGACCCTACATAGACTGTCTATCATTAAAGGAGGCATTTAGCATATATTTCCAGAATGCAACAAACCATGTAAAATAATGTAAAATAGAAGAAATAGTTTTTATTTTAATACTTTTTGGGTCAAAAAGGTCTGTATTAGCTTGAAAACTGTGCTCAGCCCACCTCATTTGCAAGCTTCCTATCCAAGATTTTCCAATTTGAGGCTCTGGAACCACAAGCACCTTTTGCCTAAGTTACAGAGCAGCAGCCACTGAGGGAGGAGAGGCCATGTTAGCTTTATCAAAGAGTGAATTTAGAGATCTGCACAGACAAATACTGCCTCTCTCCATTCATTTTTATGGGATTTTTAAAGGTGTATTTATCAAATGGTGAACTTTCACTCTCACCCTTTGATAAATACGCCTTTAAAAATCACATAGAAATGAATTGAGAGAGGTATTTCACTCTTCAGACTGTGGAGATCTCTAACTTCACTCTTTGATGAATCTACCCCATAGGGTCATCCTTAATGCTTGTTTTCCATTCCCTCCCCTGAACTGTTCCATTATGTCCCTCTCTGTCATGTTTCCCCCTCACCTCCCTGCAGTGTTTGTTTCTCTCCCTCTCTGCCCTGTTCATTTAACCAATACAAAAAATAGAAAAGAAAAGAAATGGCCTTATAGTTTTGCACCTCCCCATCTGCTGTTTCTAGATTCCCATGAACATATAGCCATAAAATGTAACTTTTATTAATCTATTTAAAAACATCCAGAGTATTAAAAAAGTTAAAACTACAATTGGGACTGTGATTGACAATAACAATACTGATATCGCAAATATCGTTACCTCAGGTAATTAATAATTTTTATAATTAATAGAGACAGTAACATAGTAACATAGTAAGTTAGGCTGAAAAAAGACACACGTCCATCAAGTTCAACCCTTCCTGAACTTGCCCAACTGATACTACTCATACTATGAGCTATCTTCCATAACCTTGTATTCCCTCACTTGATAAAAAGCCATCCAACCCCTTCTTAAAGCAATCTAATGTATCTAAATCTAATCAATCTAAATAATGCTTATTTGCTGTGGAAAGCAAGAGCATACTTAAAGGAAAACTATACCCCCCGAACAATGTAGGTCTCTATAAAAATATATTGCATAAAACAACTCATATGTAAAACACTGCTTCATGTAAATAAACCATTTTCATAATAATACACTTTTTTAGTAGCATGTGCCATTAGGTAATCTTAAATAGAAAAATAGAAAAAAATAAGGACAGCCTCCTGGGATCCTAGGATCCAACGGTGCACACAAACATACCAAACAAACTATTAAGTTAGGTCACACGAGCCAATTAACAGACAGAGTTCTGTCTTTTGCTTCAACACTTCTTCCTGTTACAGTTAGAGTTGAAATATTTCTGGTCAGGTGATCTCTGAGGCAGCACACAGACCATCATGAAATGGTGGTTCAAGGCAAGAGATGTAAAAGTGCAATATTTACTTAAATATAAAAACCAGGTAGGTAAGATTCTTTAATATGTCACTTGATTTGAAATAAACTATCTGTTGCTCAAAAATTCATTTTTGGGGTATAGTTTTCCTTCAAGTAAAGGTAAATATTACTATTACATGTTTTACAGTTTGCATTAAACATCATATCTGTTGCATTATGTTGTACATGCAAAGGATATTATTATAAGTGAATGATTAGGCAGCAGCAAGACAGCTATGTGCAGGATGGGAACAAGCAGGACAGAGGATAGGAGGGGAGGAGTTTTACTTGCTACAGCAGAATTTAGCCTGTGACCACTTCGGGTGAGAGAATGACCAGACACTCCTACTCTTCATTTCAGCACAGGCTCAGAGGAGAAAGGATCTCTCTGAAGATCTGATATAATGACAGTGTTAAGAGGTTAATTGTTTTCAAAACATTTTTCTTTCTGCGTCATTACGTTTTGAGGAAGGATGAGTAATATATCTGAATGTGAAGGTTATGTAAAATGTCTCCTTTAAGGAGTATGAAGAAGAATATGCCTAACTGAAAAATGTCTTAACTGATTTATAAATAGCATTCCAATGTTTATATTTGTAGTAAGCTAACAAGGCCATCCATTTAACTGGGAAAACAAAGAAGTATCTTGGTTGTTAGCAATTTCTTTTCTTTTTTGTTCACAATTAGGTACAGCACAATCTAATTTAAAATAAATATCTGGTCTTTTATGCTGGCGTTTTATTACCAAAACATCTGAGGACCTCTGAGGTGACGAGCAAATCGATCCAATGGGCAGACATGCTATTTCTATTATACATAAATTCTAGAAGTGGACTTATATAAGAATGCTTGAGTTGGGGTTTAGCAGTTACTTTTATTAGAAGCCTATAGGAGACTTTTCACAACTCAAGAAACATGAAACATAATAAATATTTGAGAACAAAAAATAAAGTACAAACATCTCTCAAAAAAAAACTAGCAAAGTTTTATGGATTTGGTAAACCTGCAATTGAGTCAACTTAAACTTCTTGATTTATTGATAAACATGTGCCACTTCATCCACTTCTATTTAGGGAATTATCACAAGAGAGCATTCACCATGTTACCAATTTGTACCAAATTGTTGGATTTGATCAATTCTCTCATGGTAGGAACAGTCAGTGTTTTTTTAATGTGATGTCATCAAGCACTTTATAATTTTTTTATCATATTTTTTAAATGTATCTAGCACATGCAAATTTACACAGTGTTGTACAGCGTTTATACATTATTCACATCATTTGTTGTCCCAGTGAAGCTAACAATTGAAGGCCCTGTCACATTCATAGTGTGAAAAAGATGTTTTGTCTTTAATTTCTCATCAGTAGGCGATGAAACCTGTTTAAAGTATTTTGCTGTCTGGCCCTGGAAGCTGTAGTGTTCTGGATGGAACAGTCAAGCCAGACAATACATTCTAGTGGTCCAGTTCTCATGTTGGAGCTCACTTTTCACCGGAAAGCTGTAGGGAGAGTGTTAGGAAGGTCTTTCTGAGCATGGCACAAAGCAGGTTAACTGGCTGTGTTAGGAATTCCCAGAGGAGCTGGGGATGCTGCCTGAACCTGCAAGTAGCAGAGGGGTTCGTGACCAGGTGACTGAGAAACAAAAGTGATTGAGGAAAGCCAGAAGGTGAGACAGGCCACAGGCTCGTGAGCTTATATTCCAGGAGAAGCCCAGAATATTACAGAGTGTAAAAGCCACCCTGTATGGTGAGAACCACAGCGTGGGGAAAAATTTTGAATGTGTACTGTAGAAACTCTGATGAATTATTTTCCTGTGACTTTTTGTTGGGAAGAGCTTGCCAAAATAAACCTATGTTTTTACCTGAAGATGTGGTGTCCCTGTATTTATGCTCCTGAGCAAACCCTTTCCTTGTCAGAATACACATTAGGGTATTCCAAGTCACTTTCTACCAACTTATCCCACAGTACCATGTGCAACAGCAAAACATGTTTAAACATGTTGCTGGTGAGAAAGGTCATCTCTAACACTCAGAAAAGGTATTTGGGAAAATTTTTTGTAGCATCAAAGAAGTAAAACACCAGCCACAGTGCTTCTTCAGTGAGCACTAAGGGGTGCATACTTCCATCCTAGCACGTGTGCCCTGGGCTGAATCCTTGTATGTTTATTTAGATTGAACCTTTCCTTGTTCTGAGTTGACTGCAAAGTTGTTCAAACAGGGTAAGTGCAAGGAAATTATATATAGTCCTTCAGTTGCTTTAGATCATAAGCCATAATCACCTCAGTTTCTTAATAAATATGTTTTATTAATCACAATGATTTAAGATGTTCATTATGAAAATTTGCAATGTTTTCCAAAATCTTAGATTTTTTCCCATCCCAAGGGGGAAATTCTGATGAGGATGGGATTGAGGAAGCCACAATGTGGACCTAGCTGAGTTTTTGCAATTTACTTTTCAATTGTAAATTTAGTGCTCCATTGGTTGTGGAATCCCTTCAGCTTAACAGATCATCTCTTTTAAAGGGACACAAAATAAGCACATTCAAAGTATTGCTGGAAATCAATGTTCCTGCTAAAAGGGGATGATTTAACCTACAGTACTTCCTGAAACTACAGAAAAACACAGACTGAACATTGAATGCATATTGTGTTGAAATACCTATGCATACCTTTGTTTAGAAATTCAAGATTAATATTATCTTTTTCATTAATGAGAAATGCATACAATAATAATAAATAATATTTTTAAATGTCACCAGTTAAAAATGGGTTCTACCTTAAAATTAGCATAGTAGATAGACAGCAACATTCTAAGACATTTTTAATCTAAAGAGAAGATAAATAGTAGACTGCCAAAAAGGAAAATATGCATGCAATAAAAATAAGAATAATAATTAAAACCGAAGCCTCACTGTCAGTCTGTTTTTAGTTGCTATTGTCAATGAGAAAGACAACAAGAAGCTATAATTAAAAAAAAAAAAGCATACGGATAATAAGGCAAGAGAAACAGTAATAGAAACAAATAGAAACAGTTGAAATTTACTTACAATTGACCAGACTAAAACTCAATGTAAAGGTAATCTAAGGGACATTTAGGGGGTTATTTATTAAACCTCAAATATCAGGCTTTTTGAGGCAAAAACTAATTTTTTTCCTGGAAAAAAAAACTCACATTTCACAGACTGATTATAATGCAATGCTGCAAAAAGCCCAAATGCAAAAATCTGCCATCTCAGACTTGTTGAGGTCAGAAGCACCTGTGTCAATTTGAAGTTGTTGTGGTCTGTACTGGGTTAAGCTTTTTCAGGGTTTTCAGGCAAAAAGCCCGAAAAAATTTAGAAATTCAGGTTTTTCAATTAATTTGGGTTATTTTATTAATAAATAAGTCAAATCGAGCATGGGAGTTTTTTTTTAAATATGAGATAAATCCATATATTAGTAAATAACCCCCACATTTTAGAGTATGTTAATGTTGGACAGGCAATAAAGTTGAATCCAAATTTGTAATGAATGAAACATTGATCTTTTACATATCAGGGTTGAAAATATGATTAATTTTCACATGCGGTGTTACTTCGTGACCAGCATGTTAACGATACCCTGTATTCTAATGGCATGACTTGCCTGCAACAACAGCAGGACAGTGAGGATGTGCATTATCTGTGGTACCAGGAAGACTGCCAACCATGTGTAGAAAAATGAAACAACTTCAGGAGCGAGGATATTCACTGTTGTTTAACGTTTGTGTCTTTGGGCCATTAAGGAAAGCCCTATGCTTTAGGCAACTCATTTGCTGCATATGTTCCATCTAATAGCCATCAGCATATCAGTACAACTATGGTAATATAGTGCTTTTGGCTGTGATACATTAACACGTAAATGAATGTTACCACCTACATATTTATTTTATGTGTTATAAATGTGATACATTGCAAAGTAAACTTAATTTCCATGATAGCTAGCTGATTTAACAATATCTCAAAGCCATTTTCCATCAATGTATGACAACAGAAGTCTCTATGGGATATCTGCAGTTGCTGGTGTGCTTCATAAATATTCACAATCATACATCTGAACATGTCAGCAGTACATTCATGAGAAAGCTCTTACAATGTCTTGCCACTCGTATCTTTCTTGAATAGAGCAGTTGTACACTATGTATAGTTTTCCTTCCATCTATCAGTTGGACCTTCCATCTATAGTTGTAACCACTATGGGGTCATTAATTATGACCAAAGGTACAAAGTACAGTTTCAAAGGTACCAAGTGCAATGTTTAACTCCTGACGAATGTCCCTATGGAGGCCAAAACGTTGAGCAAAATAAATCATTGGAAGATTCAGAAAATCCTGTGAGTGCTATTCTTTGTTTATATTGTTTCACAGGTTGGGCACCCAGATTAAGGAAATGTTGATGGTGTGCACCTTACATATCTATAATCTCTCTTTTATATATTATATATAACATGGTTATGTTTTTCTAGATGCTATTCACCTATAACACTGCAATGATGTGTCGGTTGTGTGATGACTAACATGATATAAAATAAATGCTCACAGAGATAAACAAATATGCAAACAATTTGTTCTTTTATTTGTTCTTTAATTCTTTGTAATACGGGTATAGGATCCATTGTTCATAAATCTGTTATCCAGAAAGCTCAGAATTACTGGATGGCCATCTACCTTAAATTCCATTTTACTCAAAAAAAATTTAAATTTATTTCTTGTACTTGATCTCAATTAAAATATATTTAATCCTTGTTGGATGCAAAACAATCACATTGGATTTAATGTTTAATTATTTTTTATTGGACAAAGTATGGTGAGCTAAATTACAGAAAGAAATTTCTATAGTGCAAGCTAATCTAGAACAAAAAAACAAGATTATGTTATGAAGGCTCTGGGATACAAAATTCAGAAGTCTTAAGGCCCCCATCCACCGTCAGATAAAAGATGCTGATAGATTGTCAGCAGCTCATTGGGTAGTGTATGGGCCCTCCAACAGGCTACCCTGATCGATATCTGCCTGAAAGTCAACCAGATGTTCATCAGGTGGTTTTAAAAATCCTGTCGATTCAAGGAGAGTATCAGTTCATTAATTCACTAGTAGTACTGCCCATATTTTTCTTATTGTGATCAGATTGTTGGGCCAGAGGGCCCACGATTGAATCAGTCTATTGCCCACCACAAGGTGGGTATATTGGGGAGAGATCTGCTCATTTGGTGATGTTGCCAAATCAGCAGATCTCCCAATGTATGGCAATTCTGTAAAAGATTTGCACCCTGCTCTGCTTTGAGAGATGCAACATGTCTTATAGTCTTTTCGTACGTGCTTTTAGAAATGTTGCAGCTTGTAATATGTTGCTTTTAGTACTACACTGGTAGTTTCTACATGATTTGCATGTAACTTCGTGTGACCTCATACATTTACCTATACAGTACTGTAAGTCACCCAGAGTAAATAATGTTTAAAGAAGGTAAGATCCAAAAGAGCCTTCTGGGAAGAAAGAATGTGTTTACTTGTTTGTAATGTGCTTTTCCTACCAGCAGTTCTGAGATTATATTAAAAAGTGAGATTTAGGTGTGAAGCAGTTTTAAATGCAATCAGTAGCAATTTTTGTGTATGTGTGTGTTTCAAAATATTTATTGTACCAAGTAAACTTCAGCATATGAAAATATATTTCTTATGTAGCTTTGAAATGTTTGTTTTGCTATCCTTAACAGTGAGTATATCTTGCAAGTTGTCCCCAGGCTAAATATTTCTTTCCTCCCTGAACTGCAGCTTCTTGTGTCAGGCTTGTAATTTTTCAAGCCTCTTCAAATACTTTTATTTAATTTGAACCTTGGGTCATTTATTACAAGTTTGTTTTAGAAAGAAAAACCACCCTCCCCTACTACTATTCCATATGTAGCAATACTAGCAATTTTAACATTTAATGTGCTACAGAAAATTTTTTTATTTAGTTTTATATAGTTAAACCTTTATTTGTTCAAATAGCATCTCATATACTTTTTTATGCCATTATTAGGCACTACACCCAAAATTTGTGAAAAGGCGGAAATTCACCAAATTGCATTGAAGTCTATAAGCGACAAAAATTTGACGCACAACTAATTTTTTCATCCATTAGAGTCTATGGGTATCATTTTTGCTGAAAAACTTGATGAAAATATTCACTCATCACACCATGAGTAGCAGTACTAGTACAATTTTACAATTGAATTGTTTTATGGATTAATTAGTTATACCTTTATTTGTTCAAATAGCATCCCAATATCCTTTTTTCATGCTGTTATTAGAAACTTCACAGAAAATTAGCAAAAAGGCGAATTTTCACCCGCCATGAATACACTAAAATGCAAATTTGCACTCAGGGCGGCAAATGTTAGTGAAGTTACCCTACCGTTACTTTGCCAGGCAAAGCGCATTTACGCTAGCGATTCCTAATTTGCATACGGCGCGAAGTTAAATATATAATAGTATAATAGAAGTATATGTTACAGCCAAAACATTACACTACAAAAGCCCAGGAAACCTTTAATAAACAAAATAAGGTTGTCCTATTGCCCTAAACATGTGCCCACTGTATAGTTGAGTTTCCATATGTTAGGAAACATAGGGGGGGTGGAGGGTAACCCCCAAAAAATGTTCGCTATTTTTCAGACTAATATCACCCTACAAAAGGTAAAAGGCACTAGCATTTTTTTGGGACAGAAAAATGTTCAATTTTTTTCAAACTCCTATCTATTGTATTGAACTTCGCAGGTCTGGCCTGGTGATGTAAAGTGTAGCGCAAGAGGTAACGTTCAGTAAAATGTTCATCTTAGTGAATTAGCATAGTTACATCCCTTCATCAGTGCGCAACTTCACCTGGCGTAAGGGTGCGAAGTTGCGCTAGTCTATCTACTTCGCTAGCGAATTTTCGCCAGGGACACAGTTAGTAAATTGTTGTGAAATCACATCACGCTGGCGAATAAGCACTAGCGTTAGGCACTTCGTGCTTTAGTGAATATGCCCCTATGTGCATCATTTTTGCAGCAAAACTTGATGAAATATTTACTCATTAGTGCACCCACATATATAAACTATATATACCATTAAGTTTACTTAAATAAATGTACATCTGGAGATCCCAGTAACCTTGGATATTATATTAATACTTGACTTGGGTTGTATGGAATCCATTTTTTTCTAAATAGTATTTTCGAATTTGAGCTATTTCCAGGGTATAATAAATCTTAATTTAAAAAAAAAAAAATGTAAAAATAAAACTAAAAATGTGAGTTTTAACCAAAAACCATTAATAAATCTGCACCCTAATGTCTCCTTTCTACATGCCTGTCAACTATATTTGGTTCCAATACACCACAGCTCCAACAACTCTTAAGAACGTTCTAAGCATACTGTATATAAGAGGTGTTCAATATATATAAATCGATATAATATTTTATGGTTAATAGTGTTTTGGAATTCTGGATAACAGGCCTTAAAAACACCTCTCCTTTTACACCTATAGTATGTCACATCAGAACACAGCTCTCCCTCTTCATTAGCAAAACCATCATTAGCTGTTGCTTAACTAAACCTTTAACAACTCCAGATACTCTAGTGGGTGTATGTAATAGCATCATGATTAGTGTTTTCAATTTTTCACAGGTCTCGGGATCTCTGCTAACCCTCTAAACGCTTTATCGTCATAATAATCTATGTCATGCCTCAACATACCCATACACAAGCATCCTTTACTCCATCAATAAAATCAGTGAAAATATATGGTAACCTAAGATTATAGAACTGTTCCTCCTGCAAAATGAGACAAAAGGAGCTTATCAATATTTCAGAACATGGACATTTTCCCACCTTAGCAATATCAAAATAATGAACAGTTGATACAGTGATTATGCTAATGCTCATTTGCAGGATAATTAAGTCTGACAGCGATACATAGTATACAGTATATTCATGTAAAGAATAATGCTATAATGTCAAAGAACATAGAACTGCCAGTAGGTTCAAAAACATGTGCTATGCACTGGCATTTAGCGACCCCAATACACTGGTGTACTAAGGACCCAATGTCTCATAATACAGGAACACTGCATTATTCTACATATTATTGAAATTGGCTACTGATATACAAACTGTTCAGTTCAATGTTGAGAATAGTTTGCTGTTATTCAGAGACACAGCTAATGTCCGTGTGGGCCATCATTAGAGTCATATCAATATACTGGCAAATAGATTTCAGAATATGCTGTGAATTAATGACACCAATGTGGTCATACTACCTTTACTGGGTTTGAAATGTGCTAGCACATAGTGTGTAGAACAAGTTTGTCATCATGGTGGCATTTTGGTCCAGTGTGCTGAGATAAATTGTTGAGTTCAAATTCACATCTGACAGTGGTGCCAGTTATAATTTATCAATTAATAAAGCTGAATCCAACTGACTGTAATTGATTTATGAACTAAAGTCTGAACTGACTATAATTACACCATTTATAAAATATTTGCACAAGCAGAGAATACAGCTGATAATACCTGCAGCGAAGCAGTGTTCAGTTATCATGCTGTTGCTTACTGCTTGTTATTTTTTTCAAGCTTATTGTTCACATTAAATTACTTAAGTAATATTACATAACATTACTTTATGTAATGTAAAATACAAAATCCCATTTTTGCAGTGGGTTATTGTTCAGTGCATTGTAAACTATAACTGGCCATTGTACATTTTTTAAGACCAGCTAAACTGTGAAACAGCCCATTTGCAAAATGTATATATGCACAAATGGTTGTTCATGCCCAGGAATAAGCATTTGTATAGTATATGTATTTTTTTTCCCATACTGATATTTATTACATTCCACATAACACTTTTATGAGCATGGAGGTTAAATAAGAATCTAGAATGAGATGGCCTTTTCTGTTTAGATAAAAAATTTTACTGTGCAAGGAAGACTTTTTGTAGTTCCACTAAATATCTTAAATATTTAATATCCACTACAGTGTATGGTAAGAGGGTGCAGCTTTGGAACAGTAAACAGATTTAAAGCTGTATGTAGCAACATTGAGTTATTGCATTGAATAACACTGATCTGTACATTCTTATGAGATCTTACTTTTCAACATTTTAGTTTTATATTACTCATAAAAAGCATAAGGCCACTCTAGCCATGCTGCTCAGTCTCCCTCCTCCGGTGCTGCTACCAGTTTTGGAGTACCAGTCACAATGAACTTTTTGTAGATCAAAACCACAGAATGGACCACACCTCCATATTAAGTTAAAAATCCAACTTTATTAATGGCTATTCAAGTGCATAAGGTCAATTAATTGCATCATCACCTGACACGTTTTGGACTCATCTAGTCCTTGGTCATAGGCTGAATGATGTTCCCTTCAAAGCACATTTAAATGCAAATGATAAAATCACATGTCCTCAACCAGATAAAAAATCAAGATAAAATGCATGACATTTCCACAAAAGAAAGCAATCAGAGCATTAATGCTTATCTCCAAAGCATCAATAGACATGACTCCTTCAAAAAGACTCAAGTATAAATTGTAACTAGTGATGGGAAATCTCCCGAGATTCGATTCGCCGAAAAATTCGCGAACTTCCATCGAAATTCGCAAATTGACGCGCGTTGCGTCAATCGCGACGTGTTGCGTCATTTCAGATGTGCGTTGCGTCGTTTCCGTCGCGTCGTCTTTTTTTTTGGCGAATTTTCGCTGGTGAATTTTTGCTGGCGTTTCGCAAATTTATTTGCCAGTGGCGAATCGCGGGAATTCGCCCCTGGCGAATAAATTCGCCCATCACTAATTGCAACCCACATCTGGTCATCAAAAACCATATCAATTTAGAAAAGTTAGGATGCCACAAACCTGGTGTTTCGTTGTTTGTTGTAGCTCAATCTCAGTGATCTGGGTTTGCC
>CM044431.1:64346175-64434701 GCA_024363595.1 Xenopus borealis
ATATTTCTTTATTTCACGCTTACATCTACGCGTTTCAACCCGCACAGGGTCGTCATCAGATGATGTAAGCGTGAAATAAAGAAATATATTTTTTACGTGACTGCTGATGGAATTCTTTCACTTTTTGAATATATATATACAATCCAAACCCACACCTTCAATGTATCAGACAATATTAAATAAACCTGGGTGTGGCTGAATTATCCAAAACTTCAAATGAGGACGATGCACACCAAGATTTTGCTGAAAAAGTTAAAACTCCATATTTATTGGTTTACTTAAAAACGGCCAACGTTTCGTTCTGTTTCTAAGACCTTTATCAAGATCAGTATATATATATATATATATATATATATATATATATATGTATGTATATATATATATATATCACTGAACAGATCTGCAGTTTATCAAAGGTAACAGGTTTTATTAGCAGATCTTAAGTCTCAGCTCCACATATTTCTGCTTGGAAGGTGTCAGCTTGGTATAGAAGTATAATATCTGACACAATGAAGACAGTAGCTTACTCTCTGAAGTATTCTGTGTTTCCAGTCTGGGCAACATAGGAAGGTACAATAGAGAAACACTTATAACTGAGGTGGCCTGGAGAGGCACTGGTTCAGAACCAGTGGCATTAACATGTTTATAAGAATGGATAACAGAAAATAACCAATTCTTACTTTATATGTATATTATCTGTCGTTGTCTATTATATGTAAATTAATGTTTCTTTTTAAACAAATATTGAATATAAACTTTTTAATGTAAGCTTTCTGAAAACATACCTTAGATAACTGAGAAATCATACCTACTGTTTACCTTTTTAAAGATAAATATAATTTAACAGCTTGTTTAGAATATGTTATACTATTTTTAGTAAATCTGTAGACCGGTATAAAATCAATATCTTGAAAACTCTTTTCTTGCTGTTCAGCAGGTCCTATTTCTGTCTTTGTGTAATGATATATTTTGGTTGTAGATTCTATTTAAAATGCCTTGTCAGGTTGCTAAGGCAGCTTTAGAAACCAGCATTTCTAAAGCTGACAGGAATGATTCCATCCAACATCCTGCCGTTAGCATTCTATTTCCCTTGAGCATCCTCCTTAAAATTTGGCAGCTATGAAAACAGAAAATGCAAGAATAAAACACATACAAGTAAAGGAACATTGTTTAGTGACACAACTACAGTAGGTTAAAGTTTAGAATGCAGATATAAGTATAATTAAAAATGTAAACAAAAAATAAGTAATGTTATTTTTCGACATTATTAACTCCAGAGTTTTCCTTGTAAAACAAGATTATTGGATTATTGGATTATCTCCTTTAAAATGATACCTTTGCAATAGACTATATTCATATTCTTGCTTTTTATGCTTAAAGGAAAACTATACCCCGAAAATGAATTTTTGAGCAACAGATAGTTTATATCAAATCAATTGAGATATTAAAGAATCTTACCAAACTGGAATATATATTTAAGTAAATATTGCCCTTTTACATCTCTTGCCTTGAACCACCATTTCATGATGGTCTGTGTGCTGCCTCAGAGATCACCTGACCAGAAATATTTCAACTCTAACTGTAACAGGAAGAAGTGTTGAAGCTAAAGACAGAACTCTGTCTGTTAATTGGCTCATGTGACCTAACTTTATAGTTTGTTTGGTATCTTTGTGTGCACCGTTGGATCCTAGGATCCCAGGAGGCTGTCCTTATTTTTTAAAATGGCTATTTTCTATTTATGATTACCCAATGGCACATGCTACTAAAAAGTGTATTATTATGAAAATGGTTTATTTACATGAAGCAGGGTTTTACATATGAGTTGTTTTAGGCAATATCTGTTTATAGAGACCTACATTGTTTGGGGGGTATAGTTTTCCTTTAACATATTTTACATACGATTGGAACTGTTTATGGATCTACAGTATTTATGAAGGTGTCAATTACCTCATTTGGTGTCTGTAAAGCTCTGGTCTTTTGTAACTTGTAACATGGAGGTCATGGTCCTGAACCTCACCTTTTGTAGAGAATGTACTGTATGCCACAAATCTTATTTCTTTAACTTGGGCCTCCTTCTTCAGCATTCTTGTGCTCTTCCATAAATGGCAGGTATATAACTGAACTTAGCAAATGGTATTCCTTTTTGAGTGAAATACGGATGGTTATTTTCTGTTAATAAACATGCCCCAATGCCATTGATTAACTATTCACCATGAAAATGTTTTTTCTCACATTTTTTGAATGTACTGCATGCAGATATGTCAGTCAGTTTCCAGCTTCACAAATAAGTTATAGATCACTAAAACAGTTAATACAATTTTTTTTCTATATCATCCATCCAAATCCACCCTGATCTACCTTTTGATCACCAACTAGCCTTGTAGGGTACATAGTAACATAGTAACATAGTAAGTTAGGCTGAAAAAAGACACACGTCCATTAAGTTCAACCTTTTAACTTTTTTTTTTTAACTGATAATTATCTATCAAATATTTATAATTTCTCAATATTATTATATTTTAATGTGGCATAATATTTCCTATCTTTAGTTTAGCTGTTTTAATGGGGTTTGATCGAATGGAAAAGTTATGGTTGCTCTTTACCATGCTCTCACTCTAATATAAATCCTTCAAATATAAGGGTGAGTGTTGAAAGTTTCTCTGACATGGTTATATGACAAAAGTATTGCAACATTTGCTGGACAAATATATACATAAACCTTTTTCTCTTTATATTTCATTAGCACATTATCATTTGTTTTGAGCTCTGTCTACCTGACGATAAAGGGATTCCACTATTCATACATCCCAAAGGCTTCTAACGTGATATCATCTTTGGAGTTACTCTCACGTGTCTAAACAGGAGAACTAATGTCTTTAACAATCATAACTTAATGTCTTTTCTCATAGTATTATCTATGAGTCATTTAATACAACCTTACCACATCTAGCCATATCATAATTCTTTACTGCAGTGGACATTTTGGATGATGGCAACCTTAAGATACTTAAATGTGCCCTCTCTTGCTCAAGGCATGTGCTATGGCAATACATCTGAAATGTTTCATGTTTTACTCTAACTATTACTGTCTGGGGTGTTAAAGGCCAAGGAAAGTCTAAAATCAAATAAGGCTGGAAATGCTGTATTTTGTATTCTAAACATAACCATGAACTTACTGCACCACAAGCTTAATCACACAAATGATTTATGCTTTCAAAGCTGGCCACAGGGGGATGTCATCTTGCAACATATTTGCCTGACCCTGCACATGCTCACTGGGGTCTGTGCTGCTTAGGGATTGTCATAAATTATCAAAACAGAACAAGTCAAATAATATCTGCCAGAAGCCGATACAGCAAGACTGCTGAATAATCAGAATATACAGACTGCATTAGGTCCTGTGTTGTCATATAATCTAATGTGGATTTTATAGTTTTTGTATTGCTTAATACAAACTTTCTCCAACTCAGTAGTGATGGGCAAATTTATTCGGCAGGCGCAAATTTGTGGCGAATTCCCACAATTCGCGAAACGCCAGCAAAAATTTGCCTGCTGAAAATTCGCTGGCGTAAAAAAAAAATTGTTTCACAAATTCGACAATTCACGCATTTAGCTGGAAATTAGCAAATTTTTCGGTGAATCGAAATGGGATAGATTCGCCCATCACTACAACTCAGCATTACAAGTGGCTGCAGCAAAATATCCTCCAAATAGAATCCCAGTTTATCTGTTTACAGTAAATCTGGCTCCATGATCTTTGTCCCTGCAACTGGAGTTGGAAACAGTAAAGGGGATGTAAAGGCAAAAATCAAATCCAATATAAATCTCTACATAGTCGGCAACTGCTCTACAGGGAAATAAAACTGCTTGAGTTCTGCATGGCTGGAAAATAATGCGGGGGCTCCCCCTGCTGTTCATGAGTATGAACTGCAGAGAATTTAGGGACCGTCTGACTATTCCTATCCACAGAAGTAGTGATGGGCGAATCTCACCCGTTTCGCTCGGCGAAAAATGGAATTGACGAAAAATTAGCGAAACGAGTCGCGCGCCGTTTTTGACGCGCGTCACGTCAATCGCGTAGTTTCCCGACGCGCAGCGCGTCGTTTTTGGTGCGCGGCGCATCGTTCTTTTTTCCGAATCTTTGCTGGCGTTTCGCGATTTATTCGCCAGCGGCGAATCGCGGGAATTCGCCCCTGGTGAATAAATTCGCCCATCACTACACATCCCCTAAAAGAAGGGGAATTTCACTGCATACAGTAAGATTTCTTATAAAAACGGTAGACATTTTGTAATTAAAGTATATTGGAGATAGGTTTCTTTTTTATTAAAGAAAGTAAAAATGGGATTTTATTTTTTTTACTTTCCTTGTGCTTAGGCATTACAGCTCACAGATGTTCTTGCTACATATATGTGAAGGGTTTATATTAGAGTGACAGCATGGTAAAGAGTAACAATAACCTCTCCATTTGATCAAACCCCATTAAAATCAGCTAAACTAAAGATAGGAAATATTATGCCACATTAAAATATAATTATATTGAGAAATTATAAATATTTGATTGATAATTATCAGATTCAATGATAAAATACGATGATTCATGACCACACTCAGACCCTCAGAAACCACAAGTATATGATGGATAAATTATAGAAACCAGAATGGGGGAGATTTGGCCCCAAATAGAATCTTTTCTGATTCATGCATGAGAAATCAGCAGGAACCACACCGCCTTGCCTCTATTAATTTAGGCTTTCATATATTTTATATTTTTTCAACAGTATTACATTTAGGGGCATATTTACTATTGGTTGAATTTTGAATAAAAAAAAAAAAGAAAATTTGACCATCGAATTTTTTTGGGGAAAATTTTTCACTTTGAATCGAATTTTGGGAATTTCGAAAATATTTCGAAATAGCCCAAAATTACTTAGAAATTCAAATTTAAAAAAAAAATCAAAAATTCACTTTGACCCTTAGGAAATGTGTCCATTAGTATTTTCTAACAGTAGTTGTTAGCCAGCTACAGGGTGGCAGTAGCTTCAGGTTTTCCCAGCACCAGTAGACACAGTTGGAACTATTCATCATAAGTGTCAGGGTGAACACATTAGGTCTCATTCACAAACACCTAGTTGTGGTTGCGTGAAAATTTCCCTAGTAGTTGAATAAACTGACACCATTCCATATACTTCTGCAAAGCTGTGTTCAACCACTGTGCATCTCATTTATTAATTTGAATTGCACACAAGAGTACCTATTGATGCAGGAGAACCATTGTGCCACACCAAGCACCGGAAATTATGCATTCCCAACTACAATTTTCACAAAATGCACACGTGTATCAGACACAACTGACCCTAGCACTGTAAATATTGGAAAATTATGCATTTTGGGTAGAACTTGGCAAATGGGTCTGAAATTGCAGTTACAGCTGTGATCATCCTTAGAAACCATGTGGAAATACAGAAGCTTGAGATACTCTTTAATCAGAAAATAACCTTTTTATTATCATTCATAACATTTTCTTCAAATGCTATTTATAATTTTGCCATAAAAGTATTTGCCTGATCATTTTACATTACATTTATTACTACCCTGTTCATCTATGATGATATCGCTTCTAGCCGTAGTCCGTTTGCATTAGAAACTCTGACAGGTTAAAAAGGGGCAGTCAGGTTGGCAACTTCAAGTGACAATTACTTACAAAAGCAAAATAATCATTGAAAAACAATCAACATAACCTATAGGTAACTAATTAATATTTCAAAAGAAAATTTTAGTTTCAGATTCTTTTTAATGAATTGCGCTTATATGCACTATCATACATCCATTTGTAAATGATCTTAGTAATTATCCAGTCAAAAATGTATCAGTCCAGGAATAGAGACAATTTGCTAGCATTAGTGCATTTGTATTTTTGTCAAAAGGCACTCTTTGCACATCCTTGTGGTTCCTTACTGCTTCCTGTTTCCAGTCGAGTGCAGTTGTGCCAATAGAAACAGGAGAACCCAGGCAGTATCTCCAGGGTTCCAACAGCACCTTGCATCGATCACAGCACAGTTACAAGAATGGGGCTAATTGCCATCTGCTGCTTTAATCTGCTGCAATTGCATTTCAGATTGTAACTTTAATGGTCTAAAGATAAATTACCACCTATGACCAGGACAAATTTTATCAAATCTTCATAGCTAGCAGCTCTCCACCTGGTCCCAATGCGCAAACTTTCTACCACCAATCCCCCTACTCTTTGACTCCTAACATCATTGCCCCACCACCATGCCATAATTGCCCTATCTTTACAAAATTATCGCCCCACCTCCCTGAATTCTGGCCAGTATGTTTTAGGCAAAATGCTGGCAGCCCCTGGGGAGTTAGTTATCAAAATCAAAATTTAACTTATTAGTTTCTGATGGGTGATAATGGGTTATGGGGCATGGGTTATTTCCCCTTATTTATCAATACATATTCCAGAAAAATTCCAGTGTGGGAAAAAAACTGAAAAAAAAATGTGAAAAACTGTATGAAAACTTTAATCGTGCAAATTTTCGGATTTTCAGCCCAAACCTCTGATTTTATGGCAAAAAAACCCACAAAATCCTTGGATTTTTGCTTAAAACCCAGCGGTCATGATATCTTTGGGACTTCTCTCATTGACCTAATGTACAGTATATACAACCTCAGCAGGTCTGAGATGCCGGATTTTTGGATTCAGACTTGTTCCATCCTTAGGGTATAATATATCATGAAAAATTCAAGGTTTTTTTTCTACTAAAAATTTGGATATAATGGAAAAAAATACTTGAATTTCTCAAGTTTTTGGCATTCGGACTTAATAAATAACCCCCTAAGTGTTTCAGATACATCCCCCTGGTGACCTCAACAACCCTGGAATTCTTCTGCATTGTGGGAAATAAAAATGGCAATTGCATTTGCACTGGCAAAACTTATAAAAACCTGTAAAGGGTTTTTTTATTTGACTCATAATCTTTGGTTATTTATAAGACAAAAATATGTTAGAAAA
This sequence comes from Xenopus borealis, assembly GCA_024363595.1. Taxonomy (NCBI): domain Eukaryota; kingdom Metazoa; phylum Chordata; class Amphibia; order Anura; family Pipidae; genus Xenopus; species Xenopus borealis. Next base: position 64,353,195 of record CM044431.1, read on the forward strand.
GAAAATTAACTGTATAAAGTTGAAAGTGTTCTGGAAAAAATGTGCACAGTTATGTGACTGAAAACAGCATGACATTTTGAAGGCTAAATGCAGACAAATATTGTTACAAAAAACAAAACAAAAACAACCACCAGTTCTTTAGTTTGTATTAGACATTCCTGTCACAGAGCTGCAAATTCAATAAATCTTACTATAGCAATCTTATTATCAATATATATATCTGTGAAGATTGCTTTAGGTACAACATGACAAGAGCTGTAGCTGAAATCACAAAATATTTATTTTGCTAGAGAAAATAATGCACACTTCAATTACATGTTTCCACAGCATCCTAGAGCATTAGAAGGTTAAAAACAGCACTCCTAAATACAATAAAATCATTATTGAGCATCAACATGTAGCTACAGTATGTGAATTGTACTTTACTGAAAGTCAAATATATCTAGAGTAAAAGGATGAAACAGTGCTGTGCAACATCCTCACACCTAGGGCAGATTTATCAAGGGTCGAATTTCGAAGTAATAGAATTTTTTTAAACTCCCATTACTTTGAAATTCAAAGTAAAAAAATTAAATGTATTTTAGAAATCTAAGGCTTTCATTTCGGGTGAATAGTAGGGATGGCGCGAACTGTTCGCCGGCGAACTTGTTCGCGCGAACATCGGGTGTTCGCGCTCGCCGGAAGTTCGCGAACGTCGCGCGACGTTCGCCAAGTTGGGTTCGCCTTGGTTGGCGCTTTTATTTTGCCATTTCTCCCCCAGACCAGCAGATACATGGCAGCCAATCAGTAAGCTCTCCCTCCTGGACCACCCCCACACCCCCTGGACCACTCCCCTTCCCTATAAAAACCGAAGCCCTGCAGCGTTTTTTCACTCTGCCTGTGTGTGCTGAAGAGTAGGGAGAGAGCTGCCTGTTAGTGATTTCAGGGACAGTGGATAGTAAGTTTGCTGGCTAGTAATCTACTGTACTTCAAACAACTGCCATCTAGCTGTGTGAGCTTGTTCACATTCTGTCTAAATATCCATAATATTACCCTCTCCAGAAAAAGCACCTGAGTGACTTTTTTCAAGCAGCCATAATATATTTTACGTAATCCGTATCCACCGCTGTAGTAGTGTATACGTTGACCTTGTAGCCATTATTTGCCCTGTAGCCATTTTTTGCCCAGTGTGTTCTTCAAACAACTGCCATCTAGCTGTGTGAGCTTGTTCACATTCTGTCTAAATATCCATAATATTACAGTCTCCACAACCACCTGAGTGACTTTTTTCCCTTTACAGCACAAAACGCAGCGCTGTGTCAACAATGGATTTTTCTGATACTTTTTTGCCCTTGATCCCCCTCTGGCATGCCACTGTCCAGGTCGTTGCACCCTTTAAACAACTTTAAAATAATTTTTCTGGCCAGAAATGTCTTTTTTAGCTGTTAAAGTTCGCCTTCCCATTGAAGTCTATGGGGTTCGCGAACCGTTCGCAAATTTCCGGAAGTTCGCGAACATGTTCGCGAACTTTTTTTCGGCAGTTCGCGCCATCCCTAGTGAATAGGCCAATTTTTTTCTAATCATTCTGACTCCAACTGACTCCAAACAGGTTCTAGGAGGTCCCTCATAGGCTAAAACAGCAATTAGGCAGGTTTTAGATGGCAAATGGTTGAAGAAAATAGCTGAAAATTTACAATATTTTACTTAGAATTTTCAATTCGACTCTTGATAAATCTGCCCCCCTAGAGTCACATTTATCAAGGGTCGAAATTTTGAATTTATGTAAGTTTTTAAAACTCCCTTAAATTAGATTGAATTCGAAATATCGACTTTGGGAAATGTATTTAAAAAAATTGATCGCCAAATTGATCCCTAGACCTATCCCACTGACATAAGAATAATTTTGAAGGTTTTAGGTGGCAAATAGTCGAATTTAAATTCTTAAATGGCCAGAGTATGATAAATCTCGAAAATCTAATTATTTTTTTTAATTCTAATTGGGTTTGGATGATTCCCTAGTCAAATTTGACAATTTTGACCATAAATTGACCATAAAAAAATTATGTGATTAGCAAAATTTTTTACTCTTTCACTGCTTATTGTTAGAATGTGTTGCTGATGGATTGGGGTGTGGAGAACAGTAGAGAGATAATGATTGATTATACATAAGTAACAAATAGGGGAAATATTTATTGGTTCAGGTGACGGAGTGGCTCCTCCATCAGTGCCACCGGAGGCAACTTCTGCAATGATGCCCAATGATGATCACATTGCTAGTAGGGAGAGCACAATTGCCCTCTCTTGCACTAGAAAAAACTAATTTCTAGTTTAAAAAACAGAAATTTGCCACCTGAGGCATGCTTCCAAACTCGATTCATTGGAGAAGTGCACTTGGATTCCACTTTTGGGGACTGAAGGAAAGATGATGAGGAAGTAATAGATGAGGAATTAATTATTAATAGTCCCAATTCTAGTAATATATCTAATGATGCATGGTTCACACATGAAGAAATTCAAAAGAGACTAGATCATGTTAAGATAAACAAAGGTCCAAGGTCAGATGGGATTCATCCCAGGGTACTTAGCAAGCTTAGCTCTACTTAATTTTTCAAGATTCAGTCTGGCATGGTGATGAGAGACTGGCAAATTGCTAATTTGGTGTCGCTATTCATAAAGGGATCCCGTTCTCAGCCTCAAAACTATAGGCCAGTTAGCCTGACATCTATGGTAGGAAAGCTTTTCGAAGGATTAATAAAGGATAGGATAATGGACTTCATAGCAAATAACAATACTTTGTGCTTGTGCCAGCATGGTTTTATGCATAATAGATCTTGCCAGACTAACTTAATTTCATTTTATGAAAAGGTAAGCAGGGACCTCGATTCTGGGATGGCAGTGGATGTGATTTACTTAGATGTTGCTAAAGTATTTGATACAGTGCCACATTTGTACCTGGATAGAGAACTGGCTAAAAGATACAAAGAGTGGTGGCAAATGGAACATTTTCTAATTGAACCAGTGTCCCAGTCCCTTGCTTTTCAACTTGTTTATTAATGACCTGGAGGGGGGCTTTGAAAGTACTGTTTCTATTTTTGCAGATGATACTAAATTGTGCAGAACTATACGTTCCCTGCAGGATGCTGCCACTCTGCAGAATGATTTGTTTAATTTGGGAATTTGGGTTTAATCTGAGGTTCAATGTTAATAAATGCAAAGTATGCACTTTGGCAAAAATAATATAAATGCAAGTTATACACTAAAGTGTGTTGGGAGTTTCCTTAAATGAGAAGTATCTTGTTTTTTTTTTATAGATAACATGTTGTCTAATTCTGGGCAGTGCCATTATGTTGTAGCTACTAAAGAAAATAAAGTTCTGTCTTACATAAAAAAGGGCATAAACTCAAGGGATGAAAACATAATTATACCTATTTATAGATCCCTAGTAAGACCTAATCTGGAGTATGCAGTGCAGTTATGGACTCCAGTCCTTAAGAGGGATATAAATGAGCTGGAGAGAGTGCAGAGACGTGCAACTAAACTGGTTGGAGGGATGGAAGACTTAAATTATGAGGGTAGACTGTCCAGGTTGGGGTTGTTATCTCTGAAAGAAAGATGCTTGTGAGGGGACATGATTACACTTTACAAGTACATTAGAGGGCATTAAAGACAAATATCAGGGGACCTTTTTACCCATAACAAGGATCACCGTACCAGAGGCCACCCCTTCAGACTAGAAGAAAAAGACTTTAATTTGAAGCAGCGTAGGTGGTTCTTCACAATGAGGTTGTGGAATGCACTGCCGGGGGATGTTGTGATGGCTAATTCTGTTGATGCTTTTAGGAGGTGCTTTGATGATTTTTGGACAGACATAATATCAAAGGCTACTGTGATACTAAACGCTACAGTTAGTATAGCTATGGGTATAAATGGTCTGTGTGAAAGTGTGGAGGGGTGAGTGTGTGGATGGTGGGATTGAACTTGATGGACATTGTCTTTATTTCAACCCAATTGAACTATGTAACTATGAATTGGTGTTGTACATGTAGTATATAGATGCAGCTACACTACACGTTACACTATACAAGTATACAAGTGCCAGATTAATGTTTAAAGCCCAAATATATACACAATAGGATATATGCAGTGCACATTTCTTGTTTAATGCCCCAGAACATGTGGCAGCATTACAGCAGTCAGATGTCCACTGATACACATAGTGGTGAATATGCAGCTCCAACATCATGTTTAATGTGAAAAGGATTATAGGTAGGGCTGGAAGTAGGTGTAGGCAGAAGAGGCACATACCTAGGGTGCAGTGCCGAGGAGGGCACTGGTAATGCATCTCCTCTGTCTACCCATCCCTAGTTCAGTGTCCTGGAGTTCAAAAATTCTCTTACATTCTCCGCTGTGCATGCGATCAGCAGTTTTGGGGCCCTAGACCTGCACTAAACTAAGATGTTCTGGCTGAATGATCTTGCTTTCACTGATCTACTACTGTGTGCCCTATACTACTCTTTAGCAAATAGAACATAGTTTGAGTAGTTTCCAGGCTGTGGCTTATTTTAGGCAACTGAACAATTGCTCCTTCCTTTTTCTTTCCACACAAACTCAGCAATTGGCTGATAGGTACTGTTGTTCAATGCTAGTTGCTAATGGGAGATGGGTAGAATTTTCTACAGGGCTTTTAAATATGGACAGATGTCAACTGGCCCACAATTAAATGCTCCGGTGTGCGAAAACTGTGCATCCCATCAGGATGCAGGATGGCATCTTTCTACATCCCACCCCAGTTCCAGAACTGTACATATAATAAACAATTATTTACCACACTGAGTATTATTTCATCATTGTTACAATGATAGAGAACAATTTATTACGTGACCCCATCAACAAAGGGCCAGATGCAAAACAAGATCTCTAGGTGGTTTTCATGAAATTGTTTTCTAAGTATTGCTTAGAAATTTTGATATGCATATTAACTTTTTATGATGCTTTTATATTTTGTGTACATTGTTTGCATAATTACTGAATTATGAAATGTGACACACGTATATCTATCTAGCTAGGCGGAGATATTTCCACTGTAACTTGCCTCCTGGGGAAGAGCATGCTGTGCATTTAACATGAATAAGAATGAGTAATTAGTCATATGATTGCACATTTATATACTCAGTCAGTTTCTTTTTCCTAGTTTTTATAGATCACTTTATGAACCTACTCTTGGAGAACTGTGCCCTTTGTTACAGAGTGAAAGGGTGGCAGTGAATTCAAGTGACTGGTTGTAACAGCCCCTCTGAAACCCAAGCAAAGTTTAACAGAGACCTTTATTATAAATTATATATAAAAAGTGTATTCTTCCTATAATACCTACCTTTATAGATGAATACATACAGTATAGGGATACAGTTTACATTTTTAAACTATAATTCATTTTAGGATAAAGGGGCAGTACAGTAATGCAGGAGTCAAGTTTGGGGAGCAAGTCTCTTGTGTCTTTTGTTTTATGGATCAAACAACGTTGGGGAGATCAGGTGATACACAACCACATCCCACCGGTGTTAAATACACATGCCACCCATCCCCTAGTACAATCCAAAAAGGTCAACCAATCATTCCACTGGTCATATAGTAAAGTACCTCCTTAGCATTACATCCATTTATGGACAATTGTGTACCTTTACAAGGGTGTATCTCTTTTTCTTATTTTATCTTACAAGCTACACATTTTCTTCATTTTTTCTGGATCTCAGTTTGGATGAATTGGTATTATGGACTTTACTCAGGACTGCTTTATGGACTATTTGAACTGCTGGATGATATAATTTCTGATTGGTTGACCTCTGTGCATTGTACTATGGAAATGGGTGGTGTGTGTGTATTTAAATGGGTGGTTCCCCTTTAGGTTAACTTTTATTATGTTATAGAACGGCCAATTCTAAGCAACGTTTAAATTGGTTTGCATTGCTTATTTTTTATTGTTTTATAGTTATTCTTTCTTCTGATTCTTTGCAGATGTTTATTGGGTGTTACCAGGCCTGGACTGGCAATCTGTGGGTTCTGGCAAATGCCAGAGGGGCTGCTATAAGGTGACATAGAAAGTCAGTATTTAGTGGGTGAGGGCTGTTTGGGCCTCTGTGTAGGCTGATTGGGCCTCTATGAAACTGAAATGCCAGGGCCTATTTTGATTTTCAGTTCGAACCTGGGCGTCACTGTCCCCTTCAACAAAACAAATGCTCCGTAAGGCTACAAATGTATTGTTATTGCTACTTTTATTGCTGATCCTTCTTTTCAGACTCTCTTCTATTCATATTCCAGTCTCTTATTCAAACCAATGCACGGTTGCTAGGTTAGTTTGGACCATAGTTACCAGATTGCTTAAAATGCAAATTGAAGAGCTGCTGAATAAAAAGCTAAATAACTCAAAAACTTTCAATAATAAAAAATTAAACACATTGCAGATTTTCTCAGAATAACACTCTCTACATCATACTAAAAGTTATCACAAAAAGTGAAAAACCCCTTTAACACTAGTGGGAGGTAGGTTTGTATCACCTTATAAAGGCAACGTAGAAAGAGGGACCCTGCCTGGTCCACAGAAATCCAGCACCACCACAGCAGTGAGGTGAAGAACAGGTGTGCGATGGCTACAATTTATCACCTTATAAAGAGACATGCCATTCATATATTGTTTGATCTTTGACACAATAAACTCATGGGACTTGTTCTCTGTTGCAATTGTGTGAAGTGCAACCGAGGTGCCTTGTGTTTCCTGTATTACTCCCCAGAGGATGTAGACCAGGGCTACAGTTATCACAGAGGCCCGAATAAAGTCTTGTTTCTAATCAAACTGACAATATTGTGTGGGCGTGATAGGAACCTTATATTGTAGACCTCACTGCTGCAGGGATTAATGAGAATAATGAACAATCTCTTGAAAGCACTGTGTAACATGTTAAAGGATGTAAATGTTGCAGCGGGGTTGTACATTAACCCCCACAGCTTCTGTAATTGTTTTACTTGAGGGGTTAAGATGAACAAGAGCTGTAAACAGGATTTACAGCAACAACACAGTGACCTTCAAGTGCACAGGTAATGCCAACAGTTCCATTAGAAATGGGGGCATGAGTGGGGGTGATGCCCATACTGAGCACCATTGGGTGCAAGCCTGATGCATCAAAGTCATATTTTTTGTATTAAATGAATGTACATATTTAAGGACCTGACATTTTAAGCCCTGGAGTACAGATTTGTTGCCCCTGACTGATGAAAACAACCATGGTGGGTCTGGTGACCAAGATTTGATTTTGTTTAATTTCCTATCCACCTTGACTTCCCAAGTTCTTTCTACTATTTTATTTACTCAGCCATTATGACTAGTGATGGGCGAATTTATTTGCCAGGGGCGAATTCGCGTAGAATTCCCGCAATTCGCCGCCGGCGTGAAGAAAACGCTGCAACGCGCGTTGAAAATGATGCGTCGAAAACGACGTGACGCGTCGAAGTTGACTCAACGTGCGTCAAAAACATGCCACGACTTGTTTCGCGAATTTTTACGCCAATTCGTGAATTTCGCTGGAAATTCGCTAATTTTTAGGCGAAGCGAAACTGGGTAGATTCGCCCATCACTAATTGGGACTTTTTTTTACCTGGTTACCATAGAAATACGTTGAGGGTAAATGCTATCATCTATTCAAATGTATGTGAGTAAGAAGATTCTCCATGCTGATGGCTTTATGGCCTTAATGGCTACTACAAGATGCTATACTGTAATAATGTGATGACATATTGCATGTATAGGATTCATTTTTAAATAAAATTATCAGCAGCACAATACAATAGTTATAGAGAATAGTAACATGGAAGGCAATATTCATGTATTTCCTAAATGTGTTATATACATAAGCTAAAGGAGAAAACATTATTTTAATATGTATATTTTAAGCATTTGCTCATGGAAAGAAAGGGATGTCTTTAGTGATTAAACCCCGGACATCAAACAAATTTAGGTACAGATTATTTTGCCATATTTAATGAACTGTGCTAAGATGCTCCCACAAGGCTTGCAAAGTGCCTTACAACTGATTTTGATTAGCACCTCATTAATATGTATGTGTTTTTCATATGCTTTAAATTTCTTCCCTAATTCATGAAGTGTTTGATATTCTGAGATTAAAATTTTTAATGACAATGAAGATTATTTCATTAGCAAATACACAAAATCTGAAGTGAGTGGGTGCTTCTTGTCTCATCAATGTTTTATAGATGTAAAAAATGCATATACTGTATGGATACTTTAAAAGTGGACAAACTAAGATTTTTTCATTTAAAACAGTTATCTGAAAATCTTGCTGCTTGTAATATATTTATGTTAAATCTCAAAATTCCATATGTACAGGGATTGAAAATGTAAGATAAGTTTACTAGAACATTTGAAAAATCAGGGATACTTCTAATAAACTTATGTTGCCAGGCTGATAAAAAACAATTTGAAGTTGGTGGATCCTTGATCTTCAATGTTTGACATTTTCTGAAAACCTTATACGTATGAATTTTTTTATACTGTACAGTCACACATTGTTTTACTCATAAACCATGATATCAAGTGATAAATTGGTGGATGTTATTGGATTTAACAGAGAGAGTTAGAAGACAGTTTAAGGCTCCTGCTGTAAGTCCAAAGATATGAGCTAAGGTATGTAGGCAAAGTTCAGAGTTATTTTATAAGAACCCACTTAATTGTGGATCAGAAGGTAGTCTAACCAAGGATCTGGCGGAGGTGTGCAGCATTATAGTATTGCCAGATATCTGGTGTTGCCGAACCACCTTGTGTTTTCTGGCCAGCATTAAAGTTCTATGGAACTGTAATAGGTAGGGTTTTGAAAAGGGAGAGCAACTTAGGTTAGATGGCCATTTTTATTACAGTGATTTTCCCTAGCCAGGATATAGTATGAATGTTCCAATTTTTCCAAAGTGTTTTGATGTTTTCTATGAGACAAGGAAAATTATGTTGGTATAGAGTGCCACAGGATTTTGTTAGATAAATCCCCAGGTATTTCAACGATTGTTGTCTTCACATATAATGGAAACTTGAGTTTAACACTTCTTTGTTTTTGGGGGTTAGATGAAGAGGGAGCACCTCTGTTTTATCAACAATCAAGAGAGCTTACTGTAGCCTGCAAGTAATATATGAAGGTTTAGGAGGGACACTACTGGATAAATGTGAGAAATTCCTGATCTCCAATTTTGAGTCCAGTTATATCCTTGTGGTTGCATATGGCAGAAGCAAGAGGTTCAACACTCAGGGCATAAAGCAGTGTGGATAAGGGGCGTCCCTGTCTAGTGGATTTGAGAGGTGGATGCCTCAGGTAGTTTGAGGGTTGTCATTGGTGTACTGGATAAGTGCTGTATAGCTGAGAGGAACAGTCCCTCATTGCCAATAAAACAAAGGCAATCAAGCATATAGTCCTAGTGTAAACTGTTGAACTCCTTTTCAGTGTCCAAGCTAATAAAAGTGCTGGAGTGTTCGTCTTGTTGATAATTTTGATCAAATCACACAGCAAGTGTTGTTCCCTGCTTCTCTTGCATATACAAAGTCCACTTGGTCTGTATAGATGAGTCTGGGTATACAATATACAGTATTTTAGTGAACACTTTGTTCAATAGGGTGATTGCTCCTGCACTTTATGTCTCAGTGTGATGTAGGAATACATCATACTGTTAGGTATTAAATTGTCATTTAAAAATGAGTTAAAGACCTTGACCAAGTGTGGGATGAGAATTTTCACAATTTTTTTTAATATACTGTAGGTACGGGAACCCATCAGGTGCTTTCGAGGGAGGGAAGGATTTGAAAGTGTCCTTTACTTCATCATCTGTTATTGCTTTATTCAAGGATTCAAGGTCAACTGAAGAAAGCTTTGCATGGATATTTTGTGAGAAAAAAGCAGCTTGTTGAATAGCTGCTGAGGGAGTCAAAAGAGTGCATAGATTTCTGTAATATTCTTGAAAAGTCTCTGCACTTTCTTTAGGTGAATAGGACAACTCTCCTCCCCTCGTATCAATCTATGCTATTGCTGTCAGGGCTGTTTGATATGTCAGTTTTTTAGTCTGGGTTCTTGATTTTTTCCTGTGTGTGGCTATAGCTTAAAGTTCCCTCTAAGCTTTGTGAGCTTCCCAGAGGCTAGAGACATTATCCACAGAAGACATGTTTAGTTTGATTTACTCTGTCAGGGCATTGAAGATGTTAGCTCAAATTTGTGGTTCCACTCAAAAATAGAGTGATTTACCTACTGTAATACCTGCTAGGTACCAGGTGCTAGTGCAGTATTTTGACCCAAACCTGCCTCAGGTCAAAATTTTAAATCCAAGCTATTTAGTCTCTGCAGCCCATTGGAAACTGGCAATGGGCTCAAAAAGTGATTTAATGGCTTAGAATTATTATTATTATTAACATGTATTTCTATAGCGCCGACTTGTTGCGTAGAATAGACATACTGTATCAAACAGGCAACATTTCGGACCTCACTGGGTCCTTTATCAAGCCTATATACAACAAATATTGTGAGTGCTTAAATACTGTTCCAAATTAGGGGAAAGGGTGATAAGGGGGAGGGAAAAGTGGTAGGGGAAACCAGTAGCAGTATATCATTGGGTGATCACATGATCATTATCATGTGCAGTCATTAAGACTTTCATGTCCATCATAGTAATCCTATGAATCTCAGTCATACCATATATAGTCCATTCACTTCAGTACATGGGTGCAGTGTTCATTGGTAAAATTATATACTGCTGTCACAACCAACCATTATTAGTCCCAAAAACAAACATTATCAAGCAATGTAAGAAAAATAGCAATTTCAGTGACATCTGAGATGCTAAAGGACAATTTTTGTAATTGCAGAAATTGGTGCCTGCACACAGAGACTCCACTGGTTTAGAATCCCATTTAGATATAACTAATAAATATTATAACTACTGTAAACGACATCTCCCAGGCATCAAAGAAAAGTCAGTGTCTACTAATGTAGTAGTAGAGATTAGGAGGATGACCCTACAGAGTAAGAATAAGTCCAATCTAGAGTAAAGCTGGTGCCGGGCTGCGTAGAATGTATAACCTTTTTTGTTAGGTTGATTAATTCTCCAAATGTCTTAGAGATCTGCCATAGTTTCCTGCAGTGCACTCTATATTGTATTGTGGGTTGAAATGCAGTTGTTCTTTTAATCTTGGTAATCAAGTGAGACAATATATTTGCATCTCTTATCTACTCGTTTTGGTAATAAATCAAAAGGTCTGCTTCTGCCCTCCCTATATCAGTAACAAGTGCAAAAATATGGCATTCACCAAGTATGGTCTTAGCTAGTGATCAAGTCAGGAAGTGTGAGAAGGGACTGGAAGTGTGAGAAGGGACTGGACCAAGAATATAATGATCGTAACTCCTTATAGGAACCTGACTTGGGGCAGCTGGGAAATTGACAAAATGTCTAGCCCCATGTCAGATTTCAAAATGAAATATAAAAAAATCTGTTTGCTCTTTTGATAAATTTATTTCAGTGCAGAATTCTTCTGGAACAGCACTATTAACTGATGCATTGGAAAAAAAATTGTTCCCATGACATAGATACTATCTATGGATTCCATAGATACCAAACATCAATACTGTGTGACCTGCCCCTGCCCAGCTTTTCACATTTGATATACAGAATACCAAAGCCTAGTCATGTTTGGACTCATCTGAAAGCTGATATTACCTTGAATCCATCACCGGTTTCTTATACTGATGGTACAACAGGTATGGGTTCTGTCAGGATGAATATGTTTTAGTATGTGTTGTGTCTGACCTTGACTTCACCTTTGAGGGGCCTTGCTGTGAACTTTCCACCCTCCACATTGAATGGCTTTTATCAGCCAGGGCTTGGAGAAGGGCATTATAGGTTGTAACCCTGTTACAAATGGCTGACTCCAGACCTTAGGCAAGAGAAGCCTCTTATGTGTCTGATTTAGGTAAAGCATGCTTTTTCACAATACCTTGACCTGTTTTATTAACTATTACAGGCCTGTATCATAACAGGGACATATAAACTTGAAGGTCAGAAGCACACTAGGTAATATATTTGCCTAAGGCAGCAAGGCTAAGCACTATGGGGCAGATTCACTAAAGGGCAAAGTGGCTTTTCATCAGTGTTCATCCAAAAAATCCAAAGGCACACAGGACTTATCAAACACCAAAGTGTTTATTGCAAATAGCGGTGCAACGTTTCAGGGTTACCCCCTTTGTCACGGGGGTAACCCCGAAACGTTGCACCGCTATTTGCAATAAACACTTTGTTGTTTGATAAGTCCTGTGTGCCTTTGGATTTTTTGGATGCAGACTTGTGGGAGGTTGCCGAATCTCCACCATCGAGCACCAGGCGTCTCTAATTAGCCAGACACGGAGGGTGTGCGAGAGCCACAACTATTCTTAGTTTTCATCAGTGTTACCACCCGCAGGGACATCAGCAATTCACTAACAGGCAGAGGCACTAATGCCAGGCGACTTTTCTCTCTGGCAAATGATTGTTACTCTGCAAATTCACTAAACTGCGGATTTTACAGAACATTAACTCTTTCGCCAGAGTTGACTTTGCCACCTCAGACCAGGTGAAGTGGGTAAAAGAAGCTAGATCTTCCTCAGTCTTCTGTCACTTACATCATATCCTGTCTGCCGAAAATGCATTAAAGTTCGACTTTAAAGGCGACTTTAAAGGCAACTTTTCCTTTTTTGAAGCAAGATTGGCTGCAAAAGTCCTAACTTTTTTTGGGTAACTGGTTTTTTCCACACATTTTATAACATATGGAACATTGATTTTACAGTGGGCTTATGTGTAGGGCATTATATTAACTCTCGTCTTTTTTAAGGTTCTCTGGACATGTGTAATAAAAACCGGTAACATAAACCATTTACACCATAAAACTTTAAATTTCCCACCCTATGCAAATTGACCTAAGGGCAAGATCACTTCGCATTTTAGTAAATTAGTGTATTCGTAGTGCACTAGCATCTGGCGAAGTGGTGCGATGGGTGCAAAGCTGATGTTGGCAAAAATTTACCTGTTAGTGAATCTGCCTCCATGACTCTACCAGGGAGGGTAATAAATGTTCCACCTCATCTCTTGTGTAAGCTTATTCCCAATAACAATAATTAGCATTTTTTTTAAATTAGACTGTTTATACAGTTATCTAATCTATCCATGCTTTTGTAAACAAATGTATTAAGTTATCAGCTTCCAAAACAACAGATGTTTCTAAAACTCCTGTCTTTCTCATTTAAAATTAAGGTGGTCACTGTGGCTTGATTGACTTAGTCCTTGTGTAATGTATTATTTTGCATTGCTTTGATGGAGTTACTTATTATAAAGCCAACCACCAATATATACACCTGAAAACGGTTTATTATGACTCACAAATACACTGAAACAAAAGTGTATGCTTTCATTTATATTCAACTTTAACATGGTTATGTGATAGAGAAATTATATTCGATTTTCGTTTTCATTTAAGATTTCATAACAAGTTTATAAAATTACTTTTTGCTTTTAAAGCAGATTTTGAAAAAGTCTATACTGCAATATCTGTAATTGAACCATACACTGTAAGACTTGGCTAAAGATTAAAGCTAAAATGTTTTTGAGGCACTTTTACTGATGATTAGAAAAAAAGCAGAGTATGACAAGAGAACAACTAGTTTCTTTATTGCAATTTAATCCTTGATTTCTATTGCTTGTGCCTTCCTGTGTGTAAGTTCAGCTAAAAATAAAGATTCTGAGCAACAATTCTATGCATTTCAATGGAGCGAGTAAGTTAGGATTGTAAATTACAGCTAGTAGCAGGTGACACACCTGTTGCTGCAGGTGACCAGGTAAGGGGGTTAATTCAGCGTGACAAAAAATATGGGTGAATTGACATGTCTGAGCATAAACATAAATTTATGATGATGGTGATTATATTACATTTATTTATAAAGAGCCAAGATTTTTTGCAGGGCTGCACATAAGGCTACATAATATAAAAATAAAGTGCTACATTAGGTAATGAGGACCCTTCCTGCAGGTTTACAATATATAGATGTAGTATAGTGGGGAAGTATATGTTGGAAAATATTGGCAGTGTTATTACAGTGTTTGTGAGGAGGTACTGTAATATGTCACAAGAATGTGTCATGCTGAAATTAATGTGCTGTAGGATATGCCATATCTGTTTGATTAGCAGGTAGGTACTTCTTCATGGAAGAGGTAAGTTAAGAGAACATTTAAAACATAAGTTAAGTGTCTGACAAATTCCACTGGTTGCAAACTGTTCTGGTGAAGTCTTAGGGTAGAACTACATGGGCGATTTCTTCGTGATCCACTGTGACAAAACAGTGGATAAGCAAATGAGTGGTAGGCCAATAACAAGGAGGTTGCAATTGTAAGGATGCCTGGTGGTCTAGTGGGGATGCCGGCATCTTCCTTGAAGTTGTGCGCTCACTCTTGCGTGTGTTCTTCTAGGTTTAGCTTGCCTGTCCTTGATCATTTCTGTTTGCTGCCTTAACCAACTATTGCCTGTTTATTACTGACTACTGTTCCAGATCTTGATTCTGTATTGCGCTGTCTGACTGGTTATTGACTCTGGGCTGTTTCCTCGACTACACTTTTCTCTAACCCTATTACACCTATCATACATTACAGTTGCCTTGCCTACCCAGAACTTTCACCTTGGTTCTCACACCTGGGGGAAAATTCACTAAAGCCCAAAGCACCTAACGCTAGTGCTTGTTCGCCAGCGTGACGTCATTTTGCAACTTCGCTAATTTACTAACAGTGTTCCTGGTGAAAATCCGCTAACGAAGTAGATAGACTAGAGCAACTTTGCACCCTTAAGCCAGGCAAAGTTGCACACCGACAAAGGGACGTAATTCACTAAGATTACCATTTTACTGAACGTTACCTCTTGCGCTAGACTTTACTTCGCCAGGTCAGACCTGGTGAAGTTTAATACAATAGATAGGAGTTTGAAAAAAAAACTTGAAATTTTTACTTTTACTTTTTTAGGGTGATATTATTAATACGGAGAAAAAGGAAATAATTTTTACAATTATTTGATTAAAAATTAATCTATGGGAAATAGCCTGTCTGTATCTTGGAGTTTTCTTTATAACAGGTTTCCCACATCTGTATTTATTAATTCTTAAACTGTCCCCTTCCTCTTTCTTATCACCATCTTTTGATGTTTTGCTCTCTTCCATTCCACAACCACAAAAAGCCTCAAAGATATAGTTTAGATTAAACTAGTATCACTAAGGACTATGACCCATGGGCTAAACTGGCATCCATGAGACCCTAATACCCCTAAGGATATTTAATTTGTTTTCAACACATTTTCAGTTTCATTCCAATGATTTGACATGTCCTTTGGGCTCCTAATTCATTAATATGTTTGTTAGATTAGAAACATTTTCTTATTAAAGGGTTATAGTTATGCAATGATGATTACAGAGGTTCAAATGGAGCAGGTTTTGTGGGTATGCAGCTAGGTATACATCTAAAAATTTGAATCCCATGCCTCTAGATGTCTGTTTTTGGTTGCCTTGCTTTCAGGATGTGTGAGCTATTATTTGATACTCTGTATTATTATACTCTGTATTAATGTATACCTAAAATAAAGCTGTCTGGTTATTTTCCTGAGATAATCTTTTTGGTTCAAGTCAGGTCCAGGGGGAACATCGGGCCAGGCTCAATTTGAGTAAGTATTTATTTAAATCCAAGAGGGACTTACTCATTGTCGACTAGAATCTTATATCCTTGGAGGACTATAGGAGGATAAATCCAACACTCTTTGTACCCCC
Organism: Xenopus borealis; assembly: GCA_024363595.1. Classification (NCBI taxonomy): domain Eukaryota; kingdom Metazoa; phylum Chordata; class Amphibia; order Anura; family Pipidae; genus Xenopus; species Xenopus borealis. The sequence goes on from CM044431.1 coordinate 64,369,037, forward strand.
AGGCACTTAAAACTGTTTACCTATTCTACTGGATCCCCACTGATGTTAAGGGGAGAATAGAACATTTACGGTTTGTTGACAATTCAGTGGAAACTATTCTCTTCTACAGCTGTATTTATAGTTATAGAGACAAAAGGAGGTAACTTTGTATCTACAGCATATGTACAGTATTTGCCACGATAATAAAAGTCTATATTACCTGTTGGACATTTTAGGAGGACTATTGGGATTGATTAAGGAGTTGTTACATATTTTCACATAGTAATTGTCAGCTTTAGATTCATTTAACACAATGTACTGTATGTTAAAATATTTATTCAGTTTAACTTTTTGACCATACAAAGAATAAATATCAAAACCTGCACTTTTACTTTTTGGACTGAGAATGAAGGTGTCATTTCATTGCACTGTAAGTCATTTCTATTTAAGTACATTTGTAATATTTTTATAGAGCAAATGGGAAAACATTTAGTAACCATGAAATTAAATATCACCATTTTATACATTTAATATATTTAGTCTAAAATACCCAGAGATGTGACTTATGCACAGTCTGCAAAATTTATACAGCGAACAGACATAACTAATTTAAAATTATTCCAGAATTATAGAAGGAACTACAGATTAGGTCATTGTGGAATTATAGTTCACTTGCTTGATGATTTTAGAAAATTGTCTGGCAGTAGAGTAAAAAGAACTAGGGCACGTTAGTGAATGGAAGCTAATTAAACTAATAATTACTGTACTTATTGTTGTGCACCCAGATAATGTGTGCCTGATAATTTAAATGATTTCTAGAAGAAGCATGCAAAATAATGAAAAAAATAACTGTAAAAGAGTTTCTCTTTCAGTGTGTATTAGGTTGGCCTCAGAAATAGGACACTGGGGTATAAAATTTGCAAGCAGTAGTTTACGTAGCAAATTGACTGATAGATGAGTGCTACATGACAGACAGACTGATTGACAGATTAGAATAAAAAAATGTGTGCATACCCAGGAAAAGCAAGACTAAATTAAACCAACTGTATCTGGGATATGTCAGTTGGTTATTTTTCGTATCTTGAACCTGGTCAAAGTTATTTAGAGACATATTATATAAGCACAGCAACTGAACCATTACACAAACTTAATTTAATCTTTTAACCAAGTAAATTCAACTAACTTTTGAAAGCACAAAATCCGCCTAAAGATAAATGCTATTTGCAATTTGGTAAAAAAAAACAAACTTTTTACTCCAAATTGGACCAGTCTTTGTAACACCATTATACTAAAAGGAAAATACATAGTGGGACATCCACTAAGATCCGAAAAATCGCTAGTGCAGGCTTCGCGAGCGTTCGCCACACTTCACCAGGCGAATTTTCGCCTGCGCTACGCAAATTCACTAAAGTGCGAATTTACGCTCTGGTCGGCGAACGTTAACGTATTTACGCTAGTGTTACTTCGCTAGGCATAGCTCAATTACGCTAGCGAAGCCTAATTTGCATACGGCGTGAATTACAAAATATAATAGAAGTGTATGTTACAGCCACTACACATGCCCAGGAAACCTTTAATCAAAAAAAATAAAGTTGTCCTATTGCCCTACATGTGCCCCCTATAGGTATAGTATATATGTCAGGAAATGTAGGGGGGAAGGAGAGTAACCCCCCCAAAAAAAAAACTATGTTTTTCAGACTATCATCCACAATGGTAAAACACGCCACAGCGTTTTTTGGGACTTTTTTTCAACCTCCTATCTATTGTATTGTCTGGCGAAGTAACGTCTGGCATAAGTGCTAACAAACAGCAAAAAGTTGAATTTGCGTAATTACGATCCTTTGCCAGTGCGCAACTTTGCGAAGTTAGAATTTGACGTCACGCTGGCAAATTTGCGCTAGCATTAGACGATTCGCGATTTAGTGAATGTGCCCCAGAGTTACATAGTTAAATTGGGTTGAAAAAAGACAAAGTCCATCAAGTTCAACCCCTCCAAATTAAAACCCAGCATACACAAACACACACACACCCCTACACTCTTTCACACAAACCATATATACCCATCATAACATCACCCGGCAGTGCATTCCACAACCTCACTGTCCTCACTGTGAAGAACCACCTACGCTGCTTCAAATGAAAGTCCTTTTCTTCTAGTCTGAAGGGGTGGCCTCTAGTGCGGTGATCCTCTTTATGGGTAAAAAGGTCCCCTGATATTTGTCTATAATGTCCTCTAATGTATTTGTAAAGTGTAATCATGTCCCCTCACAAGCACCTTTTTTCCAGAGAAAACAACCCCAACCTGGACAGTCTACCCTCATAATTTAAGTCTTCCATTTCTCTAACCAGTTTAGTTGCAGGTCTCTGCACACTCTCCAGCTCATTTACATCCCTCCTAGGGACTGGAGTCCAAAACTGCACTGCATATTCCAGATGAGGTCTTACTAGGGATCTATAAAGAGGCATAATTATGTTTTCATCCCATGAGTTTATGCCCATTTTTATGCAGGACAGAACCCCATTTGCTTTAGTAGCTACAGAATGACACTGCCCAGAATTAGACAATTTGTTATCTATAAAAAATCCAAGATCCTTCTCACTTAAGGAAACTCCTGCCATTTAGTGTATAACTTGCCTTTATATTATTTTTGCCACAGTGCATAACCTTGCATTTATCAACATTGAACCTCATATTCCAGTTTGCTGCCCATTTTCCCAACTTAGACAAATCACTCTGCAAAGGAGCAGCATCCTGCATGTAACCTATTGTTCTGCACAATTTAGTATCATCTGCAAAAATAGAAACCGTACTTTCAATGCCCACATCCAGGTCATTAATAAACAAGTTGAAAAGCAAGGGACCCAGTACAGAGCCCTGCGGTACACCATTAATAACATTAGTCCAATTAGAAAATGTTCCATTTACCACCACTCTTTGTAGTCTATCTTTTAGCCAATTCTCTATCCAGTTACAAATAATATGTTCCAGGCCAACATTCCTTAATTTAACCAGTAACCTTCTGTGTGGCACTGTATCAAATGCTTTAGCTTTAGTCTAAGTAAATCACATCCTCAGCCATCCCAGAATCCAGGTCCCTGCTTACCTTCTTATAAAATGAAATTAAGTTAGTCTGGCAAGATCTATTACGCAAAAAACCATGCTGGAACAGACTCATAGTATTGTTATTTGCTATGAAGTCCAGTATCCTATCCTTTATTAATCCTTCAAAAATCTTTCCTACCGCCGACATCGGACTAACTGGCCTATAGTTTTGAGGCAGAGAATGGGATCCCTTTTTGAATAGCGGCACCACATTTGCAATTCGCCAGTCTCTTGTCACCATGCCAGTCCTCAATGAATCCTGAAAAATGAAGTAGAGAAGTTTGGCAATCACAGAGCTAAGCTCATTAATTACCCTGGGATGAATCCCATCTGGCCCTGGACCTTTGTTTATCTTAACATGTTCTAGACTCTTTTGAATTTTATCATGTGTGAACCATGCACGGGTATCCATCTTTATACGCTGACGTCCATTTTCTTCAACCCCGGTAATTGGTGCCGATGTCCAAAAACGGCCATTGGCATACAAAAATGGATGCCCGCATCCAAAAACGAGACGCCGGCAAATTTTTGCCCAGGAGAAATTTTTCTGGCGTTTCGCTAATTTATTCGCCTACGGCGAATCGTGAGAATTCACCATGAATAAATTTGCCCGTCACTACCACCACCCTTTTTAATCCCTCTGTCCTCCTAAAAAGGTAGTTGCAATTTTATGGCACAGGTTTTTGAGGAGCCTACCAGAAAAAATGCTATTCTGGATCTAGTGATCTCAAGTGACTCAGAACTTATAGCAAATGTGGAAGTCATTGAACCCCTTGGTAATAGTGACCATAATGGTATATCATTTAATGTCTGGTGCAAAAAACAAATATATACTGGGGCAACTAAAACCATGAATTTCAGAAAAGCTAATTTTAGTGCCTTGAGGGCTACCCTTCAGAGTACTAATTGGTGCATTAAGTTTGCAGCTAAAAACACAGAACCTGTTCTCAATGTATTCCCTTTAGGAGTAATGTAGAAGCTTCTGTGGCTTAATACAGAAGTAAAGAAGTTAATAGAAAAGAAGAGAAAGGCAATTAAAAACTATAATCTGTAGGGACAGAGCAGCATTTAATGAATATAAACAACATAATAATTGTTGTAAATCAGCATTCTGGATGGCAAAGAAAGGAAATGAAGAGTTAATTGCGGCGGAGGCGAAAACTAACCCTAAAAAGTTTTTTAATATATTAATAGTAAAAGGATGCAGGTTGAGAGTGCTTCTCCATTGAATATTGGTACCAGTATGGCTGTAAGAGATGCAGAAAAGGCAAATGTGCTAAATCAGTTCTTTTCTTCAGTGTATACAATAGAGGAGTTCTCATGCTCACTTCATAGCTGCACTGATGGCTCACCTCAATCTAGTCAATGGCTGACTCAGAATATGATTCAAAAAGCTTTAATACAAATTAATGTAAACAAGGCTCCAGGCCCTGATGGCATTCACCTCCGAGTTCTAAGAGAGCTTGGTTCAGTTTTTATACCAGCCCCTATTTATGATTTTCTCAGATTTACTTTCATCTGGTATGGTGCCCATGGACTAGAGAAAAGATTATGTAATTCCAATATTTAAAAAGGAATTATGATCTCAGCCTGGAAATTATAGGTCAGTAAGTTTGACATCTGTGGTGGACAAATTATTTGAAGGCATGTTAAGAGATCACAAGTTCAAAAGTTTGTCCTATAGAAGGGCATTATGAGCAGCAATCAGCATGGCTTGAAGGATGAAGGATATGGTCATATCAGACAACTTTGATTTTGCTTTTTTGCTTTTTATGATGACTGCTTTCTGAACTAAGGTCTGTTGGGTTTAATTAAGTCGTTTGCACATGGATAGTCACTAGTGTGACAAGGTGGTATTTGGCTCTTCAGTCCTTTCGTTTCTTAATTTTGCACAAAGCAGGCAAGTAACATAAGAATGTTGATTATTTGTCTCAACTGAACTTTTCTAATCCTAACTTGAGAAAATGCCAAGCAAGCTTCAGCAATCTCTGTTAAGGGCCCACATCACACTATCCCTTTATCCAAAACTCCTGGTAGAAAATCTAGATTATTTGCTAAAGGTGTAATTGGACTAGTATAAGGTGAGAGTTCATGTTTAGCATTTAAAGAAATCCAAACTTGTACTGTATCATTGCTTGAATCTGCAGGTTGTTTTACCAATATTGAGTTCCTTATGCTTTGTTTTGTCCCATAAAATATTTGTTAATGAATATCCTACCTAGAGTTCTTTTAGGGTTTTCCATTGAGTCTATGTGAGCATGTTCAACCAGTTTGGTCAATACACATGCTTAGTAGTACTGTAGGAGTGAAAATCAGGTAGTGCCAAACCCTTTGGTTTTTGCCTTGCATAGGATTGTTTATTGTTTTATGTGTGCAAGGATGCTTACCTGCCTAAACAAACTTACTAATAATCTTATTTAAAGTTATAAAAAATATATTTGGCATAACAATGGGTACAGTCTAAAAAAAATAAAGGACCTTGGGCAGAATTACCATTTTCATGATGTTTATTCTAACCGTCCAAGTGAAGTATTTAATTGACCAATTCTTAAGTTGTTCTTCCATGTAAGAAAGCATAGGTCATTCTAATTATATACAGTACATAGATGTTTTTTAAGCTCAATTGGAATAAAAATCTATAGGTATTTCATTTTTCCCTTTGCCACTGGAATGGAAAATTTGGTTTTTAGTCAAAGGTTGGTAGACTGGTAGTGCCTCACATTTATTCATGTTGATCTTATAATGTTAAAGGACAAGGGATGGCAAAAAAAATATGAAAAATAAATCTATCTCCAATATACCATTTATATAAGAAACCTGGCTGTATTCAGTGAAATTCTCCCTTCATTTACTGCTGTGAATAGGAATTGTCAGACGGTCCCTAAATGCTGGGCAGGGAAGCAATCATACTTATGAACAGCAGGGGGAGCCCCCGCCTTACTTCCCAGCCATGCAGAACTCAAGCAGCTTGCGGTGCTGGTGCTCGAGGGAAAATATGATGTGATTGGTGTGGCTGAAACATGGCTGAATGAGTCGCATGACTGGCCAGTTAATATCAGCAGCTATACTTTGTTTCGATGGGACAGAGGAAATAGAAAAGGAGGAGGGGTATGTCTGTATGTTAGGCAGGATTTAAAAGCTTATATAAAGGAGGAGTTTATGCTAAAGAATGAGGGGGCAGAAGTCTTATGGGTAAAATTCTTCACCAACAAATTAATTGTAGGGGTATGCTATAGACCCCCTAATGTAAGTGAGGAGGAGGAGGCTAAGCTCCTGACGCAAATAGAAAAAGCTGTTAGTTTGTGTGAAATATTGATAATGGGAGATTTTAATTACCCAGATATTGACTGAACAGTTAATGGGAATAAGTTTATAAACTTGTTGCATGACAATTTTATGGCACAGGTTGTTGAGGAGCCTATCAGAAAAAATGCTATTCTGGATCTAGTGATCTCAAATGACCCAGAACTTATAGCAAATGTGCAGGTCATTGAAGCCAGGTAATAGTGACCATAATGTTATATCATTTAATGTCTGGTGCAAAAAACAAATATATACTGGGGCAACAAAAAACATGAATTTTGGAAAAGCTAAATTTAGGGCCTTTAGGGCTGATTGATTGGTATTGATTGGGGCATTATGTTTTCAGCTAAAACCACAGAACAGAAATGGTTGTCATTTAAAATGATATTAAGTCATTACTGTTCTCAATTTATTCCCTTAAGGAGTAAATGTAGAAGCTCTAAGAATCATCTTATGTGGCTTAATACAGATGTTAAGAAGTTAATAGGAAAGAAGAGAAAGGCATTTAAAAACTACAAATCTGTTGGCACAGAAACTGCATTTAATGAATATAAACACTGTAATAAATATTGTAAATCAGCTATCTGGAAGGCAAAGAAAGGAAATGAAGAATTAAATGCGGCACAGGCGAAAATCAACCATAAAAAGTTTTTTAAATATATTAATAGTAAAAAGATGCAGGTTGAGAGTGTTGCTCCATTACATAATGGTACCAGTATGGTTGTAGCCGATACAGAAAAGGCAAATGTGCTAAATAAGTTTTTTCTTCAGTGTATACAATAGAGTCTGAGTTCCCAGGCTTACTTCATAGATGCACTGACTCAGCTCAATCTAGTCAGTGGCTTACTCAAGTTATGTTTCATAAAGCTTGAAAAAAAATTAATGTAAACAAGGTGCCAGGGCCTGGTGGTATACACCCAAAGGTTCTAAGAGAGCTTAATTCAGTTTTAGACCATCCCCTATTTCTGATTTTCTCAGATTCACTTTCATCTGGTATGGTGCCTATGGATTGGAGTAAAGCTGATATCATCCCAATATTTAAAAAGGAATTAGGATCTCAGCCTGGCAATTATAGGCCAGTAAGTTTTACATCTGTGGTGGGCAAATTATTTGAAGGCATGTTAAGGGATCACATTCAAAATCAGCATGGCTTTATGAAGGATAGGTCATGACAGACAAATTTGATTGCTTTTTATGATGAGGTAAGTAAGATGGTGGACAGTGGGGGGGCAGTAGATGTGATCTATTTGGATTTTGCCAAAGCGTTTGATACCGTTCCCCACACGTCTGCTTTCTAAACTAAGGTCTGTTGATCTTAATGACGTTGTTTGCACATGGATAGGAAACTGGCTACAGGATCGGGAACAGAGGGTGCTTGTTAATGGTATGTTCTATACTTGGAGTAAGGTTCTTAGTGGGGTCCCTCAGGGCTCAGTATTGGGTCCACTTGTATTTAAAGGGCACCTATTGGGGCAAAATTATACCCCCAACCAAAAGTGCGGGCTGATAGGGCCCGCATTCCGGTTGGGGGTTTCACTATTTTAAAAAAAAAAAAATATGCCCCTCGCAAGCGCTAGCGGCCTCGCTCCGGGAGGGAGCTCCCGGAGCGAGCAGCCGTCTCCCCATAGGCGCGCATGCGCAGAATGAAAAAGCGGTCACAATTCTGGCAGCTTTTCATTCAGCGCATGCGCGTGACGTCATTAAGACGCACGCCTGTGGGGAGACGGCTGCTCGCTCCGGGAGCTCCCTCCCGGAGCGAGGCCGCTAGCGCTTGCGAGGGGCATATTTTTTTTTAAAAAATAGTGAAACCCCCAACCGGAATGCGGGCTCTATCAGCCCGCACTTTTGGTTGGGGGTATAATTTTGCCCCAATAGGTGCCCTTTAACTTGTTTATTAATGACTTAGGGGAGGGTGTTGTAAGTAATGTATCAGTGTTTGCAGATGACACAAAACTATCCAGCCCAATTCATTCCATCCAGGATGTGGCATACTTGCAACAGGATCTTTATAAATTCGCAAAACGCCAGCAAAAATTTGGCTGGCGAAAATTCGCTGAAAAAACTAGTCGCGCTTCATATTTGAAGTGACGAAAACGGCGCGACGCGCGTCAAAAACGACGTGACGTGTCGAAGTTTACGCGATGTGAGTCAAAAACGTGCAGCGACTCATTTCGCAATTTTTTCACCAATTAGCAAATTTAGCTGGAAATTCGCAAATTTTTCAGCGAAACGGGGTAGATTCGCCCATCACTAAAAATGAGATTCAATATTGATAAATGTAAAGTCATGCACCTGGGATGTAAAAATATTCAAGCCACTTATACCCTTAATGGGACTGCACTAGGCAAATATGGAAAAGGACCTTGGAGTAATTGTAGATGATAAACTTGGCTGTAGCAAGCAATGCCAATCCGCAGAATTAAGGTCCAATAAGGTCTTAAAAGGGTCATAGAGTCACGGAAGGAGTGGGTCATTCTTCCACTTTATAGAGCACTTGTAAGGCCACATCTAGAATATGCCGTACAGTTTTGGTCTCCCTCACTCAAACAGGACATTATTGTATTAGAGAGGGTAAATAGAAGGGCAAATAAGCTGGTAAAAGGTATAGAAAATATTAGCTATGAGGAAAGACTGGCCAAATTGTGTTCACGCTGGAGAAGAGGCACTTAAGGGGTGATATGATATCTATTAATCAATATATAAGGGGATCATATAATAATCTCTCTAATGCTTTATTCACCGGTAGGTCTTTCCAGCTGACACAAGGTCACCCATTCCGTTTAGAAGAAAAGAGGTTCTACCTAAATATTCCGTATGGGGTTTTTACAGTGAGAGCTGTGAAGATGTGACATTCTCTCCCTGAAACTGTTGTACAGGCTGATACATTAGATAGCTTTAAGAAGGGGTTGGATGGCTTTTTAGCAAGTGAGGGAATACAGGGTTATGGAAGATAGCTCATTATACAAGTTGATGCAGGGACTAGTCCGATTGCCATTTTGGAGTCAGGATGGATTTTTTTCCCCCTCTGATGGTGGGTGTTTTTGCCTTCCTATGGATCAACTTGCAGTTAGGCAGTTAAAAAGGTTGAACTTGATGGACATGTGTCTTTTTTCAACCTAACTTACTATGTTACTATGTCAGTGCCTGTGTAGAGATTTGTATTGGATTTTATTTCTGCCTTTATATCCCTTTTAATGTTTCCAACTGCAACTGCAGGTACAAAGATCATGGAACCAGATTTAAACAGATAATGGTCTTGCAAAGATGTTTAACAAAGTTACAAGATGACAGCCCCCTTGTGCCCAACTTTGAAAGCATAAATCATTTGTTTGATTAGGCTTTGTGGTACAGTAATTTTATGTTTATGTTTACTATACAAAATACAGCATTTCTAGCCTTATTCTATTTTAGACTTCCCTTGTCCTTTAAAGGTCTCTATACAGCTGCAGCTGCATTTTAAGAACATTAGGCAGTGTTATGTGTGGTTTAGTAATAAATAGTAACAAATCATCTGCAAATACTGTTATTTTGCATACTGCATTTTGAATAATAAGACCAATAATATCTTTGTTTTGCCGTAGAGCTATTAATAAATATTCCATACATAGTATATAGAGTAAGGGGGACAATTGGCATTCTTGTCTTGTTCCATTTCTAATTTCAAATGTTTCAGAAAGAATTCCATTCACTTTAATCTTAGCTGTTGGTACTGTATACAAAGCCATATTTGTTTCCAAAAACTGCCTTCCTATGCCTCATTTTACTAGTACTCTTTGCAGAAAGTCCAACTTACTCTGTTGAACTCCCTTGAGAGGAGCAGAGAAAGTGCAGGAATGTGTTTTGCCCAGCTCATTAAGTTTAGGATTTTCATTTTGTTCTTTGCCTTCTGTTTCCTTAACAAAGCCCACCTGGTCTCTATGTATCCACTTTAGAAGAATATGATTTAGTCTTGTAGCTAGGATTTCAGTGTATAGCTTCAAATAAATGTTGAATAAGGAAATGGGTTTATAACTGCTACACCATGTTATATCTTTCCCCGGTTTCAGAATTACTGTAATGTGAGCTAACAACAATTCTTCATTTAATAATTCAAAAATTCTTCATTTAATGGGTGTGAGTGATCTATTTCATTAATACATTGTAGAAAGACTGTAGCAAGATATTCTGAGAAGATTTTATAGAATTCACTGGTAGAGCCTTTTGGCCCAGGAGTTTTGTTTGGTTGGTGTTTTTTAATGGCCTCCAGAACTTGTGGTTGGAAAGGAATCTGAGCATTTACTCTTGACAGCATTGGCCAGCAATTTCCAAGATTTATTGACATACTCATAAAACATTTGTTTGAGGCCAGTCATCTTAAAATGAGTCTCTTGAATTAGAATAACGTCCCTGTCACAGACACGGTACTCCCAACCGCACGTGACTTCAGGTGTGGCTGTCAGGGGTCACTCACTCAGTCTCTCACCCACCTTGCGCACAGGTTAGACTAGCAGAACAGCACCCCAAACACCAACCAACACCCACAAACACACACAACTTGCTGCCACCACTCCCAACTTCACACTGGTGTTGAGAGAAACCAGGTATTCTAGTAGTGAAGGGGTTAATTCAAACACACACTTCCTACCAGCACTCAAATAGTTAACTAGCATACATACAGACTAGCATTCCCATTCAGCATGCAGAGGGTTAAGGCTCACAATTACTCTCTTTCAGGCTAGGTTCTTTTAGAGCACCAAAGACAATCTTATTAAGTTTTTTAATATTATCAAAGGTATAACAGTGCAGTTAACAAAATTATATTACAAAAAGAGACATACAATCAATAATACAAACAGTTATAAAATAAAAAGGGAAAACATGGAAAACCTATACTTAGCTTGAAGATATAGAATTCCTGGTCCTGGAGGCAAGGGGAAACAAACGGGGAAACTTCCAATCGCAATTGGTCCTCCAAAGTAAATCCCAACTCTTAGTCAGAAGAGCTTACTATTTATCAGTGATTTCAGGGCATCAGGTAACTGCACACTCCCCCTCCCTCAGGAATGTAAGGGGGCGTGGCCTAGCAGGACACAGGCTGAGTTTTTATGACTCCTGGGAGAAGCAACTGGACCAAGAATACAATGATCATAACTCCCTATAGGAACATAGGAGAGATATGATATTATATTCATTGGTTATTGGTAATTCTCTCCTGGATTCCATAGATAATAAACTTCAATACTGTGTGACCTGCCCCTGCCCCGATATTCACATCTGATACACAGAGTACCAAACCTAGTCATGTTTGGACTCATCTGAAAGCCAATATTACTTTGAACCCATCACCAGTTTTTAACACTGTTGGTGCAACAGGTCTGGGTTCTGTGAGGATGAATATGTTTTGGGTTGTATTATTTGTGACCTTCCCTTCACCTGTGAGAAGCCTTTGTGTGAACTTTAAGTTCTCCCTCCTTGGGCTGTCCCTCCTGTTATTTTATGGCTCAAGCCAGGGCTTGGAGAAGGGCATAAGAGGTTGTGATCCTGTTACACATGGCTGACTCCAGACCTTAGTGAAGAGAGGCCTGTTATGTGTCTAATTTAGTCAGAAATGCTTTTCCGTGATACCTTGGCCTGTTTTATTAACTATTACAGGCCTGCATCATGACAGTCCCCTTTATTTTTTTTCATTATCTGAACTATTTGTTTTCTCTTCTCAGGAACATTAAGGCTATCATTCAAGGATATCACCTTTAGTTTGCTACCCATTTTGATAATTCAGTATTTATATTCAGCAGTATACATTGCAATACCATTGACTCATAGTGTTGACTTAAAAAATGTAAACATTTAAACCATATAACATAAGTGAAACAAAACATTCTCTGACATATAAAATCTCAAGGTTATATTGCATAAACATTTTCTATACTAAATATGCCCAAGAGACTTGGGCATCTTGCACTTAGGCTTTTATGTTGGACAAACAATTTGGGGGGGGGTAAACTCAACAAAGCTTCCACTCAAGCTTCTTTCAGGATAAAGTCATATGTCTCATCTCTGCTGTGGAAATATTATAATAATTAGAGAGCAAAATACTTATACCATGGGGATGGTATTTTTTTTTTTTTTGTTGTTGTGAACTTCTCCGGTTTCTTTCATCTTCTTGCGTTTTGATTTTGGTGTAGATGCCTCAGACCAGGGCTTCTTATTTGATAGTGGAATAGGTTGTAGTAGTCACACAAATTAAAAAAATTCTGTTAGGTTAACCCCCTGGGCTTTACAGGCTTCTAGAAATGGTTTAATATCATCTGGAGGTACAATAGTGTAGGTTTTCCTACACTGTACTATCATTGTACTGTTTTGTACTGTACTGTCATTGAGGCAGAATCACTAACGGCAAATTTTCTCCAGTGTAAGATTTATACCCCTTGCACAACTTTTCCAGGTGCAAATGGTCTATGAATACGCTAATTCACTAAAATATGAAGTTTCGTTACCGGTTTTTATAACATGTCCAGGGAACCTTAATAAAGGCAAGAGAATTATAATATAATGCCCTACAAATGAGCCCACTATAAAATTAATGTTCCATATGTTATGAAATGTGTGGAGAAAACTGGTTACCCAAGTAGTCAGGACTTTTGCAGGCAATCCCACTTAAAAAAAGGAAAAGTCACCAGCGTTTTTTCAACTTTAATGCATTTTGGGCAGACAGTATATGATGTTAGTTAGAGGAGATTTAGGCAGATCTAGCTTCTTTTTCCGACTTCACCTGGTCTGAGGTGGCAAAGTCAGCTCTAGAGAAAGAGGTAACGTTCAGTAAAAATCACACTTTAATTCATTTGCAGAGTAACGATTGCTCGCCAGAGTGAAAAGTTGATCAGTGATACAGTGTGAATGGTTGGTAGCAATGGTCTCTTTTGCTATTGAATTGGCACCTGCACCTGTTAGTGAATTGACAATATCCCTGCGGGTGGCAGCACTGGTAAAAAGTTGCTAGCATTAGCAACTTGGCCTTTTTGTGAAACTGAACCATAAGGTCTATTGTTTCTGGTAGGCCCCTGATTCTTAAGTTAAAGTGAAGCTGGAGCTACCAAAAAAAGCTGAAGCTGCTGAAAGGAGCTGAAGAAGAAACCAAAGATGAGAATGAAGAAGCAGCCATTTCCAAGAAGGATAAGACCACCTGTCAAATGTTACATTTCCACTGAACACCAATGATTTATTTTATACTTTAATGGGGGACCCTGGTAACCATTGTCACATATTTAAATGTGAGCTGCTTTGATTTTTTTTTTTGCTAGGGCAGCCTTTTACTTCCAGTCCAGTCCTGGACAACATTATTTGCTTATTGTCCCAATCTATACACTGAAATATGCTTTCTGGAAGCTTAGTATATTTACCAAAGGAAGTCAATCTGCATTGATATTTGTTTGAAGAAAGTCAATCCACATTAGTATATAAAGCAATAGGTACTTCATAATTTTGATTTAAAGCTAGATCACATTTTAGGGGAAAACTAACCTAAATTTTGTGGAAAATATCCCATAAATACAATTAAGAACTGACTAAGTATTCCATGCTACTTTGTGAAGCAAATGTTTAAAAATATTACGAATGCAAAAGACTTTAAAAAGAAAAATGTGCTTCCCTTTTTTTAATGGCGTAAACTATGAAACAATTGGCTTCATTTCTTTTGAAAACAATGACTTGTAAATTATACGGATTATAAAACTTCGATTTTAGTGGAGTTATTTTCAAAAGACAAAGAGATAAAATATTTCCTTCTGAAAAGAAAATGGAACGTTGATAAAAACTGCAGTATAATTACAAGCTTATTGTCACAGGGCCTTAACAATGAAAAAGATTTTAGAGACAGATTTATTGTTTTGCCTCTTTTTCTGAAATAAACAATATGTTCTTTTAATAGAAACTTTAAGCATTGTAGCAAAATATCATAATGAGCATTACAGGTTTATAAAGCAATTTTTTCTGTTATTCAAGCCACATTCTTTAATATGGTTGTAACTCTGAAACATTCACATTTATTCAACTTTATCCTTTTACAGAGAAAGCAAAGTTCTAAACAGTTAGCTACAGAACTGCTTTGAACATGGGACATACTTTTTCTGACTTACTGTGCAAAATTGCTTCAATAAATAATTTGATCTTTAAATAATAGGGTCTCATTTAGTGTTCAAAATATTATATATTTTTAGTTTTTATGGAAGTTTTCAGTTGATTTTCCTGTTGCTTTATTTATTGTGCTCCTTTATTCCCTAAAAAAATTACTATTTTACCAAAGGGGAAATGGCATAAATTACAATAATTTTTGCTCTCTATGCCCCTCACTCTTGCAGGAGGACCAGCCACGAGTGCAACTAATAACTGCCATCTAAAGTCCCCCCAAAGGCATCCACATGTACTGTATAGATCATGTGAACAATGTACATGTGTATTATTAATAGCATGTAAGGCACTTAATTCAGAACTCTCTGGCACCACTGATCTGAACTGACTGAACTGTTCAATGTAAAAATAGAAACTGGGTAAATAGATAGGATGTGCAAAATAATATAATAGCAAAGGGATTGAGCTGCATTGTTTTGCTTAAGTAATAATATATATATATATATATATATATATATATATATATATATGCAATTAATTCTAGGTCTCCCATTTTACCTGGCAAACTTTGTGCATTTGCCAGCATACAGCAGAGGTTACTACTTTTACTTTTTAAATGTGTATTGAGGAGAATTATATGTTGAGTTAGTATTAGTCTGTTTTCCTTGTAACAGAGGGACCTCCTTAGGGGGTAAACTGTATGCCTCCTCATCATGACCCCTTAAGAATCCCACTACCCCATCTACCCTATCCTCCCCATAATTCTTTCTCTCACCCACCTGTCACGAGCGCTCGCCGCTCCTCACCTTTAGCGAGCGCTCGTCGGCTTTCTTCATCCCGGCGCACGAACCAAGATGGCGGCGCCCAGGACTCCACATGGGCGCAAGGATGCCGGCGCCGGAGCGCCGGCGCGGTGACGTCACGCGCTGTGGTGCCAAATTCAAAAATAAAAGGACGCTGGAGACCCAGGTTCAATGTCCGAGTATAGCTCAATATTACTTTGTGTTCCTGGGTCTCCCTGCTATCCTGTGATACCCCCCACTTGCCTAGTTTAAAGACTCTTCCAACCTCTTGGCCATTCTTTCCCCTAGCACAGCTGACCCCCTTCCATTGAGGTGAAATCCTTCATGACTGTATATGTAGTACTCCAAGGAAAAATCAGCCCAGTGCTCTAGGAACCCAAACCCTTCCTTCCTACACCAAGACTTGAGCCATTCATTTAACTCCCTAAGCTCACGCTGTCTCCCTAAACTTGCACGTGGCACACGCAAAATTTCAGAAACAATGACATTGGAAGACCTTCCCTTAATCTTAGAACCTAGATCCCTGAACTCACTCTTTAAGGTCTTCCATCTACCATTTATCTGGTCATTAATACAGATATATACTAAGACCATTGGGTCATGCCCAGCCCCACCCAATATTTTGTCTACCCGATCAACCACATGCCGAACCCTGGCACTTGGTAGACAGCAAACTGTTCAGTTGTTGCGTTCCGGATGATTATCCTATCCATTTTCCTAATAATTGAATCCCCTATAAACTCAATCTGCTTAGGCCTGACTGTTCTCCTCCCCACCACTACTAGAGAAACTGGTCTACCGGCTATTAGAGAGATCAGCCCCATCTACAATTGCCAATCCAGAGTTCACACTCCCATCATCTTCACACAATCTGGCAAAGTTGTTATGATGTATAAACCAAGGATCAGTCTCCCTTTCCCTTTGCCCAGTTGGTTTGTTTGTTTTTAGTTGCTTTTTCCAGTCAGCAGCCTGTTTGAAGCCAACCTCAAGAGCTAAATGGAGAAGGGGAGCTTCATTTGGGTAGAGGGATTTCTTCTCCCCAATTCACCTCAAAAAACTTAGTACCTGTAGTATTGTCCTGGCCTGGGGGTTCAGTTAAAGTTTTGGCCTTGGCGGATTCTGGGGCTGGGGGAAAGGTATAATATTCCCCTTACACCTCCTATGAGGATTTCTTCTATTAATAAAGCCCACTGGGGTCAGGACTGGTAACCCAAAAATCCAAGGCATTATCCATGGGTGTGAACAATATGCATTGTGAAAAATTAGCTTTTCACGTTCTTGATGGTTCACTCGTCCCTGTTAATTCTGGGGTTACCTTGGCTACAGGTACCCCCACATTGGGTAACTGGGGAGGTTATACAGTTGGGTTCCAAGTGCAAAGATTCGTGTTTAGCTTCCAATCTAATGGTGGCAGTTGCTTCCCTAGAGGAACTCCCTTCTGTTGAGCATTGCTCTAACTCTCGTACTGGAACATGTAGTTCCGCATCGGTTCCGTATCGGCAGTTACATCTGCTTAGAAAAGAGCAGCCGTTAAGACCCATAGGTTGGTATCCAAATATCAGGTTGGCTATCCACAGGGGATATGAAGCTTAAAATTCCATTCCTTAAGCAGGGACCCAGATTTATTGGTCCATAGCCTATTGTGGAGATTGTAAACCCAACCTCTGTCCATCTCAAGGTACGCAAAATTCCACTGTTTAAAAGGGGAATTCAGTGTTTAACAAACTGACCTTTGTTAGGTTCACCTTTGCTTGTTCCTGGTGCTATTGCTTTGTGTATGCTGCTTATTCTATTGAATTCTGATTGATCTTCTGTGTATTAACTCTTGCTTTGCCTGACTATCTTGAACTCTCAAATCTGATCTTTGCCTGTTCACTAACTATTCTATGCTCTCCAATCCTGATTCTGGCCTGTCTGACTATTCTCTGTTTGTGTTGGCCCGTATCTTGGTTGTGCCCCTTTGCTCAGCCAGAACCTATAGTTTTGCTCCTCTCTCAAATAAGACCTATTAGCCAAGGGCTCCTCCCGAGGTGAAAGGTGGTGGTTTTAGGCAGAAGTGAGAGCCGAGACCAGGGAGCTTAGCTTGTGTTCTGGATTTAGGGTGCTGTTTGTGACAATATTTTTGTGCAATTCAAATATTTGCCAGGGAATTATCCACAGCCAATCCGCAGGTGAATAAACTACCATAAATAACTTACTCTACAGCGATTGAGGCAACTAAGTGCTGTACATGTTATTCCAGTGCATTGCTTGCAGCAGATTTAAATGAATGATAATATCCATAGAGATTATACAAGTGATTCCATTATTTTTGTAGCATTACTTTTAAACTTAAAATCTTTCTACTTACACATGTGCATTGAGGATGGTTGTTACAGTGTATATAAAGTACCAGTATAAAAGTAGTTTTGCCAAACTTCATAAGACTAGTATTTGGCTTTGTTCAGAAAAATCTTTAAAATATTTTGCCTGCAGTGATATCTCTAGGAAGCAACCTTTAACTATCAATCAAAAGGGCTGATTCCCTTCTGGTGGGAAAACAGTTTTTTGTAGATGAACTGCTGAAAAGTTATGTATGGTTTTAAAAATGTGGTACGCACAATTGAAATTCCTAGTACATAGATCTTATTTTATTGATATATTTCAGTGTGTGTGTGTGCATAATTTTATTTCAAGATTATCATTAAACTCTACAGTGTGTTTACTTTGTGCAATAAAAAAACAACTACTTTATTCACAAAACAAATATCATGTACTGTTTCCATGCACTGGTAAAACTGATCTGTTTTATTCAGAAACACTACTATATTTCATATAAACAAGCTGCTGTGTAGCAATGGCACAAATTGAAAACAGGCTATATGGCACAGATTAAATAGGGGATAAAGCAGATAACACCATTAAGTTCTACAACGCTTATCCACTTTCAGCTGTGTAACCTGGGCCTTTTTCACTTTGAATGGCTGCTCCATTGCTACACAGAAGTTTATATATAATCAATAGAAGTGTTTCTGAAGCAAACACAACAGTTTTACCAGTGCAGACCAATACTGCATTATATTTTTATTACTTTAAAACACTTTGATTTTATGACCTTACTGTTCCTTTAAATGTCTGACTTCAGATGATATACATGTTGGATTAAAATAAAAATGAAAATATTTAAGTAAAATGGCTTTACAACATTAAAAGGCAATTAATGAATGTTCATAGAACTTTTATTTCTCTGAGTTGTACGTAATTTAAGAGGCAGATTTATCAAGGTTTGAATTGATTCGAAGTGAAAATTTTAATCAAATTTGAATAAAAAAATTTGGATTTTGAATTAATTTTGGGCATATTTGACTATCAAATAGCCCAAAATTCAATTAGAATTGATGAAATTTGAAAATTCTAATTTGAATTCGCTTTTCGAAGTACTGTCCCTTTAAGAAAAATTTGATCTACAAATTTGGCAGATTGAACCTACCCTATACGATCCTTCTAAGTTTTTTTGATTGAATTAATAATCGAATTGCGTTACAATCCCTCCAATTTGAGGGATTTTAATTCGACCAAAATTCAAGGGTTTTTAACCCTCGAAATTCGACCCTTAGTAAATTTGCCCCATAGTGTACAAATCATAAAATCTATGAATACAAAATTACAGCAAGTAGAAGTCAAAAGGAGTTCCCCTTCGTTTCCTGCAAAGATCAGCCTTTCATTCATGCTTTTAGAGGTGTTTGGAGAACAAAGCTTTCATTGACTTACAAATTTTTTGTTTTCAAAATTTTCATACTTTTAAAAATCAGATCTTTTTATAACTTTCATGGCATTCATTATTATAGAGATTTAAATTGTGGTTTTAAAAACTAAAATTCAACCTTTAGTTCATGCACTATTCATAAAGTTGGTACCATGTTAATATCTAGCATGTGAAGCAGTTTAACAACAAGCTGGGTAGTGGCCCTTGTGTGAAGGTCAATAGCAAATAGGGGGACATACTGTATATAAAGGTGTCGCACAAAGCAACAGTTCCTGGTAGAAAGCATGTTTGGATGCAGGTGTAATAGGCAAGATATAGATAGTAGTCAATCTGGTGGACTGTGTTGAGCTCTAATTTCATCCTTTAACCCAGGGATCCCCAACCTTTTGAACCCCTGAGCAACATTCAGAAGTAAAATGAGTTGGGGAGCAACACTAGCATGAAAAAGGTTCTTGGGGTTAAAATAAGTGCTGTGATTGACCATTTGGTAGCCCCTATGTGGATTGTCAACCTACATTGAGGCTTTATTTAGCAGTGCACCTAGTTTTTATACAACCAAAACTTGCCTCCAAGCCTGGAATTCAAAAATAAGCTCCTGCTTTGAGGCCACTGGGAGCAACATCCAAGGGGTTGGAGAGCAACATGTTGCTCATGAGCTACTGGTTGGGGATCACTGCTTTAACCCATCATTCACAAATGCAGTTGCGTGCATTGTCCTGATAAAATGGACTAAAATATTGAGTGTTGCTGCAATTTAGTAAAGGTTTTCCTGTTATGCATATTTCATTGTGTTTACATAGAAGTAACAATGCATGAATAATGACAATTCCACCAATTTTCCCTTGTAATAGAAGAAAATGTGCCTTACACAGAATGGAATGATTTTCATTGAAGCCTCATTTTATGTTGTTGCTTCATTTTAAATTCACTTATGAAAGGACTAACAGGATATTTAAAATGATACTTAAGTGAATGAAAGATAGGAATTATGTAACCTACATTATATACTATCTTATTTATTTAGCAAAAACATGCATTTCCTTGAGATTCAATTATTATTATGTTAACTCGGAATTACTATTATAGTGGATTATTAGCCAGTTCCACATAGAATCTGTAGCTTTCCAATTTTTGAAAAGTTTATATTTCAATTGCTACTCCTAAAAAGATTTAATTCTGAAACAATGTACCTTATTGCCTTCAATCATATGCAGGTTGGGTAGATTTAATGCTTGTGTAATATAATGCATACTTTTATGAAGGGCTCGCTTGGGGAGGTGCAGTACTTGCATTTGATTTAATTGTAAATTACTTATATTCTATTTACCAAATGTATCTATTGTTTATTTTGTTATTGTGTATTGCAAAATGTTCATAGTGTGAAAGAATGCAAGATGAGTAAAAGCAATTAGAATTATAAAATGCCATGTGACCTTAAATATATAAATATATGTGTATGTGAGAGGGTGCTTAGTAAAAAAAAAAAGTTTAGCATTCTTTGACATTCCCCAGTGAAAACCACAATCTTTCTTGATATTTTGCTGGCAGCCTCCTAATCTCCGCATGTTGTTTATAAGAGCTACATTAACTACAAGAATGAGGTATCATGCCGAGATGAGAGAAAATGCTCTGTTAATTACACAGTAGTAGCATGCCATACTACCTTGACCTTTTCAATATTCTGTATTTTTCTGTCAAAGTGTTCAGTGTAGCATTCATGCTCACACTTTAGAAATAAACAAGGAAAGGTCATCGGTTCTATGCTTTCTCCACTAATGAAGACAAGGAAAGAAATGTGGTTGAATTGTTTTTTGTAACAGATGCTATTCCAAATATTTCACACCCCCACCAGTATTCAGTTTGTGTTTCAAATGAGATATATGTCACGCAGATCATAATTGTATCATATATCATCATTTTAAGGTATTCTGTGAAACAATTAAACCTTACAAATAACATAGCCATAATTTTACTCTGCAATTGTCAAGTAATATGAGTTACAATGTTTACTACAGTTTACCCAGTGGTGTGACTAGTGACCGGCACCCTTGCTCTAAAGAATCACAGGGCAGAGCTGTGTGAACCTTATCAGTTTTAATATATTAAAACTTAAAAAAGCAAAGATTTTTAACTGTTATTTTTATACTGCCTACACAACTGAGAAACCAATTAAAGGAAAACTATACCCCCCGAACAATGTAGGTCTCTATAAAAAGATATTGCATAAAACAACTCATATGTAAAACCCTGCTTCATGTAAATAAACCATTTTCATAATAATACACTTTTTTAGTAGCATGTGCCATTGGGTAATCATAAATAGAAAATTGCCATTTTAAAAAATAAGGACAGCCTCCTGGGATCATATGATTCAACGGTGCACACAAACACACCAAAAAAACTATAAAGTTAGGTCACATGAGCCAATGCAAAGACTCAGGAGGAATGGCTCAGGAGGAAATGCAAAAGAGTCTAGAATATTTAATTAATTTTTTGGGATTAATTGAGGGTCTGGCATCGCTCCGAAAAATGGCAAATGGATAATACGGTGCCACTATTTCAAAAGGGACTCTGCTCTCAGCCTCAAAACTAAACTCCTGTTTGTTTAACTGATCTGGGGATTTTTGTGGATAACAAGCTGTGTGAATATACTGTAGGTATTGTTATTCAGTAGCTACTAATGCAAATAAAATGTGGCCTTGTATACAGAAAAGTATTAACTGGAGGGTTAAAAACATAATTTTGCTCTTTATAGGTCCCTGGTAAGACCTTACCTTGAGGGTGAATGCAGCTGGGCTACAATCCTTAGGAAGGATATAAATAAGCTGGAGAGAGTGCAGAGACATGCAACTAAACAGGTAAAAATTATATTAGATTATTTAACCTATGAGGGAATGCTGTCAAGGTTGGCATTGCTTTCATGTGAAAGACACTTGTGAAGGGGAATAATTACAATTTACATACATTATAGGACAGTATAGACATATAGTGGGGGATTTCCTTCCTGTAGAAAAGATCAATCCCTTTAGACTAGAAGGAACACAACTTTGATTTAAATTAGTGTAGGTGGCTCTTCACGATGAGGGTAGTGAAGTTGTGGAATGTCCTGCCAGGCAATGTTGTGATAGCAGATTATATTAATGCCAAGAGTAGCTTAGATGATTTATTGAACAAGCATAATATCCAAGGCTTACGTATGGGGTACAATATTCATAGATTCTTTATTATGGTGAAATAACCAATTACCTCATCAATAAATGAATTAGCATACTGTTAAGAAGCAATATCCATGAAGAGTATTTATGTTAGTAAATTGGGGAATGGTGGAAAGAAGAATGGAACAGAAAAACTGTAGGAAAACATCCAGACACTGATATTGTGACAGTATTAATATATTTAAACTAAAAATATAGTAAAAGTTCAATCTAATTAATGTTATTAGTATATTTAATCAATATAATTATATAGTATAAATTCAGATGTTGGCATGTACAATGTTAATCTTAAAACACCATTAGTGGGGAAAAGAGTGTGGTGCTAGGTGATAGCTGCATCAGTTATATATGCTCCCACTGTAAAATGCCTTTATTGTGAACAGAGTTTTCATAAATGATGCATCTGAAACATGATACTTGTTAACCATACTTTAGGATGGTGATATCCTAAATTAGTGATATCTAACTCCCTGGGTAGGTGCCTCACTCCCTCCCAGTTATTTTGTTCTTCAAGTTACTTATACATTTTTGCAATATTTAAAAATGACTGTATGATTCTGCTATGAATTTTACATATTTATATTTTAAACTTGTATTGAATAAACCTTCATGGATTAGTCCCAAACTTTTAAAACACTTATTAACAGGGCTGCCAAATTAAATTATACTACTACTAACTGTGACAATTTTAGATTTGCTTTTTAATCTTTTTTCATATTTATTGATGTCAAAAGACTGTTCTGTTGTGGGAGAAAATGAATGTGGTTTTTTTTTTTTTAATTTCAGAAAAAAATTGCTTCACCACTAGCACTTTCCTTATTAATTTAAAAGTAATCTGCATCAAAATCCTATTTTGAATTATTAATAACACTTTTAGAAAAAGGTAAAATATTCTATGGTGGGTGCAAGCACAGATTTGCTTCAGAAGACAAATTGGTTCTGCAGAATGAATGTTCTTATATGGCAATTTTAGTAGTAATGATAGCAAAAGTAATACTGAAAATAATTAGGTTAATTCAGGTGAATATTTCAACTGCATTTTATCCCTTATCACACATGAATTAAAACGAATGATTTTTGTTTGTTTTAAAGCCTTTTGTACTGTTCTCTCTATGTAATCAAATAAGAAAAAAACTATTCAAGTCCAATATTTCGTTTTACTCAAACCTGGCTCCAGATATCTATTTGTATGTTGTCAAGTTAAAGGACAACTATTGTTTAACAAAGAAGAAGGGTATAAATTCTATACAGTTATGTTTGAGGTCCTTTACCAGCTCAAAGTAACCACATTCCAACCCCATTCTCAGAATCTGATGATGCCCCAACTTATTTTCTGCTTATTCTGCTGAACACATCCTCTTGGCTGATTCACTTACCTAAGCTTAAGGGCGAACTCATAATATACAGTATATAAAGAAACCATTGCAGATTGCATCGGAGTTTAATAATGAGCCCTGTGGCATCAGATAATAAGAAAACTCATTATCTTAATAATAATTTGCGAGGATCCCTAACCCTTAGCTGTTCGGAGCACACTGAGCATGTGGCAGTGTCACTGATACACCTAACATGATCCAAGATAGAGAGCTCCTGTAATAACTTTGATGGCCTGGTTCATTATTGTTGCAGTGGTGTGGATTCTTAATGTTGGAGTAAGTTAATACAATTTGAGCAAACAAATATTAAATGCTGTCAAGCTAATCCTTACTGAAGGCTACCCACGGGGTTCCTCCCTTGAACAAAGATTTGGAATATTAATTTGAAATGTTTTTCTAAGTCAGCTTACCTAAAAAAATAGATGGAGCATCAAACAGGGAAGAACTTAATGTGCTGACTTTTAAGCAAGTGGATCTATCTTTAACCTTAAATACAAATGTAAAAAAATGTTGTAAGCAGGTATTAACATTATTGCTACCCTTATGCTTTAAAACGAGCTGTATCTTAAAACCATATACTGCATGAAAAACTGGCCATGCATTTACATGCATACAGTGAGATTGCATGAAACCAACTTCTGTACAGCCATACAGTATAAAAAGTCACTACTTTGAGTTGGTAAATGTTATATGTGCCTGATTTTATAGGCATAAGGTAGCAATTTAGTTTATAAGTACATTTAAAAAGATGACTTACTACCATTGATTAGAGTATCCAATTTCTGCTATTGAATATGTCTTAGCTATTATCTGAGCAGTTCAGACAGAAAAATACGCTAGAGGCAAAGAATTCCACTGGCCCATTCTTAGTCAAACTTATCAAACTCTGCAAAGAGTGCCTTGAATTAGGATGAACTAAAATCAGTGCTGAGGCAAAACTGTTTTTATGGTGGAGAAATACTGTACACTGGTGTGCAATTGCTTTCCATTTGAAATTCCCCTTGCAAGTGAGTTCAGTAATTCTTTTATTTTTTTGAGAATTCAAAGAAAGCAGGACTACTCAGCAAAGCAAATAATGCTTTACATACTTTCAGGTGAACTAGCTTTGTACAGAGTATTCGGGCAATGGGGGGTTCTAAACAAATACTTGATCTTACTTGGTCCCAATAGACCTTAATATTGCAGGCACATGCAGAAAAGTAGGTAGTCAGTGGTATGACTAAAGTATTATTATTAGTGGTGGTATTAGTACTGCTAGTTATATATTACAAGACACCAGTTTGCACATACAGAAACACAAACAGAATTTTATTTAATTTTAACAGAGCTAATTTTAAGTTGCGTATTGTTAGAAGGCAATATGGACGGGTTCTGCTCAAACAAGCCTTTTCTCTGCAGGGTCTCTATGCCACCCTTTGCCGTGTGGGCACTGACTGGTCAGACATTGGGGAGTCAGTATGCATACAGGCACATTTTGGGGGAAACATGTATAGTTTCTTGTTTCTGTGTTGAAATCCTCCTAGTCTGTGCACTGGTAAATCTCTGAAATCTTCAGCTACTTCTACGACAAAAAAAAAAACATGTTTTCCCACTATTATACCTATAAAGTTTACTACATTTATTAATATTTCCAGCTGTTTTGGTGTGGATGGGGTTTATTTCTTTATCACTAAAGAAAAGTGTCCTCTTACTATACAGAGATGGAGTCCATAGGTGACTAAAAAACAAATTTTTTAGTAATTAGTTATAGAACTGATAAATTCTACTGTTACATGTGTAGACACCCATCCATACACAAAACCTTTCTGATCAGCAACAGATGGCTTCAAAATTGTAAAAAAAAATTGCTTCTCACTGTATACCTATTTTGCTTCTTCTTTAAATGAGTTTTTAATTATACAATAAAAATGAAGAGAACGACATGTAACTTAACCAAAATTGTCAAATATGCAATGAAGACTTAAACACCATCAGGAAAGCAAGGAGCATTACAAACAAGGCAAACATTTTATTAACAAGCAAGAACATCCAACCATGCATTGGCTGGTTTTGTCAGTTTATCCAATTATAGAAAATATATTAACATTTTTTTTAAAAATGTAGTACAACTAATCCCATAACCTTCTTTAATTCTTCTACATCTGTCTAGTTGATACATGAGCCTCACGTTTACTAATTTTTCTTTAGTTTGTTCTTATTTTTAAATTTCAATATTATATCATGACATCTGTTTGTATGCCTTTGCTATTAAGTTATTATGAAAAAATCATAATAGTAATATTTTAATCTGTATTTGATATGAACCACTATTGATACTGACTGCTATTTTTCAGCAAAATAGTTCCGTTTGCATAAATAGAAATAAGGATTTCCTTAAAGGTCTAGGGGTACTTTTAGGCTGTTTGCTACTTGAGGCAGCAACGTTGATGCTGCCCCTTCCTACTGTGTGATTACTTTACCTGTGCACTGTGATATTTCATGTATTTTACCTTGTGCGGTATGTATGCTCCCAATTTATAAATGTCCTGTAATAGGTTTCCAGGGATATATAGTAATGATTTCATGTTGCAATGTAGGCTGGTGGCCTTGAAGTGTACATGACATCTGTTTATCATAATCAGCAAGGATCTCATGAAGTTAGGTGTTGATTGTATCAGCATGATTGTGATAAACAGATGCTGATTGGAGCAATTACAGGGCATGTATTCCAGAAAGATATTTTTTTACAAGTCATTCTGATTTGAGAAAGACAGTCAGATGACTGGTAAAATGTCTTCAAGAAAAACACAGTGAATCCAGTTGGTTGACTTAGTTCTACAGATATACCATGACCTGGATGAATTATAATATTCTCAAACTTTACACCAAGTGCATTATGATCTATGGGAGAAGTGGCTGGTGACCTTCTGGAGTACATGACAGTTGCAGAGCTCCAGAGAAGAGCACTACCTCAAACAAAAAAACTCAGGGCATGTTTGCTTTTCTTCAGCGACTGTGTGTCTCTATGCTGAGTGATTGTGGGGATCCAGTAAAAGTGTAGTCTGGTGTGACAAGAAGAGGTACTGAACCAAGTATGCTTCAAGAAGTCTGCCTCCACATACTGTATCTGGTCATTTTACCTTAACATTGAATACCTTGAATATTTAAATGAATATTACCTGTTATAACACAAGCTTAATTCTTAAATAATAATCATAAGAATGACAGGAAATACAAAAACCCCTATTGTTAAATTTAAGGATATAAGAATGTGAAATATTAAGATCATGGGACTCCAAGATGGCTTATATTAACCTTATATTTTGCCATAATGGATATCAGTTTGTTCTTATACAAACAATTAAATAAGTCACTAAGCACTAATTATATTTGAGCACCTTTTGTAAGGATTTATTTCACTGGTTATTCATGACTCTTGACTATAATTAAAATAATATGAAGAATGGACCTATTTTATTAAGTTGATTATATTACTTTCCATCCATTAATATTACAACACTAAACAGGTTCATTAGTTATATAGAGGACACAACTTTGGACATGCTTTTTTGCAAAATCAACAAATCTTTCAGCTTCAGAAACATTATACTGTATGTTTTCTTGCTGTTCAATTAAACAACTGAAATATATGGTGACTCTGATGCTGTTTCAGGGCAAATGATGACACTAGCCAGGCAGACACGTAGGAAGCTATTTGATGTGCCTGTGTATGAAACAAAGTTCACACAGTACCTTCGGCTTATTTCCTAAGTTCTTTATCCAATACTATGAAACTGCAGCATTTTCTAGAAGTTCTAAGTCTCTGAAAAGTACATTTGTTTTATTCTCTGTCATAAGTAACATGATTTAGTGATAAGAAATCAACGACTGGTAATGAAATCTGGTCAGTTTTGAAACATCAGCAACAAATTCATCCACTACATTATTTGAGATCAATTTGTCCTTGTCATCCTCCTGAACAAGTCTTTCTAATTGGCATGATAAAAAAATCTATATACACTGTAACTCCAATTGTAGTTATGTTGGTAAGATTCTTTCTTTCTTTCTCTCCTGTAGAAGGGATTCAAGAGTTTTGAATCCCAGAACTATTTTGTTTTCATTTGCTCCTCCAAACTTTTGCATGTAAAAAAATAATGAAAAGGTTAAAGGGGGGCTGTTCACCTTTAAATTATTTTTTAGTACGATGTAGACAGTGATATTCTGAGACAGTTTGCAGTTGGTTTTCATTTTTTTTCACTATTTATGGTTCTTAATATTCAGTATTTTCCCAGTTTGCCATTTCCTCAAGCTGGTAGTTAGGGTCCAAATTACCCAATAAAACACTGGAATATGAATAGGAGAGGGCCTGAATAGAAAGCTAAGTAATACAAAATAGCAATAACAATCATTTTGAAGCCTTACAAAGCATTAGTTTTTCTTGTAGACTTAAAAGCTAGAAAGAGTCAGAAGAGGAAAACAAATTATTCAAAATCTATAAAAAGGAAGAAATGGTGGGTGTGGCTAACTGCTAAACAAAATGGTCTCTGTGTCTTTCCCACAGCTCTGGCTTAATAGTGGGAAAAGCTTGGCAAAGTTGGTGGTAATAATCCAGACTCCAACAGTGAATTTACAAATTCAGAGTGGAATACAGTTACAAAAGGGACTAGCATACAAAAAGTTGAGAAATTCCATATGCTACACTTCATTGTTAAAGAAGACATACTGTCTAAAATCAGGCAAATGAAAGTAAAATATGAAAATGCAGATATCCCCATAATGCAAGATCTTTCTTGGTATACTCTGTAGCAACGTCATATGCTCAAACCCCTAACAGACCTATTAATAGAGAGGAGGATACTGTTTAGACAATGATATCCATTTAGTATACAAGCTACAATTGCTGGAAAACTGTACACCCTGGCCATCCTGGAGGGCATACAATCCTTCTTGCAAGTTGCAATGCACCAGATGTCAACTTAATGGAACAAATTCGTACAGATACCCACATCTACACCACTTCCACCAAGAGAACTGTGGACAGAGATTGCAGCCCCAAAAGCCAAATGGAGAAAACCACAACAAACACCCAAACAGCTCCCATATCTACTAGAACAACTTACCCAGGATGAGTAATATGCTCCACATTAACAGGTTATATGTATACATAAACCTTTTTCCACTGACTTGAAACACCATACAGAGAGTTAAATTCTTCTCTAACCAACTGCCCCCCCCATTCCTTTATTTTATAGGCCCTGTCCACCCATCAAGCTTTGATGGCATTTAGCATATGAAGGGGAGGGAGGGAAAAGAAAATACTGTACCATGGAAATTCTTCTTCACTTTACTTTTCAATGGCAAATGGGGAAGATAAAATAGCTGGGCGTGTACATACCCCAAAATCCAAATAATGTCTATATGTATAATTACAAACCAATGTTACAATTGTAATCAGTCTGCTCAAGGACTGGTACATTTAACACTTTACATTTGAATTTGTATAGTGAAAATGTCCTAATGTTATATTTATTCCAAACTCTACCAGTATACTTAAAGGTTTTTTCAAATCACTTTATACCTTATAAGCAAATTTGTCTGGAAAAACAAGCACCACAGATTATAGAGAAATTTACTCTACAAACAATTTCACACATCTGGTTCTCCTGTTCAATGTTCTACAACTTTTGGAATAAAGTACGAGCATGGAGGAGATCTTGGGATGCCAGATACTATATCATACAAAGCACAAACCAAGCCTTGATAAAGGACTCAGTGGAGTCCGAAACGTTGCCCTTTTTTTGTATGCACATGGGCTAATTTATTTTTTGTCGCTATTATCAGTGTGCTACTGGTTTTTGCTTTGTATGGAACATTAGGACCTGAAGGGCAGGCGAAGGTGGTACAGTTTGAGGATCTGATACCTTTATTTTGGTTGCTTGAGGGTTTCAGCACTCCACTTCGTATAGCATTGAATAGATACTATATCATACTGACACCCTAGAGAATGCATTTAAGCATGGTCTCCTCCTACAGTTGGTGCTAGCAACCTTTGAGGAAAGGATCACCAGTATAAATTGTGTTTATTTTATTTAGTAAATTACTGCTTCACTTGCAGGGACATAACACAAATTTATCAGGACATAGCAACCTGGGTCTCCTACCTACATGCCCATAATAAACTATAGAGAATGTATAACAACCACATCGAAAGCACCACCCTTTCCCCTTTTCTTTCTTCCTACTTTCGATTTACAGTACCTGCAACTACTACTGTACTGATTTAATTGGTTATTTGTTTATAAATATTGATTATATTGGCTGATGAAAAAAGTAACAATTCTACATTTGTGCTAGCATACTAACTGGGAAAATGTAATATAGATTTGCTAGAATAATAAAACAATCTTTGAATACAAAAAAAGAAAAAAAATTGACAATTAAAAAGTTGCTTAGAATTAGCTATTCTATAACATACTAAAAGTTATTTTAAAAGTGACCCACCCTTTTAAAAAGTGTACGTTAAAAGAGCATATAGAGGATAAAAAAGGTGAGAAAAGATTTCTAGGTGAGAGGTAGAGAAGAGATGGAGATGTATCCGTATACGTTCTACACTGAAGCATCAAAGAGGGTATAGAGGACAGGAGAGAGAAAATAGGGGAAACAAAAATAGAAAATTAAGGTATAGAACATCAGATTTAGGAATGATGAAGGAATGATAAATATTAAATAATGTGGCATAATATAAAATATGCTGGGGTTGTGCTGTGATATAACACACAACACAGGTGGGGTGCTGTGTTTGCAGAAGCTGAACTGGCATTCAAGAAAAGTCATATGGACAGTTTTCATTTTGGGGTCCCTACAGGCTACATACTTAGGTAAATCTAAACATTGGGCATTAAGCTGTTCATTAAAAGGAAAAACCAAACTGTAAATAGCAAAATGGCTTTAAAGCGGGTGAACACGTGTTGGTGGGTGAAGCTCTTTATAACAGTATGTGTTACATGTAGTTGTGGGAGGGGCTTGTTTTAACATCCGAATTTAAGCATTGTCTGTAATTCAAAAGTGTATATGGATAGAAAAGCAATCAATCAATCAATCAATCAATCAATCAAGTAGTAGACTAGGATGTGTACACTCCCTCAATTAGGTGGACACAATTGGAACTAGATCATGGAAGATCTTCCCAGCTTCCCATATTATTTATGGTCTAAACAAAAATCTCCCCAACATTTTACATTCTGGACAGCCCACTTCTTATTTCTTGAACCTACGGCACAAAATTATTGCTGACCAGAGAAAAAGCTCAAAAACTGTTCTCATCCTTAGAGGTGATGTTATTATTTTTTTTAGTATACGTTTATAGCTTTTTAACACTGAATTAAACATCTATCTTGTATCTGTTTTGAGATACATTCACATGTTTCTGGCATTTTGCCTTCTAACTTTTGCCTTGATTGTGATCCCTCTTGAGGTTCAGTGATTGTCAGCTGTCCTTCCCCCTGGTGAGCTGATTATACATATGTAATTTATGTAGCATTGTAGTGTTCTCCCGCGATTTGCTGCAGATGAATACATTCACAAAACTGCAGGAAAATTGGCGGCGTCCCTTTTTTTACGCTGGCAATGGACGCTGGCGTCCAAAAACAGACACCCGCATCCAAATTGAGACGCTGTGGTGTTTTGCGTATTTTTTGCGGTTTTGCGACTTTCTCGAGAAATTCACGAAAAATTTGGCAAAGCGAAATGCTCCAGATTTGCCCATCACTATTCATTACTACAGCATTTTTCTTTGAAAGCAGAGAGTGCTTCTCAGTGCAAGAACACAATCTTTTTAAACTAATTAAGTATTAATATTAAAGGATGACTGTAAGTCCTACGGGGTAGGGTCCTACAGTCCTACTACTGGGTCCTGCCCATACTTACACCCACTATAATTTATTAAAGGAAAACAAAACCAACATTTCGGGACAGGGAAGCTAAACTGTTTTTAATTTTGACTTTACTTGCTTACTTTTTCAATTTTTTAAAATGTGACTTTACTTTTTCAAATTTGCAGCAAGCTTACATCAATATCCTCTACCACTATTACTATCATCAACAAAGCTAGGGAGGGAGAGAAGCTAGGTTCAGTTTGTGTGTGCAGCATGCTAAAAGCAAATTACACAAACATACATATTCACAGTTGGAATGCATATTTTAAAATGTGCTTGTATTGGAAAATGATAGAATAGTAACTTTGTTCCCTTCGGCTTAAAACACATTTCGTTCTAAATATAAAGCTTTTCTCATGCATATTTTGCTTGAGGAAAAAAGTCACAAGAGTTGACCATCAGTTATTGTATTCTACATTTTTGTGTTAACTAAAATTCTAAATAGTATTATGCACTTCCTTGTATGCAGTAAAATCAACATAATAAAAAACTAAATCTATTAAGACACTTTAAAAATAGTAATCAAAAATTCAAGTTATCCCCCTCACTAGCATATATCTCTTCGATTCTCTCTTTTTTCTTTTTAAAAAGCATTTTATTAGTTTTCAAATTACATCAAACATGTATATCCATATTGTTTCTTAAAATAGCAAATAGCCCACATTTTACATACATTTCGTAATTCTACCTATTTCTATTCCCACATAGCCCACATTATGGGCTTTGTACATACATATAAACGAATAACCACATCAAACAAAAAAAAAAAGACCCCTAAACATCCCCAGTAGGTGGCTGGGTTTCCCTTAATTATCTCTCTCATTCTCTGCTTCTATTCCCTTTCTCCTCATTTCCCCTTCTTTTTTTAAACATGTAATGATGACATTAAAAAAGCATCTTTTTCATATACCAACCAGGGTGACCAAATATTGTCATAAGTTTCCATATCATTCTGCAACCTGTGGCTAAGCTTCTCATTGGTCGCTATATAAATTATTTTTGCATTCAGAGACATCAGGGATAGTGTTCTCTTTTTCCAATTGCACGCAATTATCCACCTGGCTGCCATTAATATATACTGTATTGGCTCAGTTAATGTGCTGTATTCGGAAGATGTTTTGGTTTATTTCCCAAGAGTATAACCATTGGGTTTTTCTCAAATTTAATATGCAATATTTTTGAGAGAAGCTTGACCACTTTATCCCAAAATCTCCCACCATACATGAGCCATTGTCCCCCTTTCTTTAAAAAGGTTTTTATTTAACATTTTCTCAACACAACAACACATACATAAACTTGCATTGCTATGATCATTCAGATAAGTTACATGTCATTAGACAATAGTAAGTTATACACCGTAGGAACTGTACATCGGGGCAGATCCTAGTTAGGAGACATTTGTAGTAGTAGGATATTTGCCTATACAGATTCCCTATATAGTCTTAGGGGGCTTCCCCTGGGTTAATATCCAGCCAGGGACCTCAAACTTTCTCAAACTTGTGGAGGCAGTGTCTGGCCAGGTAGGTTAATCTGACAACTGGTAGAATACTATTTATTAGTCAAACCCAGTGTTGGACCTGTGGAGGATGGGGACTAATCCACTTCATTGCAACATGTTTTTTTGAATAGAAGTATAGTGTTTTGAGTAGGACTCGGGACTTATTCAGCGGGACTGTTTCTTCTATCGCCCCCAACAGGCATACCTCCAGGGCAAGGATTCCTGGTAGTATGACCTGTTCATTGATGTATTTCACCACTTCTGTCCAGTATTTATATACAACTGGGCATGTCCACAGTAAGTGGAAAAATTCTGATTCTGGAGAATTGCATTTTGGACATGATGCGGTAGGATTCCTACCCATTACTTTTAGCCTTAGTGGGGTAATATATGTTCTATGTATTATTCTAAATTGTATCATTTTATCTTTGGTGGATATTAAGTAGCTGTACAGTCCCTCAGTTGCTTCTGCCCACATCTCGTCACTTAGATGGGGAACATCCCTTGCCCATTTACTTTTTGCCTTATCGAAGGGTTTCCCCAGACTAGGGACCAAGGATTTGTATATTACAGAGATTCATTTATTTGGGTCTGGGTCCCATAGTTAGGGATGGCGCAAACTGTTCGTCGCGCGACGTTCGCCAATTTGGGTTCGCCTTAGTTGGCGCTTTTTTTTTGCCATTTCTCCCCCAGACCAGCAGATACATGGCAGCCAATCAGTAAGCTCTCCCTCCTGGACCACCCCCACACCCCCTGGACCACTCCCCTTCCCTATAAAAACCGAAGCCCTGCAGCGTTTTTTCATTCTGCCTGTGTGTGCTTGGAAGAGATAGTGTAGGGAGAGAGCTGTTAGTGATTTCAGGGACAGTGGATATTAAGTTTGCTGGCTAGTAATCTACTGTACTTCAAACAACTGCCATCTAGCTGTGTGAGCTTGTTCACATTCTGTCTAAATATCCATAATATTACCCTCTCCAGAAAAAGCACCTGAGTGACTTTTTTCAAGCAGCCATAATATATTTTACGTAATCCGTATCCACCGCTGTAGTAGTGTATACGTTGACCTTGTAGCCATTATTTGCCCTGTAGGCATTTTTTGCCCAGTGTGTTCTTCAAACAACTGCCATCTAGCTGTGTGAGCTTGTTCACATTCTGTCTAAATATCAATAATATTACAGTGTCCACAACCACCACCTGAGTGACTTTTTTCCCTTTACAGCACAAAACGCAGCGCTGTGTCAACAATGGATTTTTCAGATACATTTTTGCCCTTGATACCCCTCTGGCATGCCACTGTCCAGGTCGTTGCAACTTTAAAATAATTTTTCTGGCCAGAAATGTCTTTTTTAGCTTTTAAAGTTCGCCTTCCCATTGAAGTCTATGGGGTTCGCGACGTTCGCGTACCGTTCGCATATTGCCCATATTGCCCATGGCGATTGCCCATATTTTCTGTGGATCAATAGCACAGTTGGCAACTCAGGGGTGTCCCTGGCTGTCCTATAAGGCGCATTTCTCAGCGCTTCTAAGGATCCTGCAATGGTAGCATGCAGTACCGTGAGGGGGTTATCAGGGTCCGGTATGAGCCAGTTGTATATGTATGCTAATTGCGTAGCATAGTATTAGTACTTTAGATGTGGCAGTGCTAGACCACCACTCTCTAGCGGGGCCATTAGTGTTTGTCTGTTAACTCTAGGAGCTTTGTGGGCCCATACAAATGGGAAAAGTATGTCATCTATTCATTTAAATATTTGTGGGGGTAACCAACCTGGGGCATGTTGCATAACATACATAAACTTAGGGAGAGTTATCATTTTAAACAGGTTTATCCTGCCCCAGATAGTGAGTGGGAGCTTCTCCAATTGACTTACTTTATTCTTAAAGGTCAGTAGCTTTGGTTCAACATTTTAATAAGCATAATCATCCACTTTGCGTGTTATCATTATTCCTAAGTATGTGAATCTTGTAACCCACTTAAGACCTTGTATGGCTCCAACCGGCTCAGGCGTCTCAAGCGAGAAAAGGATGGATTTCTCCTAGTTTATTGTAAGTCCACTAAATCTACCCAGTTGTTCCGCTATGTGTATAGCATTTTGAAGGGATCTATCAGAGTCTGCTAGGAATAGAAGTATATCATCAGCGTAGAGAGCGATTTTCTCTTCCACCTTTCCCATTTTTAGTCCTGTCACCCTGGGGGATTGTCGGATTAACGCTGCTAGTGGCTCTTTTGCCAGGGCAAATAGCAATGGGGACAGAGGACAACCTTGCCTGGTCCCACGGGAAAGGGGGAATTCCCTGGATAGGGTTCGGTTTATTTGTATGCGAGCAGTAGGGGAGTGGTACAGCAACTGAACCCATGATATAAAGTTAGGTCCTATGCCAACTTTTCTCAGCACCTCCCATAGGTATGGCCACTCAACCGAGTCAAATGCTTTTGTGGCATCAAGTGAGGCAATCGCTCTGGTGCCAGAGTTTATGTGATCAATCTGGAGATGAGAGAATATTCTACGCAGGTTAATTGCTGTGCTCTTGTTGGGCATAAAGCACATTTGGGCTGGATGTATTATTGAGGTTATTACTTTATTCAGCCTTTGAGCCTGGATTTTTGCCAATATTTTAACATCTGTGTTAATTAAGAATATGGGCCGATAAGATTCACATTTTTCAGGGTCTTTCCCTTCTTTGAGTATGAGTATTATGGTGGCCAAGTGGAAGGATTGTGGGAGAGAGCCCATTTCTTTTGCTCCCAGCAGCATGGCATGCAGCTTAGGTGCCAGTTCTTCACTGACAAGGCGATACCACGCTGTCGGTAGACCATCTGGGCCAGGGGTTTTCCCGGGTGAGAGGCTCCCAATGGCCGTGACCACCTCCCCCTGGGTTATATTCTCTTCCAAATAGGAGGCTTCGGTCTGGTTTAGTTTAGGGAGTTCCACATCTTGTAGGAATTGTTCTAACTCCACCTGTGTATAGGATACCTTTGATGTGTAAAGGTCTTTGTAGTATTTATCAAAGACTTCAGCTATTTCTTCATCATCTAATATACAGTTGCCGTGCGCATCTCTGATTCTAGCAATCGTTGTAGAAGGTCTGTCTAGCTTAGCCAGATAGGCCAGGGTTTTACCATTTTTATCCCCCTGCTCAAAGGATCTCTGACTGGCATATAGTAGTTTCTTGCGAGTGGACACAGTTTGTGCCAGTTCCAGATTCCTCTGTGCTAAGGTTAAAGCTTGGTGGCTTTCTACATTACCCTGTTTACAATAGTTTTCTTCTGCCTGTGTCACTTTCTCGGCCGCTTCAGTGATCTCTTGCCTAGCGGTCGTGCTCTTGCTATTGCCGATATCAGGATACCCCGGGCAAACGACTTTGAGGCTTCCCAAACTATATTACTGTGGGCCGTGTCATTATTTACCTCCCAGTATTTCGTGTAGTCAGTATGAGAGGCTTCCTCCACCTTGGCATTATTTAGCCAGATCGGAGAGAGTCTCCATTGGAAATGCTGAGGCTGTTGCTTTGTACATATTTTCAATGAGAGTGGAGCATGGTCTGATAGGGCTCTTGGGAGATATGTGATTTCTTTTAGTCCCCCTTTCTTTACAGCCCTAAAACAAAGAGGATCACAAGTAGGATACATTTTTTGAAGTCTAGCTGGTACTAAATACGTTCTATGTAGTATTTTGATAGATGTTTCTTTAACTGTTACGCATATATTTCCTTGATTCGCTGTTAAACTACAATTCGCCCACTATTGGGTTGTCAGTGTTATATTAAAATCTCTTTTCCATTTCAACATATATGGATGTTTCTTCTTATCTGAAAGCCACTGATTTAACATTTTGTATGCCAAGCTAAGAATTCCCGGTGCTAGTGGAGTTTTAACACAAACTCTCTCAAAACATGAAACAGTAAATTCTCCGTGCTCACACAGTGTTGCTTGTTTATTAACATAATGTGCTAATTGTATCGCTCTAAAAAGTTCCTGTGGGGGAACTGAATATATATACTTCATTTGTGACACTGTAAGCTGTTTCCCATTCTGTGTTAATGACATCAAAGTCGTGATTCCTTTATCTAACCACCACCTAAACAGATTAGACCCGGGAAAAAATTACAATTATTCATTAAAGGACTTAAAAGTGAGGAAAAGAAACAATATTATACTTTTTAGCTAGTGATTGCCAAAGATCAAACATATTTGTCATTATTGGTAGTGATGGGGTAGTGATAACGCGACGCGCAGAAAACAACGCGACGCGCGCCGAAAACGTCGCGGCGCTTCGGAAACGACTCGATGCGTCGCGTTTGATGCGACGCACGTCAAAAACGACGCGCGACTCGTTTCGCGAATCGGCTAATTTTTTGGCAAAACGCGCCCGTTTCGCCCATCACTAATTATTGGTGCCAATTCCACAAAATCTTTAAGAGATATCTTGGGCATCCATAATATATGTTGAATTGTATAAGGGTAAATTAAATAATTTTCTATCTGAACCCATAAAGGGGCAAGAAGCCTGGCATGGGCAGCAGCCCATTGAGCTATCCTAGCTGCTTGATAGTACTTCACAACATTTGGGACTGATAGGCCACCATCTTTTTTATGTAGATATAAAATATGTCTCGCTATGCGCAGATGTTTATTTTGCCATATAAAATTATTTATCTGTGCTTGAAATCTCTGGAGATCTTTCATTGGGACTCTTATTGGCAAAGTACTGTACGAAACAAATATAGAATTTTTGGCAACAATACCATCTTGATGCAATGGATCCTTCCTGTCCAGGATAAATGATGTTTATCCCATTGTTGCATGCTCTGCCTTAACCTTTTTAACATGGGGTTAAAATTATCCCTATATAGGGAATGTATATTATTAGTCAATTTCACTCCTAGATATTGCAGGGAATCAGATACTTTAAATCCAAAATTAAGTTCTATTAATTTCACCATATGTTTCGAAATATTGCAAGG
The DNA here is from genome assembly GCA_024363595.1 of Xenopus borealis. Classification (NCBI taxonomy): domain Eukaryota; kingdom Metazoa; phylum Chordata; class Amphibia; order Anura; family Pipidae; genus Xenopus; species Xenopus borealis. The sequence continues at coordinate 64,407,040 of CM044431.1, forward strand.
GAGCATTTCAGATTCTCTGTGTTCATAGTTAGTCCTGATATCTTTGAGAACGTCCTCAATATCTCCATCAGATTCGGTAGAGATACCAAGGGGTTAGTCAAATGGACCTGTAAATCATCAGCAAATAGAGACAATTTATACAGTATTCCTTTCCTCTTACTTTCACACCCGCCACATCTATATTTTCCCTAATAGCCCTTGACAATGGTTCCATTGCTAAAGCAAATAGGGCTGGTGATAACGGGCATCCCTGCCTCGCTCCTCGCTGGATCTGAATTCCTACAGGGAAAATCGTGGTAGGCAAGTTCACTTTTGCAGTTGGAGAGTTATAGTATACCTTAAGCGTATTTATCAACGTGGACCCCACCTCTATCTTTTCAAGAATCTTAAATAGGTATTGCCAGCTTAACGTATCAAACGCTTTTTCGATATCTAGCGCCAAAAGGCACAAAGGTGTTTTTAACCTACCTGCTTGCATCACCAAATTCATAATCTTACATATGTTGTCTGGTGCCTGCCTACCTGGCATAAAACCTTTTTGGTCCTTATGGATAATATTAGCTAATACTTTATTCAACCTGGTTGCCAATATTGAGGCCAAAATCTTAATGTCCACATTAAGCAACCATATCGGTCTATAATTCTTTGGAGTTAATATATCCTTATTTTCTTTTGGAATGACCGATATCCTCGCTTCATTCATCTCTGGGGGGACCCACCTCCCCTTCACTATATGCTGGTACAGATCATATAAATGTGGATTTACCTGTTCCTGTAACTTTTTGTAAAATAATGAAGAAAACCTGTCCGGTCCCGGGGCTTTACCTATTTTCAAGGTCTTAATAATTTCCTTAATTTCTGATTGTGTAACTTCGGAGTCTAGTATATTCCTCATTTCCTGAGTACATGGACTTGGGGCATATTTTTTTTAAAAAGGCATCAATTATTGTCTGTTTCTTTGTCTCTCCATGAGCATATAGATGTTGATAATATGTTACAAAAGTCTCTGCTATTTTATCTGGGTTGGATGAAATTCGACCATTTGCCAGTCTGATCCTATTGGTTATTGATCTACGCTGTCCTGCTTTCAACAAGTTTGCCAACATTTTCCCTGGTTTGTTCGCAAACTTATAGAATGTAAAATTTGTCCACCTAATAGCTCTCTCTGCTCCTTCTAACTGACATGGTCTCAATTTCTGTCTTGTTTCCTCTATCAATATCCTCCTGCTTACTGTAAAAAGTTGTCTATTGCTCTGCTCTAGTCTTGCAAGCTCCGTTTCCAACTCTTGTTGTATTTGTAGCCTTTCCTTCTTCTCCTTAAAGGCATACTTAATTAAGGATCCCCTTATAAATGCTTTATAAGCTACCCAGGTCCAAGCAAGTGATGGATCTGATTTGCAATTCTCGCTAAAAAATAACTCTGTTTCTTGTACGAGATATGCAACACAGTCAGGGTTTGCTAGTAATCCCTCATCCAATCTCCATATCGGTCGTTTTAAAATGGGAGCTTGCAAGTCTAGAACTGACAACACTACATCATGATCTGACCAAGCACACTGTAAAAGCCTAGATTCCAACAGGGATCCTGCATCTAAGGACTTTATCAAAATATAGTCTATCCTCGAATAGCTATGGGGGTGTGAATAGAACATGTAGTCCCTTCTATCCCCATTTGCCTCCCTCCACGTATCCAACAGACTGTAATCTTGAAGAATCTTATTGATTCTCTGGGTATTCTTTTTATGTCGGAGTGATGCGGTCGGGAACGATCTATCCAACATATAGTTAAAGGGGAGGTTAAAGTCCCCAGTCCATATTACCCTATCATGGACCGAATGCGGTAAATACTTTACCATAGTTTCGAAGAAAGTCAAAGGAGACTCAACTGGTGCATAAGTATTTAAAATCAGGTAAGGTCTATCATACAATGTCCCTTGTATTACAATAAATTGACCCCTATCATCCATCCTAGTTTCAGTAACCACAAAGGGGAACCGCTTATTAAAAAAGACAGCCACCCCTCTATGTTTACCAATATCTGAGGATGGAAAATATGTGCCAAAATCTTTATGGAAAAATTTAGGAAATGAACGTTTAGTAAAATGCGTCTCTTGCAAGCATAATATGTCTGGAGACAAGCGCTGGTACATCTGAAATGCTGCCTTGCGTTTACTTGGAGAATTCAGTCCCTGCACATTATGGGAAATTATTTTAATGGACATCTAAATTGATTTTCTTACAGCATATATTCCTCAGCATAGTGATATTCTTAAATTTATTCCATAATAACCCTCTCAAAGTTATTTCCTGGATGATTGAGATAATCATATTTCCCTGACCACCCAGCCACCTAAACAAAAAAAATAACCTACACACATAAAGCAAAAAAACCCACAATAAACAAAAACACCACATATGGGCATAGAGCCCTAGCGATAAGCCATCGTCTCTAAGTACCCTTTGCTGGAAATTCTCCCCTATCTCCTCCCAAACAAGGGGGGACATAGCGGGGGTACTCCTATCGGGTTAGCAAAATCCCGATTCCTGCATAATTATTGAATAGCTTTGTTTCTTCGAGCCGCTGGTAGAAAAACAAAAATAGGAAAAGATAATACATCCATTTGGGTGTGCTCACTCTTTCAAAATAACTGACTGACAGAAAGCTACATGAACAATGAATGTTAGAGTCAGTTATTGTGTTAGATTTTTATTTGAGTTAGCTCAATTAATATAATAAAATTAAAAAGCATCCAAAAACTGTGCCCAAGAAACACAAAAAGGCAGGAACAGGGTGAAGAGGGCATAGTATCAGCTGCATAGCAGGAGTATATCAGGACAGGATGGAGTGGGCATGGATCTGCAGAGTCAGAAACAGGTTAAAGAACCAGATCAGGATAGGGGATGATTAGGAGGACTGGAGCGGAGGGACTGGAGTGGAAAGGACTAGACAGGAATGTGACCAGAGCAGGAATGGGAGGGCTAGACAGAGCAAGATTCAGAGCAAGGTACAAGATAAGACAGGTCAAGGCAGGTTAAAGGCTGGAGCAGGAAAACCTGAGCTATAGTCAAGCCACAGTGCTCAAGTAGGCCAATGCCCAGGCAGTGATGGTGAGAAGGGCTGGCCATATATAGGGCAGGGTCAGTCCTGATTAGCTGACCCAAACCCACCAATCAGGCTGCTGCTGGGGATGGACTGCAAGGGCCAGGAGACAGATAATGACCAACCCTGCCAGCTGCTCACCTAACCCAATGGTTAAGGCATTGTTTGTATGTTCTCCCTGTGCTTGGATGGGTTTTCCAACACACTCCAAAAACATGCAAGCAGGTTAATTGGCTCCTAATAAAAAACAAATTGTGTGCAAATATGATAGGAACCTTAAACAGTAAGCCCAGCTGAAGCAGACCCTGATGAGAATGATGTATAATATACATATGAAGTCATCTTAACTCATTTGCTGCATTTAACCTTTTCATTAGCATACCAAAGAACCATTGTTCAGAATGGTTAATGCTTTAGTTAGATGGGATGCTGTGAAACAATTTTCTGTGTTAAATGGGATTATTGGGTTAAATGTATTAAGATATGTTTTGTTAAAGACACAAACCAATAAACTAACTAAAGAAGGTTTTCAAAAAAACTTGAGTCTTTCCTCATAGTTTAATTGTTGAATTCCTTTTACCTGAATAGTTGCATGCAAGCTAATTATTATCCTTCTTGAGTCCAAAACTGCACTTCATAGTCAAGTTGAGGCATTATTAGGGTCCTATTACAAGGCAAAAATATGTTTTCATCCAATTGAAATAATGCCTTCTCTTATTTGAGACAGCACTTTATTTGCTTTAATAGCAACTGAGTTACTCTGCCTAGAGTTACACAACTTGTTATCCACAAAAATCATGAATTTCTTCATAATTATGAAGGCTAACGTTTAGTGTAGTGTTAGTATCTCTATAAAAGTGAATAACTTTTAATTTACACATGCAACATTGAACCTAATTTGCCACTTTGCTGCTCATTTCTCCAGTTTAGTTAAATGTATCTGCATTCTGCATGGAACTGTTAGCTTTGCACATTGTAGCATCAACAACAAACATAGAGATAAGTAAAATACTGTTTACTTTAAGTGGATCTGGACAGATGACTGAAAACCCACACATAATGATGATTTTATGCCTTTACTAATATGAGTTGGAATAATTAACTACTGGTAATATATTTTAACTACTGGTAATATATTTTAACTATATTTTTCTAGCAGGCATCCCTTATGTATAAAACCTGTGTGTCACAGAAGGAGAGGGAGTGGTGTGGTTCACAAATCGACATAGGTGGAAGGTGATTTTTTGTTTTGGTAATGTTATATCAGCAGTTTCTTCACCTGTGATTTTCCCCTGCCAGGGGAAACAGCAGATTCAGTCTCATATTATAAGCATTGGTATATGTTGTAATTCACCTGTCTTAACACACGGTAGATTTTTGTCTAAAAATGCAATACAATCTGATATCTGTCCCATAGATGGGCTGACTGAAGAGCTACTTATTGATGGGCCCATGCACTGCATGGTTAAGTATGAAGTAATTTTTCCCTTGACATGGAGGAAGCCCAGACTATTTAGAAAATAGTATGCATAGCTACTTATCATAATTATAGAAAAAAAATTAAGTTAATCCACACAACTGGAAATCAGGGCTACTGGGTTGTTCAACATTTAAGCATTTTTATTGGTCTACTTTCAGGAAAACAGTCACTAATAACCGATCACAACGGTTCCTTTGAACCATTCAGGTAGGTGTTAGCTAAAACTTGTAAAAGTGTGATCTGGTCACAATGGTAACCATAATGGCTGCATCACACCTGCACCCTTTTCTCAGTTTCAGCTAACATCTACCTGCATAGGTCAATGAAACTACCATTAACCATTGATATTATTTTTTTAATGCAATGTAAGTATGAAATAATCCCTACATACCAGACAAGCAGGTGGATGATCCTGTTCCCCAGCACAAACAACTATCCTGGGTAAAGCTTAGTCTCACATACATTGTGCTTGGCACAAAGATCACCTCAAAAGCTTTCCGATCTGAAATCCCACAAGATTTAAATTGCAAAGGATCATGTTTAGTGATGGGCTAATCTCCCGCGATCCGCTTCGCCGAAAAATTCGCAAATTTCCAGAGAAATTCGCGAATCGGCGAAAAATTCGCGAAACGAGTCGCGGGACACTTTTGCCGTGCGTTGCGTCAACTTTGACGTGCATTGCGTCGTTTCCGACGCGCGTCGCGTCATTTTCGGTGGGTCACGTCAAAGTCGACGCGCGACTCGTTTCTTCGCCGAAATTTCGCTGGTGATTCGCGAATTTATTCGCCAGCGGCGAATCGCAGGAATTCGCCGCGAATTCGACCCTGGCGAATAAATTCGCCCATCACTAATCATGTTGACTGGAGTTACCAGGTACTAGAACCTTGTGCCCCTACCCTAGGCAAGCTCAAATAGACACATTGGTCAGTCACATGATTTTTATTTTTTTCTTTGAATTTTACTTAGTACTTCCTTTGATTCATTAGTGTCTTAAAGTGTCTGTATGGCCTGTATCCCAATTTTGCTAAATTTTTCACAAAACTAGTTTTTAAATTATTTAGATTTTTTATTAAACATATTTTTTATTTGAGACAAAAAATGATGCCATTATGCCAAAGATGTCCCATTTAAATGAATTATTGTTTTCTTCAATTCCAGTCTCTCTGTCTATCTTTACTATAAATATATACATATATATTTATATATATTCAAAATGCAATGCTGACTGGTGCACACCGAACTTAAATCATCTGCCTGGGTGCTGGAAACAACATAATAAATCTTCAATGAAAACTCCGCACTCCAAGGTCTTGTATCAAAAAAGCCGCAAATCTTGTGGTTTATTCCCTCAACGTTTCGGCATCCCTACTGGAGCCGTCTTCAGGAGAAAAGAGAGAAATCTACAAATGTGAACATTCCTTTTAAAGGATAAAATGGCGCCAAAATTAACTGGCTGTGACATCATCAAAAAGTGTCAGTGATACATTGTAGTACAATCATTGTAAACAATCAATAAAAGATCTCATTATAAACAAGATCTCAAAATACATAAACGATTAGTGTGAAAAGCTTAAGAAATACTTATTGTGTCATAAAAGAGAGAGCTTCACCGCTCCATTATGCCGTTTTCCCTTGTGTATATCCGTGCATAGTTTAACTCACTATGTTAACTCACTAGTTGCTTTATATAATGCTCCTTTGCTTCCTTTATATACATTGTTGCCTTGTGCTAGGTCTTATCTGCACTGTTGATTGCCACATGATTTTATTTTCATCATGTTTCCTCCTTTGTTTTCCATGACCTACACCCTAATGCCTGCAGCCGTACCGTCTACCTCTGTAACCCATCAATTAGTCGGGGTTTCATTGATCCTTGTATATGGGTTTTTGAATCATGGGGGAGGCTAGATATGACTGACATGACCACACTGTCTCCTGACCATATTATAGACCCTAATGGCTGTACATGCTGACTCGCATGAAGATGCGCTTTAGCCGTCTGGCCAGGGATCTTTAGGCTTGAGATCAATTTCAGCATACTTTGATTGCAGCATGATGATTTTCCTGTCACTGTGGGACTGTGCGCAATTTCGTCAGCTTTATTTCTCTAAGCACAGCCAGATGCGTACAAGCCATGTGCATTACTAACTTTGTTACCATGAGACCGTACCTAGATAACTAAGGGGTGGTCCTAATCCCTGTCAGATCTACTGCTCACGCTGTCACACAGCACTCAATAATACGGGATCACATTGCGTGGTACGGACACGCCCCCTCAAGTTGCGGTTCAACTTTTCCATTTGGGTTACTAATAGAGCTTTTTCTGCTGCATACTTGGGGTAGGTCCTCCAGGTTCGCAATTTTTGTTGGCAATTAACACGAGTACATACTTATATGTTATTTTGGTGAGTGTATTTTTATACTATGTGAGTATATTTCACTTCCTGTTTTGGCGCCACTTTCTCACATTTAAATACCCCAGTCTGCACTGTTGATTTGTGTTTTCCCTGAAGAAAGTTCCTGTGTAGAACTGAAACTTCGGATATTAATAAACCCTTTTTCATTCAACTTTTTGCTATCATGATGATTCCTCGGATTTGCTGTCATCTCCTGCATTCTATATATAGAAGGCATATATATATATAGATATATAGATATATATAGATATATATATAGTAAAGATAGACAGAAACTTTTTAAATTATGATAAGAGTAATTTCTAACAATTAAAGACAATCTTTTAATAAATTCATTGTAAAACCTTGTTAGACAGACTGTCTTATATCTCTATATATTCTAACCTGAACAATTTATTAATAGAACATGCCTTCTCTGGCATGTGGTTGTGAAAGCTAAGCATTTACATGAAATTGTACAGCATATGAAATGTTTCCGTTCATTTCCCAGCAGTGTTAGTCAATAGCTATGCTTATGGAGAAGGACATGCAAGGTAAGGAAGATCTTACTTGAACTTTCCCTTGGGAAACTTGAAAACTGAAGGGAGGCAATTATAGACGACCTTGTACTGGTCAGTTGTTATATGCTGCTGAATCGATAGTTAAAATAGCAGCAACATGCTGTGAAAATATTTGCCTTCACTAAATAAAGACCATGAATTTTATTGTTCAGGGTAAAGGGACAAATGCTTGGAGGTAAGAAGCACACAAACTAACAATTACTATTATTTACCCTAATGAATCCTTGAGGGTATCAGCCAGTTTCAGCTCTTCTGCAAGGTCAGTATTTTTTACTGAGAAACAAAAGAACATTTGGAAAGATTTAATGAGATCTTGCGGAATTTCTATTAAAACTGGAATGCAGCACCTATATATAACATTTTTTTAGCGTATCACTTAAGAAAAAACTTATAAAACAGAACCACTAAAATATAAATATTTTACAGTTGCAAAAACACATTTCAGTACATTTATAACATTTTCATATGCTATTAAACAAATCTATAAATTGTAGGCATTTTTAAACAACTTGATTAAAGCACAGAAGCAAAGTCATTACATTATTTTATGTTTGTAAAAGGGTAATCCATCATAAATTTGTCTTAAAGTATATCATGGGTCAGTTTCATTAATAGGATATTAAATAATATATGTGTGAGCTCTTCAACCTAACATTTTTGTCTCATTGCAAAGAAACTGCTCATTTTGTTAGACCAGGTCAGTTGGCAACATATCTCACCTAGTTTAACATTCTGATTGGTGCATGAGTCTATGTTGATTTTTTTTTTCCAGCTGGGAAAGAAAATGGAATTGAGGAAATAAACCACTGCAGTTGTGTGCATGAGTGTAGTTAAGACTATTCCTTGTTATGGCTTGTGGCATACAGGTAATGAGAAAAGCCAATCAGCTGCTTTCCATGCCTCCTAAATGTGTACACTGACAGACATGGGATTGGCCTGGTAGCACATGCACATTTTGACTTGAAAACACAAATAGACTACTCTCATACCTGTCAGTAGGTTGCAGATCCTGGGGTCGGGTGGATGATGTTGTAGCCGGCAAATTTTTTCTCATTTTCTCTCCCGTCGTGGCACTTACTGCTGCTGGGGATGACGTCACTTCCGCCCAACGCGTTTCGCTGATGCTATCAGCTTTATCAGAGGCATGTCCATTACTATGCGCTTTTCCCCGCTGCAGGAAACTCTTCCCAGTACTCTATGTCACTATCAACATGTTTCCAGGTTTCTCCACTGCATAATGAGAGTGAGGCCTTACCAGGGACCTCTTAACAGCCAAAATTATGTTTTTATCCCTTGAGTTTATGCAAAAATGTGCAAAAATGTGGATGATCCCACTGGTGTCTAATAAAAGGGCAAGTTTTGGAGTTTTACTTTGAAATCAGCAAGTAAGTTTCAGGTACAGTATAATGAAGTAATAGAATTCTTAATGAATCAGATGCAATTTGAGAGTAGGGATGACTACAGATGCAGCCACTGGGATTTGTGAGTTAAATGTGTCATGACTCAAGGTTAATTGAAGAAACTGTGTTATCTAAAGTTATCTTAACTCATTTAATGCATTTAACCTTTTCATTAGCATACCAAAGCACCATTGTTTTTAATGGTGAACACTTTAATTGGATGGGATGCTGTGACACAATATTCTGTGCTAAGTGGGATAAATGTCATAGATGAGTTAAGTTTTTCTGTGTCAAATGCACAATCCAAAGTGGCTTCATCTGTAGGAATATGGGATGACTTTGACATAGTTGGACAGCTTAAATATATTGCAATATATGGACAAACGGCATTTTTTAGCAGCTGTATTCACAAAATGTCTCAATGTCTTAAATATAATGATAATGGGTTGAGTGCACAGGACCTCTTGTATTTGTCTATATGTATTTTGTGGTCACAGCCTCATTGCACCCCCGCCTAATGGTTTTAAAAAATTAGTGGTGAGCACAACTTTCCCTTGTTAGTTATAGTTTTTTTTATGTTTATTGAGATCTAATTATATCTCTTTGAGCAGTGAACAAAGTTTATCAAACATTTTTTGAGTAAGATGTTACTTGTATGCCTAGATATTTACTTTTTCTACCTGCTATGTATGCAAAGTTGAACTTCGGATGGTTCCTTTTTTTATCCTGAAGGGCAATTCTTAGGGCCTTATATTTCTCATAGTCGCAATACATTGTTAACACTTCTATAATATTTGGTAAACATATATTTAAGTTTGTGATTATCATTAGTAAATCATCAGCAATTGTAACTATCTTAATTTTTTATTGCCAGCTCTGAGATATTTATGCTTCCCATATTCCTGCTAGTAGATGTTCCATGCAGGGAATATATAAAAGGGGAGTCAGATGGCAGCCCTTTGATAGCACAGGGTTAAAAAGAATTCAATTGACTTTGATGTGTGCTTTGCAGCTTTTATACAAGGCCCAGGGTGAATGGGGTTTCAGAATCTATCATGGTGTACATGGTAAGTTATATTTTTGTAGATAGTTTTTACTTTTAGCATTAGCTGTCTAGGGTTAAAGGAAAACTATACCCCCCGGACAATGTAGGTCTCTATAAAAAGATATTGCATAAAGCAACTCATATGTAGTGATGGGCAAATTCACAGCAAATTCCCACGATTCGCCGCAGGCAAATAGATTCGTGAAACACTAGCAAAATTTTGCCCGGCGAAAATTCGCCGGAGTCTCGTTTTTGGTCTGTTTCTGTCTTTTGCTACCACACTTCTTTTATTACAATTAGAATTGAAATATTTCTGGTCAGGTGATCTCTGAGGCAGCACACAGACCATCACGAAATGGTGGTTCAAAGCAAGAGATGTAAAAGGGCAATATTTGCTTAAATATATATTCCAGTTTGGTAAGATTATTTAATATGTCACTTAATATGATATAAACTTCCTGTTGAAGGAATATTATATAGAGATTAGGACAAAGGCTTCTGCAGCACCTTGAAATGTAAACTGCATGTTATGGTTCTGGCCTTCATTCTTAGTATATCTGTATTGCAAGCAGTTTGCAATTCTTTTTGCCAGTTTTGTAAAACTATTGCAGTATTTTGGCTAATTTGTTTGTGAATAGACAAATTTTTGGAGTACTGAATTGTTTTTGTATACATTCTTGTATACAAAATCTGTTATCAGATTATCAGGCTAAACCCAGTGCAAACCATGATATCTTAAAATTGAGATAGGGACATCTCCCATTGACTTACAGATGACCATGACTGGTCTGATAAGGCAGATTTTCAGACTCTGGCTTTATGCGGCATCAGTGTATAATAAATCTCTTATAAATTTGAGTTTATTTTTCCACTACAAATTTGAGTTTTTGCCTGAAAAAGCTTGACCACATAAATGTTAGTTTTAGTAATCTGAATTTTTTGAGTTTATATTTTTTTAGATCTGTTAAATGATGAATAGACCACCAATTCAATGTTCTTAGTGTTTTTTCACACTTTAATTTCAGATATTTTTTATATTTGTTTATTTTAATAAATAAGCTAATATTTGGGGTTTCTAAAAAAGTAAAAAAGAAAGTCACAAATTTGAATTTAGATGAAGAAGGCTTTTAACCCTTTGCCTGCCAAGCATGTACCTGGTACGTGCCTGCAGTTATGGGTGTTGTACTCTGCATCAGCGGATTTAGCCACCTCTGCAGAGCTTTAGCAGCATTGACAGCCCCCTGGGCAATAATGCTGGGGGGCTGTTGTGTCGGTCCTATGACAGGATTCTTCCTTACCTCATGCTCCAGCGACGCCCACACACTTCCTGCTTGCTGACTCTGCAGACAAACTTCTCCAGGGTCCCTCCAGCCATCAGATCGCCCCCAGGAACAGTAAGTAGCCTTTATTTTACCTACCTACATACACATGCATACATATGTACACACTTACACACATATTTTTGCATTTTATTTACACTTGTTTACCCTTAGATGCACTTATGTTACACTTATATACACTTAAATGCACTTACAGCATATTACACATATATACACACTAAAACACTGTCACACAATTTTTAGAAGTGTACACACAAGTATACACATTTTATTTTTTTACTTTTTCATTTTACCAATTTGTGTTATTTTTTTAATCCTAAAAACTGTTTATTTTGGCAGCGGGACTATTGGATAATTGATTTGGGCCACTAATTACGCTGTCTGTCAGTTATTTTGTTATTTTTTTGATTTGCACAATTTTCGTGGTTTTATTACAATATCCCTGCATTATTGTTCCTTATGTATCTTTAGTATAGTTTTGCTGTTAGGTGCTTTGGTATAGAAAGATATATTTCCCCTTGTTTGATCCATTAGAATATGTACTTTCCAAAAATATATGGTTTTCTGGGTTTCTTTTTTTACAGTTTGTGGGTCTTACAGCACATAATGCACCGTTGGGGCTCTCTTTTCTGCAGCTGAGTTGGCCAGCGTGAAAATTCAGATGAATATTTTTCATTTGGGGTCCGTACAAACCACATACTTTGGTAATTCTTTGCATATTGGGCATCAAACTATTCAGTAGACCTCTGACTTCCATATTTATGGTGATTTGTCTTTGTACGTAAAACATTGTGTGAGAAAATGCGGCAAACTGCAACATTTTTAGGCGATTTCCAGAAATGTTGTAAAAACCTCTACATTTAGAAACACTTAGCAGTTTGGTTGTTTGGTGTAGAAAGACGTCTTTATATTTGTTGGATTCATCAGAATGTGTACTTTCCAAAAATATATGGCTTTGCTGTTAGGAGGGTCTTTTGGTACATAATATGAAGTCAATGGTCTATGTTCACAGGAGGCGAATTGGCAGCAGAGAAAATTAAAATTAAAATTTTTATTTGGGGTCCGCACATGCCAGCTGCCTTGTTATATATTTATGCATATTATGCTTCAACCTGTTCAGTAGACCCTTGGTGTCAATATTTAGGGAATTTTCCAGTTGTATGTAAGAAATTGGGTGAGATAAATGTGGCCAATTGCAATTTTTTTAGGCGATTTTCAGAAATGTTAAAACTCCTGCCATTATTGCTAAATTTAGGAAAGGATTGCAGCTTGGTGCTTTGTAGTAAAAAGACATGCATACCCAATTTGGATTCGGGGGGGTGTGTACTTTCCAAAAATGTATGGTTTTTGGGGGTGAACTTTTTTCTAACTTTGCCCCCCTCAAAATGATGTAAATCTGTTGATTTTGCAGTACCTGAAATGACAGACCATATGGGGTTCTTCGTTTTGGGACTTTTATATGCCACGTGCTTGGGTACACCTATACATATTAGGCATCAAACTGTTCAGAGGACCCTAGGCTTTCATATTTGGGGTGAATTAGCTTGATACCTAAAAGTATGTGTGGAAATACGATGCTGCATGGTGGAAATTCTGAGGTGATTTTTGGAAATGTCACCAAATTGCTAAATTTAGGAAAGGTTTTCGGCTTGGTGCTTTTGAGTAGAAAGACATGCATACCCATTTTGAATTTGGGGGAATGTGTACGTTCTGAAAATGTATAGTTTTTGGGGGTGAACTTACTTTTTTCTAGCAAACAACAAAGACCGCTCAGAACTCACTGCTCTCTTCTCCCAATCAGGTGCTCAGTCAGCAGCGTCCCCTGCTGTAATATATTAAACTTTCAAGGAATGACGGCACTCTGATAAAGGAAACAGGTTTATTCCAGATTAGGGATGGTAAGCCCTACGCGTTTCGGGAATCAATCCCTTAATCATAGGCATGTGATTAAGGGATTGATTCCCGAAACGCGTAGGGTTTACCATCCCTAATCTGGAATAAACCTGTTTCCTTTAGCAGAGTGCCGTCATTCCTTGAAAGTTTAATGTATTACTTTTTTCTAGCTTTTCCCCCCTCAAAATGATGTCAATCTGTTGATTTTGCAGTAAATGAAATGACAGATCATATGAGGGTCTAGTTTTGGGGCTTCTATATGCCACATGCTTGGGTACACCTATAAATATTGGGCATCAAACTGTTCAGAGGATCCTAGGTGTTCATATTTGGGGTGATTTATCTTGATACCTAAAAGTATGTGTGGAAATACGATGCTGCATGGTGGAAATTTTGAGGTGATTTTTGAAAATGTCACCAAAGTGCCAAATTTAGGAAAGGTTTGCGGCTTGGTACTTTTGAGTAGAAAGACATGCATACCCATTTTGAATTCGGGGGAATGTTTAATTTCCGAAAATGTACAGATGCAGCCACTTGGATTTGTAAGTTAAATGCGTCATGACTCAGGGCTAATTGAAGAAACTGTGTTATCTAAAGTTATCTTAATTCATTTAATGCATTTAACCTTTTCATTAGCATACCAAAGCACGATTGTTTTCAATGGTGAACTCTTTAATTGGATGGGATGCTGTGACACAATATTCTGTGCTAAGTGGGATAAATGGGATAGATGAGTTAAGTCACGACGCATTAAACACACAAATCCAAGTGGCTGCATCTGTATGGTTTTTGGGGGTGAACTTACTTTTTTTCTAACTTTGCCCCCCTAAAAATGATCCTTAATTAGAGTATATTAACCTAAAACAGATAATTATAATATAAACTTTGGAAAGACTGAATTAATGATTAATTAAACACAAGAAAATATAGCTGAACATTCCTCTTAGTATATAGCCAGGGGATTGACAGGTCCACAGCCCTTTTTAGGGTAGTGATCTGCTCACTGCAGGGTAATCTCATGGAAAGTTTGTGGTAGACAGGTTGTAAATGTAAGTATAAAAACTAAAACTTACTATAGGTCCTACTCCAGCAGTTGTCAACCTGGGAGTCACCTAAGGGGTGTCCAAACTTCAAGACCATTGTCCGGACAGGGTGGGTTAAAAAATAGTGTTGCTGCTGCCATATGTTATTAAGGGAATGCACAGTAGCTGACAATTCTGGGAGCACCTAGTGCTATTGGTGCTATTAGTGCTATTGGCTGCTTCCGGGTAAGAAAGAGTACTCCAAGTTGAGTAGAGGGAGCTGAAGACTGAATGCAACGTCTCCTGATGGGCTTCCTCTGATTGGTGGATTTTTGCTTTTTTTGCTTCTGCCAGACTCCTCGATATTTACATTACGATTCATAACAGTAGCAAAATACAGTTATGAAGTAGTGATGGGGGAATTTATTCGCCAGGGGCGAATTCGCCGTGAATTCTCGCTGGCGAATAAGTTCGTTTTTGACGCGCGACTTGTTTCGCTAATTTTTTCGCCAATTTGCGAATTTCGCTGGAAATTCGCTAATTTTTCGGCGAAGCGAAACGGGTGAGATTCGCCCATCACTATTATGAAGTAGCAATGAAAATTATTTAATGGTTGGGGGTCACCACAACATGAGGAACTATATTAATGGGTTGTGGCTTTAGAAAGGTTGAAAACCACCATCCTAGTCACTTATATGCAGTCTGTAGCTATTGTCTTATTGAGACTTTATTATGATTATTTATTCAGAGTGCCGTTTTATTAAAGAGGTAGTTAGATGGGTATTACATGTTCTGATAACGTTTTTGTATTTAAAATAGTCCAGGTTTCTCTTTTTGCAAGTAGGTCTATCATTGTTGTTGATCTATTATATCCATTAAAATAAATCAATATCCTCTGATCTGCAAACTTTCAAGAACGAAGGTATGTCCCCAGGAATGATAGAGTTTCAGGCTTTCCATCTGTAGCTGTATGGAGAATGGAAAACCCCATCTATAGATTATTCCTTTTCTTACTGCTTCAGTTAGAAGTTACTTTTAACGTGCATCATTTGATATAAATGTATTCTCTAATATAACATTACACAGCACTCTTTATTTTGGTATTAATGGTTAAAGGCAATTATACAAAAAATATTTTATTAGATACTTATCATTATCAATGTAGACTAATATGTAAAGCTCTGGAGTAAATATTTTATTGACAGTGCTTTCTTACATACAGTATCTTTCCATGACAGCAGTAGGTCAATATAATGTCAATTGAGAGAAGCATCCAAATGGCATAAATACTAAAATTGACAATAATGACATGAAAGAGAAAATGAGCATTGGATTTTTCAGGCTGTGCCATAGTTCTACACAGAGCAAATATAACAGCCTGTGGTTCATTCAAAATCAACCAACAGAGAACATTGTATCTAAATCTATTTATTGTCTGTACTATCCACATGTGCTTTACATCACTGAATGGCCACCCAGGTACATGCATAATACACATAATAATGCTTCCACAGTACATTAAACATCCAGCAAATATTTATGCAAGCTGTTTATTTATCCTAGAAAAACACTCCCTGCACAGATATCACTGCATGTATTTCTTACTATAATTTATTGATATGATATTTTGGGCTGATACCGGCAAAGCTTAAACCAAAGATATTGTTTATTCAGGGTATACTTCCTATAAAAAATGCAATACAATTGCTATTTCTATCAATACCAGCATACTGTATATTCATCTTAATATTGTCTACAAGATGTTTTCCATCCAAAACATATCACTAATTTTTGTCAGTTTTCTGACAAAAAAACTCATGGTAGACATGAATGTGGGGCACTGGAAAACAGACTTTTTATGAACTGTATGCTATAATGGATTAACATCCCCCTTCTTTAAGAGAAAAAGAAAGTTGGGGGTTAATAAATCGAAAACTCAAATTGAGTTCTCAGGCAAACCCTTCCAAAAAAACTTGAACATCATGTAGGCTTTAAACATTTTTGCTGTTTGTATAAGAACATCATTTTTTTTGAGGAGTAGAAAATTGCTAGAAGCATGGTTCCCATTGTAACTATTCTATGAATGCTCCTTGTATAGAAGCTGGGAGCTGTCACAGTGAAAATAACAATTCCAACTAAACATAGATTGACTCTTGTTTAACAAGGCCAGTTAATCATAGCAGGTGACTTAATTTGAAATTGACTAGGCATTTAGCATTTCCACAAAATCGTTAGATTCAAACGATGCATTCAAAAGTTTCCAACAATTTTTTGATCAAAAATTGATCTATTTGATCAAAAAAAGGTAAATTTTCGATCGAAAACCCACTTTAAAAAATTTGATCGTTGAATTTCGAATTTTTTTCAATTCAAAATTCAACCCTTAGTAAATCTGCCCCAGAAACTTTCATAGAATGCTTATCTCAAATTCTAAAGAAAAATAGATTTGAACAATCAAAAAGCCCAACAAATATAAGAGATCGATCGATAATTCATTAAATTTTCCCCCAAATTGTGTATAAAATATAAAACTTAAGGGCACATTTACTAAGGGTCTAAGTTAATTTTTGAATAAAATTTTTAAAATTCAGGTTTCGCAGTAATTTTGGGCTACTTCGACTATTGAATAGCCCAAAATTTGATTCAAATTGAAAACATTAGAAAATTCTAATTTCGAAGTACTGTCTCTTTTTTTAAATCATTCGAATCGTTAGATTGGCATGATGCGATCATACAATTTGAATTCGAATGAAAATGGACCTATTTGTTTGAAAATGGCCGCCCAAAATTTTTTTTTTCATTCAACCAAAAGTAAATCTGCCCCTTAAAGTCTCAAATATGGCATGGTCCATGGGCACTAAAGCAACTGATCTCAGGACTCAGGAATGTTAATATATTCCATTTAATATGTTGCGTGGGGTGGTGTATTTCATTTTGGTTACATATGCTATTTTAACAACTGCACTGTGAGCAGATTAATGAGCTACAATTCTAGCTGTTCCTTAACATCTCATCGTTTTAATAATTTACATAAATTGAAAGCATTCTTTCCAAAGGAAAAAGAGGGAAAATGTTTTACATTGACTAGATTCATAATAGGGCTAATGACCACATGTACACCCATGAGTGCAGTAAGCAAAGTGCATTTATTTTTTAAATTGCCATTTGTTACCCACAATGCAGCTTTTTCCCCAGAATTTCGAAATTGTGGTTGTCACAAAGGTTGTCCAAATTCACCAAAATTGATGCAACTGCACTGCACATGTGTCAAATAGTGATGGGCGAATCTCCTGAGTTTCACTTCGCCGAAAAATTTGTGAATTTCCAGAGAAATTCGCGAATTGGCGAAAAATTTGCGAAACTAGTCGCGGCACGCTTTTGACTCGCATCGCGTCAACTTCGACACGTCGTGACGTTTTCGACGCAGCACGTCAAAAATTACGTGCAACTCGTTTTTTCGGCAAATTTTCACTGGCGTTTCGCGAATCGCGGGAATTTGCCGCAAATTCGCCCATCACTAGTGTCAAATACTTTGGAAGTCTGCAAGGCATTATTTGTGGTATACAGCATGTGCACCCTATTCTTTCAGCGAAGATTGACAGGAACTTTAAAAAAGTACTGTACTATTAATGAAAGTGCTGTTAACTGCAAATATGATAGAAAGTCTGTATATTTGTGCTTTAGGTGTTGAATAAAACCCACTTTGAGCTATGCCACCTAAGGACACACAAATTTGAGTAAGTAAAGAGCTGTAATATTTCATTTTTGGATTCTGTAAATGTCAGAGGAATATGTTGTCTGGGTCAAAATATGATAGTGTGAAACACTAAAAAGTAGTTAATGTGGGAGCAAAGGGCATAAACTCGGAAAAAGTTGAAAGCATTCATTATTTCACAATTTAACTGTAATAGAGATTGATAGCACTACATAGTTGACTATTAACAGATATTGTATGTAAAACAGTCACAATCTATTTTGCATGTGGTTTCATATTTTCCATTGAGGCTAATAGCACTAAAGAAATATCCTGCTAAGAAACGACTAGTATTGAGGCTCTTTCTTGTGAACATACATTTTTATAATTTAATTTGTGAAACAACAGCAAAACAAAAATGCAATCGAAAAAAAAGCAGAACTAAACCCTAAAAAAGTGAATATGGCTAAAAATGCCATATTTATAAAATTACCTTATTGCATCAGCCTAAAGTCTCAGCTTCTCAATAGCTGTAAGGTGTAGTACTTTTTTAGCCATTTGAAAAAAATCAGAAAATGTAAAGTTTGGTGATACCTTTTACTGGCTAACTGAATAAGTAACAATTGCAAGCTTTCGGAGCACACAGGCCCCTTGTCAGGCACAATACAAAAAAACCCCCTAACCCTTCTCAATAGCAGCAAAGATCTAGGATTTCAAACATGTCACAGGGATTCACCAATTTGGAAGGTGTCTGCTCAGTGTGCTTTGAGCTGTTGTTGAGTAGCTGAGCTTAGGGGTTGTTGCAAATTGTCAAGCAGAAAATTAGGCTTGCCTGTAATATACTGTAAGTTGGTGCTACAGGGCTGATTATCAAACTCTGATGCTAATTGCACTGCTTTCTGTGCTGCTATGTAGTATTATCTATATTAATTACTTATCAGTCTTATATTATGACATTTCTATTCAATATTCAATGTGTACTGTATATTTTGAGAATATTTTTAAGCTCAGTAAGTGACAGCAGCACAGAGCATGTGCAGTGAAACAGCAGAAAAGAAGAAGGGGTGCTACTGGGGCATATTTGTAGGCACAGATCTTCTCTGCTAAAGGGCTGTGGTTGCCTTGGGCTGGTACAGAAACCCAAAACATAATGTGTGACATTTCTAGTCTACTTCTTTAGTTAAGCTTTAGTTCTCCTTTAAACAACAATGAAGTGTTGCTACCAAAAATATTGTGGAACCCTGAATAATGTACTTCATGAAAGATTTGGCCAAATCCCAAAAATAATTAGAATCCTAATATGTATAAACAAATTACAGAAAGAAAGGGTTAAATAGAGCTGTGTATGTAGAACACTGTACACTAGTGATGGGTGAATTTATTCGCCAGGGCCGAATTTGCGGCGAATTCGCGAATCACCAGCGAAATTTCGCCAAGCAAAATTTCGCCAAAATAACGAGTCACATTTTTTTTGACGCGACGCGCGCCGAAAATGACTCGACGCGCGTCAAAAGCGTCCCGCGACTCGTTTCGCAAATTTTTCGCCGATTCGTGAATTTTTTGACGAAGCGAATCGCGGGAGATTCGCCCATCACTACTGTACACATTTTTGTTTGTCAAAAATCTTCCAATAACTTTGGATCCTGTACAGAATTTATTGTTTTTTAGTATTACAGGTATGTGATCCATTATTTGGGAACCCATTATTCAGAAAGTTCTGAATTAAAGAAATGCATTCTCATAGATTCTATTTTATCCAAATAATCTAAATTTTTAAAACTGATTTCCTGATTTCTCTGTAATTATATAACAGTACCTTGTACTTGATCCAGACTAAAATATAATTTATTATTGATTGAATGAAATATGTTTACATGATTTTCTAGTAGACTTAAGTGGCAGAAATTCCACAGTTCCCACAGTGGGTTGCAGTTATAGACTTAAGGGATAAAGATCCAAAGTACAGAAAGATCCTTTATTTAGAAAACCCCAGGTCCTGAGAAATCTAGAAAACAAGTCCCCATACCTACAAACACAGAGATAGACAATTATCACTACTCATGTAAATTCTTCAGCCAATTCTGTATCCAAGTACTTTATAAAAAGTATGCTTGGGGCAAATATTCCTTAATTTAATCAGTAACCTTTTGTACAGTAATTTGTACAGTAATTATTACAAAGTAAATCACCTCTTCTGATAACTGCTTAAAAACAAGTCAAACCCTGATAACACATATCCTTAACTGAAAGTGACATCAAACTTAGTGAAGAGCCTTGTTTGCCAGGGTCAGTGACCCCAGTTTAGGGGCAGATTTAGTAAGGGTCGAATTTTGAATTGTAAAAAAATTCGACCATCAAAATTTTTTAAGCGCTTTTTCGATCGAAAAGGGATCGAATACATCTGTTTTTATTGAATAAAAAATCCTTCAAACTGTTCAAATACATCGTTCTATTCAAACAATTTGAACAATTTTTGAAAAAATCCTTTGAATTTCAAAAATAATCCTTAAAGGTCCCAGGAGGGCCCCCATAGGCTAAAATAGCAATGTGGCAGGTTTAAAGTGGCGAAGTGTCAAATAAATTTTTTTTAAAAGAGACAGTACTTTGAAATTAGAAAATTAAAATTTTTTCAATTGAAATTGAATTTTGTGGTATTTGATAGTCGAAGTAGTCAAAAATTACTTAGAAAATGCTACATATTAAAACTCAGGATGTAATAAAAATGTATGTACACTTACATGTGGATAAACTGTAACATTAGATATTCCTGACAAATGGAAAAAAATGAATCTTTGGTTACTGATGTGCATATTGTCTCAAATAAATCTTTGGTTACTGAAGTGCATATTGTCTCAATGCCTATGAAAAATGTACGGCTGACAATAAAGTGACATTAAAGGATAATATACAACCAAAAATGTGAGTGTGCTAAAATTGCACAAAATTAGTGTGAATATTGACTCGCTCCTTGCACTTAGTGTAACTTTTCGATTGCCAATGCATCCAGTTTACCTCTTCTTCCAAATTGTACAGACGTGCACTTACTGACACTGAGTAATTCTTAATGTATGTTACCAGAACATTGAATGTGGCAGTTGTGGTGTTTATAAAAATGGCCTGCAGAGGTCACTGTGCACGAGTTATGCTGTGTATATACTGTCTATGCTGTTTAACAAGGAAAGAGTTTACATTACTGTTGTGTAATGGCTGCATGAACCTGCTAATAAATCCCTGTTATGCTCATCCTCGGCTATCAAAACACAACAAATTTGGTGATTAGATGTCTCTTCTACCTCTGCAGCAGTCTGCAGCTTTTCTTCCAAACCCTGGTGAGCCTGCCATACCTTTTACTGCTTGGATCCGTATGTTTGAAAGTTACATTACTGCTGCTGACCAAGGGGAGATTTCTGCTGCTAGAAAACGTGCTTTACTAGTGATGGGCGAATTTATTTGGCAGGCACGAATTTACGTCAAATTCCAACGATTCACCACCGGAATAAATTCGTGAAACACCAACGAAAATTCGCTGGCATAAAAAAATGAGACTTGCGTAGAAATTGGCGTGATGCGTGCCGAAAATTACGCAACGTGTCAAAAAATGAGACGCGACTTGTTTCGCATATTTTTCGCCAATTCGCGAGTTTCCAGCTAAATTTTTTGGCAAAGTGAAACGGGATAGATTCGCCCATCACTATGCTTTACTTACTGCCTGGGAGCAGAGGGACAGCGTATATTCTATACATTACCATCACCTGATGAAACTTATCAAACTGCTCTTACGGTTATAAAGAACTTTTTCATGCCAAGATTAAATGTGGTTGCTGAAAGATATAAATTCCACCAACATGGACAGTGTAAAGGCGAATCCACAGAACAATTTGTAGCAGCTTTGAGAGAGCTGGTTGTTTCCTGTGAGTTTCTAACAGATGAAATACTAAGAGACCCAATAGTGGGGAAAACAAACACATCGCAAGGCTGCTCCTAGAGCAGGATTTAAAGTGGACCCGTCACCCAGACACAAAAATCTGTATAATAAAAGTCATTTTTAAATTAAACATGAAAACCAATTTCAAATTTGTATTAAAGCATTCATAGCTGTTTTAAGCTCATTTAAAAATCTCAGCTGTCAATCAAATATTGCCTGCCACTCCTCTATGCTTAGGCATAGAGGCGGGGCAGATAATTACTTTTACTTTCCATTCAGCACTTCCTAGATATCTCTGCACTGCTCCCCACATTCCCCCAGTTCTCCTAACCATTTAATTGTATAGCCAGGGCATGGGCATAGACATTGGGTCCCCCATTCTGGTGCAAAACAAGATTCTGAGATGATGCAAGGCTTGTCTTAATAACAGTGTCCACAAAATGGCTCCTGCCTGCTTGCTATAATTATGAATTTCCAGAACAAAGAAAACAAGATTAAAATAATGTATATAGTGTAATTAATGTTCATTTTGCTTGACTAATGTGACAAAATATGATTTTGAATATTTTTTTGGGGTGATGGGTCTACTTTAACCCTTGCAAAGGCTATTACGGTTGCTAGCCAAATTGAAACAGCAGTGGCAAAGGCTAAAACTCTCAGTCAGGAAACTGATGGGAATGGACTGACTGTGAATCCAGTACTGGGGACTAATAATGCACAGTCACAGGCAAAATACAGTGCTAAGGATAGGCATTCACTGCAAAACCGTGCAACAAATACAAATAAAAAATACTGCTTCCACTGTGGTTCAACACAACACACTGCAAACTATGCTACATGTTCTGCAAAAGCTGTACAGTGCCCCAAATGCTCAAAGTCAGGTCACTTTGCTATGGCCTGCCGTAGTTCTGCTAAAAATGTTCATGAACTCACTACTACAAATGTTACAGTATTCAGTGTGGAAAGCAGAGACATTTATTCCAGACAAGTTTATATGCACTGTAAAAGTCAATACAGCTAGTAATGGGCGAATCAGCATCGAAAAAACGGACGCCGGTGCTTCCAAAACGAATTTGCCGCAGGTGAATAAATTTTCCCATCACTAAATACTGCATCTGCTGACAAGGGCCACTCAATTAACCTGATGCTTAATACAGGTCCAGCTGTTTCTATACTACCAAAGGATATTTTCTTGAAATACTTTGCAAAAGATACACTTGTTGCACCTGCCCTGAGACTGGTTAGTTATTTAAAGGATCCAATCCCTGTGCTTGGTTGCTTGCCATTGACTGTACAATTTTAATCAAATACTGCAAAATGTGACTTTTAAACTTTGAATAAGGGTACTGCTAAACTTGAAAGGGATCTACAATTGGTGGATGGTCTCATTACTACAGCACCAGTGCCTGCCACATAGCCTGTGTCTAAAATTTCACCACAAAGCAACACTTCAAACTTAAGTTGAGACCAGAGGTAAAACCAGTATGCCAGAAATTGAAGTGATTGCCCTACTCTATAAGGGAGACTGTCTCACAGGAACTAAAGAAACTGGTAGAGCAAGATGAGATTGAAAAATCAGAATCCTCCGAATGAGTTTCACCAATTGTTGCAACAAAGAAGAAAACTGGAGGTCTACGATTGTGTTCTGATCTCCATGAACCTAATAAAGTAGTTGTTATGGATAATCGTCCCTTGCCACACATAGATGAAATATTTTCTGAACTATTTTCAGAGGAGCAAAATTCTTGTCTACTCTGGATCTTCAGAGTGCTTATTATCAAGTATTACTGCATGAGGAAAGCAGAGACCTCAATTCATTTATCACCCATGATGGTTTGTTTCAGTTCAAGCGTGTACCTTATGGACTGGCTTCAGCACCGAGTTGTTTTCTATACTTCATGACATACTTGGTGTACAATGCTACCTGGATGATATAATTGTCCCAGGACTCCCAGCTCCAACTATGGATCCAACTATGGATCTTCATGACAAGTACCTAGAAAAGGTTCTGAAATGCATTGATTCTGCAGGACTGAAACTGAACCTTTCCAAATGCCACTTCAGACAAACTCAACTGTCATTTCTGGGTCATATAATTTCACAAGAGGGATTACTGCTGGACCCTGACCATGTCAAGGCTGTTACATAAGCACATACTCCATCTGATTACCAGACTTCATGAGCTTTCTTAGGTCTTACTTCAGTTATGGAACCACTTAGAGCACTACTACATGGAGCTTCAAGTCTGGTTTGGTCAGAGACTGCTCAACATAGCTTTGAAATAGTGAAACATAATTGGGAACAGTCCAGCACTAGCTGTATTTGATCCAGCACTATCCACTATGGTTACTACAGACTGTTCAGACTATGGCTTTGGTGCAATTCTCACACAGATCCATATTGACCATTCAGAGAAAACTTTTGCATTTGCATCCAGAACACTTACAGAGGTATGTGGTGTTTATACAAATGGCCTGCAGTACTATCTATACGGTTTAAGAAGGAAAGAGTTTATGTTACTGTTGTGTAATGGCTTCATAAACCTTCTTATACTCTGATCATCCTCAGCTATCAAATTACAACAGCAGTAATTGCACAGTTCCCACAGTGGGTTGCAGTTATAGACACCATAGACATTTGCCCAGTGAACTGGATGCTGCATGCTGTACTGTAGTCATAATGGAGCCATTTAAGTTTATGAAGTGTATATACCTTTGTATATACCTATCAATATATTTCAGGCTTCAGAACTCTTTGAAAGGAATTGTTCAGTATAAAAATAACAACTGTATAAATAGATAGGATGTACAAAATAAAAAAAAATGTTAGTTAGCCAAAAATGTAATCTGTAAATGCTGGAGTGGCTGGATGTCTAACATAATAGCCAGAGCACTACTTTTTGCTTTGCAGCTCTCTTGTTTTCCACAGTTTGGTTACCAGGCAGTAACCAATCAGTGACTTGAGGGAGGGCACATGGGCCATAGCTTTTGAATCTGAGCTGAATGCTAATGATCAATTGCAAACTCACTGAACAGTTTTGTCCCATGCTGCCCACCCTCAAGTTGCTGACTAACTCAGAATTAGAGAGCTGAAAAGCAGGAAGTTGGGTTCTGTTCTGTTATAATAGACATCCAGTCACTCCAGTCTTTATAGTTTACAATTGACTAACTGACTATATTAAAAAAAAAATATTTTACACAGCCTATTTACCTAGTTTTTATTTTTACACTGAACTGTTACTTTAAAGGCTATGAGTCAAGATTGATGCACACCAACGCTTGATTCGACGTGATTCACTTGCTCCGAGATTTTTACACTTGTGCTGATGTTGATGTGCACTCCCTAATCATGCTAGCTTATCAAGGCAGTCCAATATATTCTGTAAAACTTCACTGGAAATTTCAAACCTTTTTATCAGCTAGAAAATATAGTTTAGATACGATTAATTCCCACCTTAATAAATACTTCAAGACTAACTTACCTGTTGCCTCGGAAGTACTACAGAGTGTCCACAAAGCAACACTGCACTGGCTTCATAGCCAAGTTTCATATTACTGTAAGTAGCAGGTTTGGCTACATTTTCTCTAAAACTACAAATGGTACATCATTTATTCAAATTTCTGTATAAATAGCATGAAAAATAAAAGTGCAAAAGGAACCCAAATACCTCTAAAAGCTTGAATTAAAAAAGTACTTTAATTAATAGGAAGAGGACAACTACCATTCACCTCGACAGGTTATACTGTAGTTAACGAAACTGTGTATGTATAAATCTTTTTTTTTTGTGGTTTTTAACACTTGGGGACCTATTTATTTATCTATTTTTTAGAGGCAAACTTCAGAAGCACTTCTATTGTTTATATAAATAAGCTGTTGTGTAGCCATGAGGGCAGCCATTCAAACGAGAAAAGGCTCAGATAAGCTCTGTAGAACATAATGTTATCTGTTGTCCATTACTTATCCTGTGCCATATAGCCGTTTTTGAATTTCCGCCATTGCTACTTAGCAGCTTCCTTATATGAACTAAAGCAGTGTTTCTGAAGCAAACAGATTAGTTTTAAGAGCGCAAGGCAACACTACATGATATTTTCTTTACTTTAAACACTTTCATTTTTTGGTGTTACTGTTCCTTTAAATAGATGAGTTAAGGCTGTGATGAAACAAGGATTGGTATTGCGGAGAAGTAATAGCATCAAGCGGGCAGGTGGTAAGGTAAGAAGAGGCCAAATGTTTTGAGACTTCCTCATCAGTAACAGGGATGAAAGAGCACAGGAGAGACTGGGGAGTGTGGATGAAGGGTGGTGGAAGCCTAAGGGGGTTGAGTAGTGTAATATCCCTTCTTGTAGTGTCAATTTTGTTATCAAAGGCCATCTTCTATCAAGTCCATATTAAGAGAATTGTACAGTTTTTATTAAAGCAGGACTTTGTACTTAATGGTAAGCTTCCAGAAGACCAGGTTGGTGTCAGAACAATCCTATCTTCCTTATTTAAAGGGGTTGTTCACCTTTGAGATAACTTTTAGTATGATGTAGAGAGTGATATTCTGAGACAATTTGCAATTGGTTTTCAGTTTTTATTGTTTGTGGTTTTTGAGTTATTTAGCTTATTATTCAGCAACTCTATAATTTGCAGTGTCAGCAATTTGGTTTCTAGGGTACAAATTACCCTAGCAACCCTGCATTGATTTGAATAAGACCCTGGAATATTAATAGGAGAGGGACTGAATAGAATGAAAAGTAATAAAAAGTGGCAATAACAATACATTTGTAGCCTTACAGAGCATTTGTTTTTAGATGGTGTCAGTGACCCCCATTTGAAAGCTGCAAAGAAACTGAAGAAAATTGCAAATCATTAAAAAACTATGAAAAATAAATAATGAAGACCAATTGAAAACTTTCTTAGAATTGGCCCTTCTACAATATACTAAAAGTTAACATTTTAGGAGGGGTATGAGGATCTGAATGATAGAAAAAAATCCTTATATTTCAAAGGGTGTCAATTTTTATTATTTGGGGCAAAAATATATAAAATGCTCTTGCCATAAAAAGTTTCTGGCACCACTCTCATTGTGTCCTCTAAGTTCTCAAAGCAGTTCTACTTTTGCATGTTATTATTTTCCACATACATACACAAATTCAAAATGACAAAAAGTAATTTACTGTGACCCCAGACACAAGTGTTAGAGAACTAAGGGACAAAAAACTTGCCCATAAATGATCATTTAAAAAGTTATTGCAGAAAGTCTGTCTGCCCTCTACTAGGTAGTGCCTGATGCAGACACTAAAAAACTACTCTTCAAAATATGTACAATTAAACTTACCTATAGGTCATGTTGAACATTTTTGATAGTTTTGTTTTAGCTGAACTAAAGATTCATCAAGTTTATATATTTAAAGATAGGGAGGACCACGTCATTTGTTCAATATGGTACCAGTATTAAATGTATGTTTGCAAATGCAAGAAATCTGACTGGTAAAATGGGAGAGCTGTCGGTTCTGGTGCTGGAGGGGTACTTTGTTTTGGAGGGACAGAGGCAATAGAAAAGGAGGAGGGTATGTCTGTTAAGCAGGATTTAAAAGCTTATATAAAGGAGGGGGTTATGTTAGAAAATGAGGGAGCAGAAATCTTATGGGTAGAGTTCTTCACCAATTTTAATTAATAGTAAAAATATGCAGGTTGTGAGTATTGCTCCTTTAAATAATGGTACCAGTATGGTTGTAACAGATACAGAAATAGAGAATTTTACTTACCTACTTGACGTAAATTCCTTTTCTTCTAGTCCCGAC
>CM044431.1:64441799-64466227 GCA_024363595.1 Xenopus borealis
TCCGGATCTGGGAGGGGCAATACCCCCATGCGTACTGACATGGAGGGACGTGGAAGAAAAGGCAAATGTGCTACAGTAAATCAGTTCTTTTCTTCAGTGTATACAATAGAGTAGTGATGGGCGAATTTATTCGCCAGGGGCGAATTCGCGGCGAATTCCCGCTGGAGAATAAATTCACGAAACTCCAGCAAAAATTTCGCTGCCAAAAAATTTGCCCAAAAATTTTGACGTGACGCGGCGAAAGTGATGCGCCGCGCGTCGGAAACGACGCGACGCGCCAATTCGTGAATTTCCCTGGAAATTCGCGAATTTTTCGGCGAAGCGAAACGCGTGAGATTCGCCCATCACTTTCAATAGAGGAGTCTGAATTCCCAGGCTCACTTCATAGCTGCATTGATGGCTCAGTTCAATCTAGTCAGTGGCTGATTTGATTAATAAAGTTTTAATGAAAATTAATGTAAACAAGGCTGCAGGGCCTGATGACATACACCCCCGGGTTCTAAGAGAGCTTAGTTCAGTTTTAGATCAGCCCCTATTTATGATTTTCTCAGATTTGTTTTCATCTGGTATGGTACCTATGGATTGGAGAAAATCTGATTTCATTCCAATATTTAAAAATGGATTACGATCTCAGCCTGGCAATTATAGGCCAGTAAATTTGACATCTGTGGTAGGCAAATTATTTGAAGGCTTGTTAGGGGATTACATTCAAAATATTGTCCTAATGAATGGCATTAAGAGCAGAAATCAGCATGGCTTTATGAAGGATAGGTCATGTCAGAGAAATTTGATTGTTTTTTTATGATGAGGTAAGTAAGATGCTGGACAGTGGGGAGGGGGCAGTAGATGTGATCTACAGTATTTGGATTTTGCCAAAGCATTTGGTACCATGTCCCACAAATGACTCTTTTCTAAACTAAGGTCTGCTGGGCTTAATGCAGTTGTTTGCACATGGATAGGAAACTGGCTACAGGATCGGGTACAGAGGGTGGTTATTAATGGTACATTCTCTGCTTGGAGTAAGTTTCTTAGTGGGGTCCTCAAATTTTAATTTCTTCATTAATGACTTAGGGGATGGTATTGTAAGTTATGGAAGATAGCTCATAGTACAAGTTCTACTAGTCCAGGGACTAGTCAGATTGCCATTTTGGAGTGAGGAAGGATGGTTTTTTTGCAATCCTCTGGATCACCTAGCAGTTAGGCAGGTTAAAGATAGTTAAAAGGTTGAACTTGATGGACATGTATCTATTTTTCAACCTAACTTACTATGTTACCATGTGGTTGCTATCAGCCAAACTTGGATTTATGATAAGTAAGCCTAATTATTATTTTTATTATAAACACTACAATTAAAATGCAATTTATGTAGCTGTAACAAAACAACAGACAATAGAAATAGAATATATGATGGATATAAAATAGTTATATATTGAATAAATTCAGGTAGTATGAAGTTACAAACAAAAATACAGCAGATGCACAAATGATTATTGTCGATAATTTACAGCCCTTTTCTAAAAAAAGCTACAAGTGTGGCCTTGTGCAGATACTTTACTTGTTAATGGTATTTTATAGCACATTTTCTCAAAAGCACACTATTTATGATCATTTTTAATTCAATATTTTATAGTGGCCATCATTCTAATGGAAACAGAGATTACAAAGGATTTGTTCCCACTGACTCAAAGATAAGTCTTTAAAGAGATGGCTGGATATGCTAAAAAGTAGTAGACCATTAGCCAAATATCACAAAATTAATTATGTTTTGATATTTAATTTTTTAAAAAGGTTACAGTTGTAATTTGCCATTGTCTGACCCACAACACAAATAAGAAACTAAATTATTGTGTTATTTTAGTAATATTTTATATGAATATATATGCAAATATGGTTCATTACCCGAGAATGCTTATATGCTATATATATATATTGTCCCACAGTACCAGCACTCATGACGTTCTCACAGCCAGTGGTGCAGGGTCAAGGTTGCATAGATACAGGAAGAAGGACCAGCACTCACTGTTACAAATATTCAAGGTGTTTTATTTCTGTTTAGTGCATCTCAATCCGACGTTTCGGTCCCACCTTGAGAAAGGTCCCCAGGTGGGACCGAAACGTCAGATTGAGATGTGTTTGCACCAAACAGAAATAAAACACCTTGAATATTTGGAGTAACAGTGAGGGCTGGTCCTTCTTCCTGTATATATATATATATATATATATATATATATATATATGTTTTGTTTTTCTCAGTTGCACCATATCATTTTTTTTTTATGGTCAGAACTGGTGAGTATGAAACATGGTTTTGCTGTAGTTCCAGTTCTCATTCTGATCAATAACAACTGACAACTTGTAAAATATCAAAATGCTAGTTTTAATAAAATTCTTTCAATTAATACAAACTGCTTATTTCATAAGCTGTATTTCATCATATATATAATGCCTATTTCATGTAAATAAAGGCTGCACAAACCATTTGCAAATGCAGGCCTATAGTTACTCAGCTGAGGTCTTTCTCATACTGACTAATGCATGATTTGAGGTTTCTGTCACTAATGTACTACTTGGGATGATACATTAAAAGAAAAACATGCATATTATGCTTAATTCATACATTTGTATATACTACCAGGGTATTGTCTTATTAATTTTGCATTGGCATCAGCATGTTTTGAAAGAAACTCTTCCGACTCACAAGCACTTACAAAATGTACTATTCCCTGTAAAATACTAAGCTAAAACGGCAAAACACACACACACAAAGGATAAAAAAAGATACCATGCTAAGGTCATCCACCAACTAATAGAAGCATGATGACTTCTGCCTTAAGGGCAAGCACAGCTCTAGAGGCAGATGTACTTTACTACACAGCAATTATGACTCTCCTATTGTATACAGAACTCACTCTTAGTGGTAAAGAAAAAACCATGCCCTTGAGGCATGAGTACATCACCTTATTTCTGATCATTCTGATACTCTATAGCTGAAATACAGTACATTCTATAAATTACTTAAAAATAGCACTCTTTTAACATTCTTTGAAAACTGCTGTATGCAGTACAATAATAATTCTTTGTACTGCATACATATACATTTGAAACTGAAACATGATAATAATATTTTGAAAGCATATAACCTATTTGGGATTCATTTTATAAATCAACAAGTTAAATTGTTGTATAAGACATAAACTTGCAAATTATTTAGATGAACACAAAGAAGACCAGGCTGGGAGGTAAAAGAGGTTTGGCAAAAAAAAATGTGAAAGCACACTGTCCATATGCATGATGCAGGCCCAAATCTGTATAATTTGGCAAAAAGGAGCAGATGTAACAATTCACCCTGGTGGTCTAGTGATGCGGTGGGGATGCCCACCGAGCCATCAGTGGGGATGCCTGCCAGCGCACATCTTCTTTATTTATAGGTACATGCACACTGGTGTGATGACGTCAGCGCACAATGGCGTGAAATTGAAAGGTATTTAAAGAGACATTTTGAATTTTCTTATTGCCCTTTAGAGGTTTATCTCATTTGAGTTCCTGGTGCCTTGTGCTGTTGTTTGATTCTGATTCCTGTTGTGACCCCTGCCTGACTTTCGTGATCCTGAAACTGCCTGGTAACCAACTCTTCTGTACCTGTATTCCCTCTGATTGATCTCCTGGTTTGCCCCTTGCCTGCCTGACTCCACCTGTACTCTGCCTGCACTGACCCAGCCTGATCTGACTATGCTTTTATGTCTACACCTTGTACTGTAACCTTCTGCCCAAAAGACTTTGTTTTACATTCGTGTCCAGAACCTTTAGCTTTGCACCTCTCTTATTAAGACCTGGCAGCATCCAATTAGCTGAGGCTCCTCCAAAGGTGAAAGGCAGCTTTTAGAGGCAGAAGCAAGAGCCGAGAACAGGGTGCTTAGCATTGGTTCTGGATTTAGGGTGCCGACAGTGACAGCCGATTTCTGAAAGTCTGTATAAAATAATTTCTCTGAATTGTGCTTTTAGTGTAAACACATTTTCATATAGTTATATATACAGCTTTTTCATAATTTATCAAGTTCTAAAATCATAAAAACTACAAATACAAAAGTATGGCGAATAAAAGCTGTTTGACAAAAAGCTGAGGTTATGTAGAAGTCATTGGAAGTTCTCTTTCTTTTCTTACAAAGATCCACCTTTCGTTTGTGGTTTTAGAGGTTTTTGGAAATTACCATATTCATTGTCGAACAATTTTTTTGGTCATTCATGGAAAATTCTGGGTTTATGAATTTTTTCAGCAGCTATTTTTGTTTGTACTTTTTTATTCATAGCATTTAATAAATTTCATGGCATCTGTGATTTTAGAGAGAGTTTAATAAGTGGACCTCACTGTCTTGTCGTCTCAAAAGTTGTGGGTAAATCTAAATCCCCTCTTCTATGAATTGTCCCTATCCTTCTGGGCCAAGGTAAGGACCCGCTCTTCTGGATAACATTTGGTAAGATGACTTGACACCATTTTATTGTAAAACTAAATTTGACATCACTTCAATCAAGGTGAAGTCACTGTTTAGTAGTTTATCAATGGGAATATTGTTAGAATAACTTATCTGAGCATCAGTCTATCAAATAATAATGATGATGAGGAAGTATTATTTTCTCCTTTTATATTTTAGAATAAGGCGGCTTTGCCATTAGTGCATGTAAGGTTTTTTTTCTAGTTTTCATGCTGTAATATGTATCATGGTACTAGAATTCAAGGGAATTCCATCTGTAATTGTTACTTCAAAGAATGCAGCACACAGACTATCAGTAGAATATAATTCACAGAATGGCAACCACTGATGAATCATCATACTGTATAATATAAAAGAATGCTTTTTCTTTACTCTACTTTTTGCCTTAGTCACTGAGAACTTCAGGTGACTTCGAACAGACAGTTAGTAAAGAGGTCAAAATAAATCTATTTGAAATTAGCTAGTAATACAAGTTTAACAGGTTATTTCAGTGTCTAGAGGGTTAAAATGTCTGATTTTATTAAAATCCTAATAACTATTCATTATTAATATTTTAAACATATATCTGAAATTAGCTAGTAGTGAATTTTGGTGAGCAAATGCATTTGTTAAGCCATTATAATTCCAGGGCACCACACTTGGCATTCAATGCCTTATTCTGAAATGCTGCTTCTTTTAGGCAAGTTAATTATATATAATTGAAGTAACATGTTTTATCTGAAAGAAATGTCTCCCTGAAGGAGGCAATGAATAACTAAATAGTGATTATCAGAAAGTAATATGGAAATTTCCCGCTGAAGTTTTTTTCATTTAAATGTAATTCAATTCTATTCTTGTTAAATGCATTATTAAAATATGGTACATAGTAGATTCTACTTTTTTGTGCCCACAAATGAAGTTTAGAGGGTAGAACCCATACAGTATCTAGGAAGTAGTGGTTTCCTGGTAAGTGAAATTATAATGTTTTTGATAATTGGTGATCTCAAATATGACTCCAATACAGCAAACCTTTACACCTGAAAATCTGAAAAAAGATTGAAATGGTTTTTGAAAGGCTTTATCTATAGCTTCCACTATAAAAAAAATACTGATCTTTAATAAATCAAGGCCACAGGTAAGAGTTAAGGCTCTAAGCTTCACTGAAGCAAGGGCTTCTGTGAATTTTGTATAATCTCTGTATATATATATATATATATATATATATATATATATATATATATGCATTTATATTGTATGTGTGTGTGCGCGAGAACAGTTTGGGCACCCCTTGCCTGTAATGAATTTTGTAAGTGAAAATGTATTACTGCAGAAATCAATGGGTTAAAAACAACATGTTCGTGCACAGCTTCATTTATTTAATTTACTAAAATTCATTTTTTTTGGTTTAACAGAATCATTTTTTTTAGCAATTAAAAAAAAGTGTTTTTCCTGATTGTGCTTAAACCACCAAAGATTTGTGATTTATCGTGTTAAAACCTTGAAAAACTCTAATACAAAGCACTGCTTTTGCATAGTCTATGACTATGGATGAGTTAATGTTTCACCTAAAACAGATTTGTGAGAAAATTCTTGTTTTCGCATGTAGTGAATTTGTATTTGGTTTAGGCAGAATAAAATATTTTTTTTCTCATGGAGGAAATGCAAGAAAACAAATACCCATTGACTCCAATGCATTTGGAGCATGAAACAATGTAGTGGAAAATACTCTTAACAAAAAGGCATTTAGAAGCTGTGATCTGTACCAAAGGTGAAGTCATTTACTTAGCAAGTGAATACTTAGTAATATGTTTGTATGTTTACACATGTCACAGTTCTTATTTTCTTAGTTTTTATGGTTTAAAGCTGTATATGCAGATTGGGAAGGGGTAGCAAACGTTTTGCTTTCAACTGCATGAATAATCCATATTATATATACATGTCTATATTGTATAATAGATATCAAAATATCATCAATCAAATGATTGTATATATCAGTTTATTTGCAAACTAAACAGATACTTCTGAGGATTGAAATGGTGAATTTTTCACTAGCCATGGATTCATAAAATAAAAGTCGCCAAAAGAAAAATTTGCCACAAGAAAAAACTCCCATTGACTTTAATGCATTTGGAGAAAAAAAGTCAACATAACAAAAACATTCATGGACTCTAATGCATTTGGAACAAAAACAATTCTCATGCATAAAAAAATCATCTCATGTAAAAAATAAATTTTTGAAAATTTTTCGCCAAAGCAAAATAGAATTGTGGATCATTATTTACAATAAATAATAACTACAAATAAAAGGGTTAGAAAAAAATGTATGCTCAGCAAAAAATGTGTTACTCTATGGAAATACCCATATTTGGGTCATCTTATATATATTTGGGTCATCTTATATGAGCTCGTATATGGATGTATATGCAAAACAGAGAGAGAGCGAGAAACATACTATACTGAGACATTTTATTTATTTTTTAAAGAAAGAATTTAATTTGTTATTAGAACTATAAATGCTGAGACAAATCCCTTCCCACTAGTGATGGGCGAAACGGGCGCGTTTCGCTTCGCCGAAAAATTTGCGAATTTCCAGAGAAATTTGCGAATTTTTCACCGATTCGCGAAACGAGTCGCGCGTCGTTTTTGACGCGTGTCGCGTCTTTTTTTACGCACATCGCGTCAAACGCGACGCGCGACTCGTTTTTGCAGTTTCGAGAATTTATTCGCCAGCGGCGAATCGCGGGAATTCCCACTACAAAGGCACATGCAAGAGAATCCAATGAAGTTATACACTGTCATAGCTATTATAATTTAAACAGGCGAGTGTGTGTTGACTGTAGAAAAACAAGAACATCAGCTAATCAGTCACAAATATGTTCTATTACAGGGATCAGCTATCCTACAAGGTTACTGGATACTGCTGATCATCAGCACATGTCCACAGAAGTATCCAAAATTGCCTGTCTTATTAAGGCAGATATTCTCTGTATACAGCTGCCAGATCAAGGAAGTTTGTACTTGTAGTGTATATGGTTGTTGCTTCTACCTGTCATCAATCCTGGTGGCAGACTGTGTGCTGCTCTGATCTCAGATTTGACCCTGCAGTATATCCTCTTCTTGGACACATAACTGAGTAAATGAATTTGAATTGTGTCTATTTTCAGTATCCCTCAAACATAAATATCTGCCCCCATGCATATTGCAGGTCCAGTTCACATTCACAAAACTGGCATTAAACAAAATACATTGTGATCTGTTGTGAAACATGAATAAAACTCATTTTAAATATTTAATCTTCGACCCACCGACTTTAATTTACTAAACTAGAGGACATTATAGATGTCAAATGTACAGAGTATTATTTTGCTGGCAGATTTAGTGTTACACCTCATTGGGGAATTGACTTGTATAGTTGCTGACAAATGCATGAAACAATGTTATACAATGATATGTTTAAAAGATATGGTGAGGCTAATACACTGGGAAGCCAATATGTTTGTGAACCCTAATGTATTAAATAGCTAGCTTTTCTCCCTGGGCCAGTGCATTGATGGGATTTGTGGTCTTTTCTGTTAAGTGACTTTTATTTGGCCTTGACCTTAAATGTTTATCTACCTTTTCTGAATAAGAAAGAAAATGAATTATGAGCTACAGTAAATAAAAACTAATAAATATCTATTGTTTTTAGCCAGACTCTGATATACAACAGAACTTGCTCAAACTTTAACAACAGAAATAAACATCTCCATTCCATATGGAAAATGTAATTAATTAGAGCTACCATACGCAGGTTATTTAAATTTATACTGACACTAAAAAATGAATTTTAACATATGAATGTACATTAATTGTTACCTATAGGTCATGTTGATCATTTTTTGCTGAAAGGTTTGTTTTTGTATATAACTGTTAGCTGAAATGTCT
Source organism: Xenopus borealis (assembly GCA_024363595.1). Taxonomy (NCBI): domain Eukaryota; kingdom Metazoa; phylum Chordata; class Amphibia; order Anura; family Pipidae; genus Xenopus; species Xenopus borealis. The sequence goes on from CM044431.1 coordinate 64,450,193, forward strand.
AAGCCTGACTCTCTGACACTCTTACACTTTGCCAGCCTAACAGTCCCATCTCAGTCTGTTAGTTACAGTTTCTAATGATAACATATGCCTGCTGCACAAATATGGCAGCCCCCTATTATAGGAACATGGGGGATCAGACAGGTAATGTAAAAGCATCATGCAAATACTTTATGGCAAAGTTAGAAGTAGCTTTCAAAGCCAATATTATAATAGATGTAAAAAATAGTTTAATTTCAGGTGTCAGTATCTCTTTAAGATAGAATCCACAGAACTGAATAGAGATTCTACTGTCTCTTTAAAAAAATTTGAATTCTACACTTCACCACCTTAAAGCTACTGAATTGCCATTTTAGCCTATGGGGGACCCATAGAAAAGGATTTTGCCCAAAATCATTAGAATTGTTCTAATTGAACAATACAGTATATTTGAACGATTCGAACTATTTTTATTCGATCGAAAACGGACCTATTCGGTCTGTTTTCAATCAAAAATGCACTTAAAAAAAATTAGATGGTCAAATTTTGAAGTTTTTTAACTTCTAAATTCGACCCTTAGTAAATCTGCCCCTTAATGTATTTTTTCAAATGATAACGTATTAGTTTCACAGGTGATTCTGATTTTTTCACAAGATATTGCATAGATTGATCCATTTAACATTTTCTCTGTGCAGATATAGCAAAGGAATGTATGTAGGCATAAGATTTCCAAAAATTGATCCCAAATAGACATATGAATAGCACAAAAAATATACATACCTCGGTTTGAAATGTTTAAACACCTTTATTTTAAAAAGGTATTAGTTAGCAAATTTGGACTTGAATGTAAACCACTTGCTAAGCATGTACTGTGTGTTAAGTATTTATAAACTACCTTTGGACAAGTGGGAATAGACATTAAATACTAATTAGAAGATTGCTGAATAATTTTAAATCTAAGTTTTGCTTTTCACTAACCACAAATTGTTAAAGTACAGTATGTGATGATTAAAGAAAAGGAACAGTAATCTTCCAAGCAAAATAAATTACAAATGGAAAAATTAAAGAGACAATAATATGACAGTAGATTAAAAGCAGATTTGTACACAGTTTCTTCTATTATATCAGTCTCTTAGCATAATTTATTTACTAATTTCTTTATGTCATATGACATGAAATATAAAGAATATATTTCACTTGTTTTTCTTGTCGACAGCACTATCTGCTATCTTTTTCTAAGACATATGGGAAGTCCTATTTATCAAAATTTTAATTTTATCACGTTAGAGTTTTTTTCTACTTCAAACAAACTGTAAGGGGGTGATTTACAAACAATCAATTTTTTTTTTTTATAAATTTATGGTTTTCCTATGTTTCCCAAAATCTCTAAAAATTCTATATTATTTATGTGTACAACCAAAAAAAAAAATCTAATACAATGATTTTCTGGGTAAAATTTGTCAAGATCTTATAGAAGGCAATGGGAGCTGTGTTGATCCTATTGGATCTTTTAATCAAGTCACACTTTTTTACAATAGGAATTGTCCAAATTTTTAAAGGATTTAGAGGTATTATTTTTTTTTCGTTTGTGCTTGTTAAATTTGGATCTTTTATACATTTCATTACATTCATGCTTTTAGAGAAAGTCATGGTTTCAAAAAACCTCTAAAACCACCAAAATGAGACTGTTAATAAATATGCCTCCATCGTAAAAATGTTTGCTTACTGTTAAAAAAATGAGAATATAAAAAGTACAATGAAATACAATTATGAAAACTCTAATACCTCAAATTTGTTCTCTGTTTATCATTTTCAATGGGTCAAAAATGTAAAAATCCTGCATTGAATTTTTTTCTTTAATTTACCATAGACAGTTCCCACTGACTTGAAGGGAGGCCACATGGGACATAACTGTTCAGTGAGTTTGCAATTGATCCTCAGCATGCAGCTCAGTTATAGCTCATGTGCCCCCCTCAAGTCACTGACTGGTAACCAATCGGTGGAAACCAAGAGAGCTGTAAAGCAGGAAGTAGTGTTTTGTCTATTATGTTAGACATCCAGTCACACCTTTATACATTACATTTTTGGTTCACTAAATATACTGAAGACATTTTCTATTTTACACAGACTATATTTACTATTTCCCCAGTTTTTATTTTTATACTGAACAATTCCTTTAATTTTTACATTCTTTTGTGGTTAATAAATATTGTACATTAAATTTTGTTGTAATCATAATCTGAATGCAAAAATGGATATGAACATTATTAAATCACCCCCTTAACAAACATCAGAAAATACATAAATTGCTATACTTCAGTAAAAGAATAAACATGTATTTCTTTATAACTAACTGGATGAATAATCATTCATTGACCTGCTATTTGAAACCAAATATTAGGTTGGTTGGTATAGTTTGCAAGACTTGCAGCAACTTAGTGCCTGTTATTACATGAACTTCCATCATCTTGTTGTATGCTGATAAATTATTTGCTAATTGATTATGCTACAGGACTTTTTAAATGTCTCAAGCTTTTAACAGTTGATCAGATAACCCAATCTTCAGCATTAGTTCTTAAGTAAAAACTCTGATAATATCTTTATCTCTTTATCAGGTTAGGATATGGAGCACAAAACAGAGCCCATCTTTATAATTTATGAGTATTTTTAAATGAGAATCACAATTTAAAAGTAAATGTACCATGGCTATGTACAGTAACAACAAGTGATGAGTGAAAGTACCCTATTTCACTAATCTAAAAAAATTGTGAAAACAGTGGAAAAATTATCAAAATGGCAAAATTCTGCTAAAATGTATCCAAATTCTTTTTCGTGAATAGGCATTTTTTATATCACGTTAAATGCATTGGGGGAAATGGGTATTTTTCTGCTGGTGGTGTTTATTCTGGCAAAAATCTGTATTACTTCTACTGAAACTAATGGCATGACAAGACTCCAATGCTGCCATTGGTGTTTTCCCCTTGCAAGCATCTTGGAGGTTTTTTTGTAAAAGCCCAATTCCCAAAAGTTTTTGCCACTCATGAAATGCAAAATTTACAGTGAAACGGCATCATGAGTTTTCCCCATGCAAAAACATTAGGGTAATGTTTGTGAAATGCTAATTCACAAAAGTTTTTGCCAATGATGAAATGCTAAATTTACAGTGAAACTGCATCATGAGTTTTCCCAATGTAAAAACATTGGGGTAATTTTTATGAAATTCTAGCTCAAAAGTTTTTACCACTGGTGAAAACACAAATTTTACCATGAATTCTATCAGATGAAAAAGAATTGCTGCTTTCTAGTGATAGCTAGGTTAGTATAAATTCAGTTAATTTGTAATTAGTGCAGCACTGTTATACTTAAAGCTTTTCATTTTATTGGTTCCTTAGCAAAAACCATCTTGCATTTTTGTTAAACATCTTTGCAAGACCAAGCCTCTGCACATGCTCAGTGTGGCCTGGTCTGCTTAGGGATCATTATAAATGATCAAAACAGCACAAGTCAAATAATATCTGCCATAAGCCGATACAGCAAGGCTGATTAATAAACAGAATATATAGACTGCACTGGGTCCTGTGTTGTCATGTAATCTAATGTGGATTTTGTATTTTTTTTTAATGAATTCTTTATTTTCGATTTATATGCAACACAAGAAAAGATTAAGGCAATTGTTACACTTTTGTAGTTCTCACATCACATTCTACAGACACAATATTTGTTCTGCTGTATGCATATCTTGTATCAGATTTAACTAGTCAATATGATGAAAAAACAGAAAAGAAAAAAGCAAACAAAGGTGGGCAGACATCCTTAATGGCATCCATTAACTCAGTGGTTAGAAAAATGAGTGTATTTCGATAAATGGTGTAAATAATGTGTGGTAATTTAATGGGTGATGACTGACTGCCAGGGGTCTCCTCCGTTCAACGGGTGAACTTTCAAACTGATCATGTTGTGAGAGTGAGATATTCATGATGTGAAAGTGGGATATTCTGGTGATTCCGCAAAGTGTACCAAGTAAAACAATTTTACTGTTAACATCTCCTGTTGTTTTGGTTTGCTTACATCTAACTTGTACCGTTTAAACTGGTAAATCTCGTTCACCTTGAGAGCCCAGTCTTTGAGCGTAGGGATGGCCTTCGATTTCAAAAAAAGGATATCAACGACTTCCCAACAGTTACTAGAGTTGAGATAAGTGTATTTTTATATTGTGTGGGGGATAGCGCATTACAATGTACTGTAGTAGAACAAAAGTTGCTGAATCTGGTATGATCATATCTGTGAATTGGGGTAATAGTTGTTTTATTTGGTTCCAGAATGGTTGTATATTGGGGCAATGCCACATAATATGCGTGAACATTCCAGTGGCTTGGCCACATCTCCAGCAATCTTCCAGGACATTTGGGAAGATCTTGGATAACATGATTGGTATGGGAGAGATGGGAGAGAATTTTATAATTGTTTTCTCGTAACTTAGCGCATTTGGTGGAAGTATATGACTTTGTCACAATAAGCTCCCATTCTTCATCTGTAAAGGTATGATTCAATTCGGTTTCCCATTTTCGTTTGAATATGCTCATTGGTGTAGCGGTGTGACATATCAGCAATTTTTGCAATTTCAATATATAGGCACTTCAGCGCACTGCCCAACTTCGTGTAATAGTGGTGCTTCTTTCCTCTTAAGACTTCACCGTAAGTCTTCAATGTAAAACATGAAATTGCAAAAACATCACGAAATTGCAAAAACATCAAGGAAATGAGGAGAGCAATCCAAGGCAGAATAACTGCTACAATGATAAAGGGCGTGTTTGGCCCAAAACATGTTGTGTCGAGTAGTCAAAATAAATACATTGTAGCAGTTATTCTGCCTTGGATTGCTCACCTCATTTCCTTGATATTTTTGCAATTTCATGAGGGGTCTGGTCTAACTTGGTGAACATTTGCTCAAACAAAACATCGTCCTGTCCGGTGTCATCGATAATCTGTTTATCACAAAAAAAGTGTTGTATTTGGAACAAACATAATCTCTCTATCGCCATCATAACTTCTGGTGATAATATATCTGCTATATGCTTTATAGATCTACCATTAAGCACTTGGTAAGCCCATAAAGTATCTGTTTGAGTCAATTTTTTTAAAAAGATGTGTCTCATTCCCAGGGGGAATTGTTTGTTATGCAAAATTAGAGTAATTCTAGAGTTCTCATTCAGTAGGCATTTTTTTATGTTTGAGTGTATCCCAGGTGTTAACTATCTCCTGAACAATGTGTTCTGGGGTTTTTGGTGCATGGCGGCTATTTTTGGGTAACCATATATACATGTTTAGCGGTATCTCGTAGCTATCTTTTACAATGTCAGTCCGTAATTTAATGGTCTGATTCCCCTTTAAGTAGTGATGGGCGAATCTCCCGCGATTCGCTTCGCCGAAAAATTAGCGAATTTCTAGAGAAATTTGCAAATCGGCGAAAAATTAGCGAAACGAGTCGCGGGACGCTTTTGACGCGCGTCACGTCAACTTTGACGCGTGTTGCGTCATTTTTGACGCGCGTCGCGTCAAAAACGAGCGCGACTCGTTTTTCCGGAGAAATTTCGCTTGGCGAAATTTCGCTGGTGATTTGCGAATTTATTCGCCAGCGGCGAATCGCGGGAATTTGCCGCGAATTCGACCCTGGCGAATAAACTACCTTTAAGTCAATCATTCTTTGCAAGATAGTGGCTTTATGGTATGCCCATAAGTCTGGTAAGCCCAGAACATCTGTTTCCTTTGGTTGCGTAATATTATCAAATTTCTGTCTAGCTTTCTGATGGTTCCAGATGTACTGAGAGATGGTAGAATGTAACTCTTTGAAAAACAATCTAGGTATCCGGAATGGGATCATTTGAAACATATATAAGAAACGGGGAAGGATATTCATTTTGATAATGCTGATGTGTCCAAACCATGAAAAGCCTGGTTTGTCCCACTGTTGCAATTCTGATCTCCCTCTTTTGAGAAGCGGATAGATGTTCAGAATACCCATCTGCTGTGTTTGACGATATTCAACTGTAAATGTGCTGGTGTACTGGATATGTTGTACTTCTTGTTGTGATAGAGAGACATTCAGAAGGCTGGATTTCTGTTGATTTTTTTTTTTAAATAGCTGAGGGTCCCGTATGTATCAAATTAATGTAATAGTGCTGGAGCTGTTGTTCTCGGATTAATGATAAAGAATAGCATGTCATCCGCGTATGCTGCTGTTTTGTGTAGACATTTACTCCCGTGATTTTCAAATTCTGTCTTCTGTAGGAATGGTTCCAGTGAGAGAATAAATAATAGTGGGGATTGGGGCACCCCTGTCTCGTGCCATTGTTGATTTTGAAGGATTCTGACAATGATCCATTGATGCAGATTTGTGGATGTGTGTATAGACTTTGCACATATTGTAGAAAGGTGGGGCCAATTCCCACCCACTGAAGGCATTTGAAAATAGTCTCCCACCTCACCCTATCAAACGCTAGGGGGAACTTTTTGCAGTAATGTATAATGGGGCGAAAACCTACTTGTTCAGGGTTAAAAATTAGCGACAGTAAGGGTTTTGGCCTCTCTGCCAATACTTTTGTATATAATGTGGTTTCTACGTTGAGAAGGGATATTGGTCTGTAGCCCTGACGTCCAGAGGGTATTTTCCTGTATTGTGAATTAGTATTATATTAGCTTGTGTTGCATCTAGCAGTAGTTTACCAGTGTCTTCAATGGATTGGATTTGTTTTTGAAAGTACGGTAGGATAATATTGGAAAAGCTTTTATAGTACAAACTGGTAAATCCATCCGGTCCCAGTGCTTTATGGATTGGTGTGAGTTTGAGGGAGGATTGTAATTCTTCTAAAGATATTGGAGATTCCAGTTGTTCTAGGTCATATAGTAAAAGTTGGGGCTTGGGAAAATTTTGTAGAAATGTGTCCATTGGGTCAGTCTGTTCCTGATTTCGTGGCCGGTCCATTTCTCATTATATATTACATAGGGATTTGTAGAACTCCCAGAAAACTCAAATTATCTTATTCGTGTCATGTGTAGTGGAAAACTACACATGACATGAATAAGATAATTCGAGTTTGGGGGGGTCTTTGATATACATGATGTGATTTCTTCTTTGTTTACTTTTTAGGGCAGAGGCTAATAGACATCCACATTTGTTCTCATGCTCAAAGTAAAGCTGCTTCCGGTAAAATATTGCTTTTTTAGTATTGTTACTTAGTAAGGTTTTGATTTCTTTTTGGACCGCTGTTATTTGGTCTAACAAAGCTGTTGAGTGTTGTTGTTCCAGTGTGACCAGAGTTAACAGTAGTTGGTTATATTTCTGTTGTTTTTCTCTCTTTTTGTGTGTGCCTAATTTGATCAGTTCTCCTCTGACTACACATTTATGTGCCTCCCATACCATTTGTGGGTTTGAGGTGGGGGTGTTATTTTCCTTAAAGTAGCGTTCCAAGACTTCTGATATGTACTGAGTAATAGATATGTCTTCCAATAGTGTTTCATTCAGTTTCAGTTTGCCAATTTTTGCATGGTGGTCCCTGTTTTAAAAAAATTTAAAACACTGGGGCATGATCTAACCACGTGATAGGCCCAATAGTAGACTCAGAACACATGGAAAGATTGTTGTGTGGATTGGAAAAAAGGATTAATCTCTTATTCCAGGGTTGAGTAACCGCCATATATCCACTAAATTGTAGCCATGCAGCAATTGTCTCAATTGAACCCGTTGGTGTAAGGTTGTTAGATTGTTTAGAGGAACAGTCCAAGGTAGTCTCTATTGCAAAATTTAAATCTCCTCCTATAATTAAGATGCCCTCTGTAAACTGATCGATCTGTTGAAGTAAAGTTTTAAGGTATCTCTGCTGTCCCATATTGGGGAGATAGATTGATGCAAAAGTGTATATTGTCTTCCCTTAGTCCTTTAATTGCATTCATGTGTCCCAATTTGTCTAAATTGATCCGCTGTAGATAATCTTTCAGAATAATAGCGCTGCCTCTAACATTGGTTTGTTGGGGTGTGCTGGTGTAGACATTTTGATAGCCTTTTATGTCTATCCTGGATGTTGTTAGTAGCTTGAGATGCGTTTCTTGCAGCAAGGCAATTTGTACATTGTTTCTTTTGAGCTCTAGTTTTAAACTGTTATGTTTTTGGCTTGTATTGAGGCCCCTGGCATTCAATGACATAATGCATAATCTATCACTCTTCATTTTAAATAATCTTGGTTAAGATAACATGTCTGCTTATGTTAACTGCACTTTTCATAAGGTCTATAGATGTCTGTAATGGAGCCGCCCAGCCTACAAGAACAATTTTAAACATTTTAGATAAACATAACTTCTTGAGAAGATTACTATCTCCCAAAAAAAACCTCACAAATCTAGGCTAAGGTATTACTTCTAATAGGGAGAATAGATCACTTAAACTCTGTGGACTCCCTGTCCAAAAAGTGGGGGGAGTTATATATCAACAGAGACCAAGGTTGGAGGGGGTAGGAACCTAAGATAATCGGCAAAACACATTATCCACAGCTCCCAGTCCTCATTATACATATTCAAATGTGGTTACTTGTTCAAGTAATATACCAGAGTGAATATGGAGAGCAATAGAAGTATATAGTATATATAGGAAAAGGAGAAAAAGAAAAGAGAAAAAAAAGGAGGGGGGCCTTGGCAGAAAGGGGGGAGAAGGAGTGAGAGAAGAAGGAAAAGAGAAAAAAAAAGAAAAAAAGGGGAGGGGATGGGATGGTAAGGGCAAGGGGAAGCTCCTGGGGAAGGGAATATGCAGAAAAGTTCCAATTAGATCACTTGGTAATACTAACATTTATAATAGTAAATCTAGTGAGATCATAATGCAATCTCGGTAGCACCTGGAATTTAAATGCCTTGTCCAGAGGCCGTCAAAGTACTTCAAAGTAGTCTATTGGGGGAGGGACGACATATTTACCCTCTTGCGAAGATAGGATCAGATCCACATAATCCTAGGCATGGAGTCATCCTCATTCAGGTGGTGGTTTATTCGGACCTCTCCATTTTTTTTTGTAGACATGGACCATTCTTGCGATTCCAGCTCTGGTAGGTCCTCGCCACTGTATACGAGAGCTTTCCATTCCACCAGATTTGGTGAGGTAATCCCCAATTGATTGCAGAACTGTGCGAGATCATATGGCTCTTTAAGGGTGAAGAATCTGCCATTGGAGTTGACTATGACTGCAAACGGGTATCCCCCACCTGTATTTAAGCCGTGAGCAAGGTTGTCAGAGGGCGGAGTGTGCGTCTCTGTTGTAGGGTGAGCCATTCCAAGTCCTGGTATATTTCGATTTTATGCCGTTCATAGGAAATTTTTACAGCTGCTTTCATCTTCAGTAGTATTTCCTCCTTCAGTTTGTGGCTGTGTAGGCAGCAAATTACATCTCTAGGCTCCTTTTTGTGAAGCATTAAGCACCCTGTGTGCATGATCAAATTTAATTGCCATATGAGATGGTTTAGCCAATAAGGGATTAAAAATCTCACCCAGCGCTTGCTCTAGGTCAGGCTGTTTTGTGGACTCTAGAATGCCCCGGATGCAACATACCCCTATTATTTAGGTCTTCCATATGCCGTCTCTGTAGATAAATATATTTATGATGTGCATTTACCCTGTCCATGGTACTTGTAAGCACCTGCAAATTAGTTGGGAGCTGTAGGTCCATCTCTTCTATTTTAGTCCCAGCCAGCTCTACCTTTTGCGCCACTTTTATGCTTTTCGCCATACCTGCCAGATCTGCTTTAGTTGTTAGTGCTGCTAAAAGTTTGTGCAGAGCTTGCTGATGTGGGTGCAGTGTGGTGCTGCTTGTTGAATCCGTTGGGCTTGGGCTGCATTGCGGAGCATCCGCCATCTTGGTGTGTTTCTCACCAGGCCCAGAGTGCTCCGTTCTCTCAAAGAAAGTGGAGACCGGCTGTGTTTTTGTCTTGACTGGAGTCCTCTGTGAGGGCGGGTAATGTTTCTTCTTACTGTCCTTACCCATAGAAGCCAGTGTTTCGGTCTTTCTGCTGCTAGTAAGCTGTTTAATTATTGCTCGAGGACTGGAGCTGCAGACTGCTGCATCCATTGAGAACGGCATCTGGTCATGCCCCGAATTTTATAGTTTTTATATCGTTTAATACAAACTTTCTCCAACTCTGCAGAACCAGTGGCTGCAGCAAAATAATAGAATCCAAATATAATTGCAGCTTATCTGTTTAAATCTGGCTCCATGATCTTTGTCCCTGCAGCTGGAGTTAGAAACATGGGATGTAAAGTCAAAAATAAAATCCAATACAAATCTCTACACAGTCAGCGACTGCAAGATGCTGGTGTTCTGCATGGCTGGGAGGAAAGGCAGGGCTCCCCCTGCTGTTCATAAGTATGATTGTTTCACTGTACAACAGTTAGGGACCTTCTGACAATTCCTATAAACAGCAGTTCATGAAGGGAGAATTTCACTGAAATACAGTTGAAGTTTCTTATAAAAATGGAATACAGTTTTTAATTAATGTATATTTGAGATAGATTTCGTTTTCATTAAAGAAAGTAAAAATGGGATTTTATTTTGCTGCCTTTCCTTGTCCTTTAAAAACATTGTTACCATACCATTAATTATGAACATTTACATGTCTTTAGGCTTGTTTAGAGAACATTTATTGTTTCCTAGAACAGGGATGAAGTTACAGCTATTTTTAAATAAAAATAACTTGCTTTGAAGAACTGTTTTTTTATGTTAGCATTATGGGGTAGATTTATTAAGGGTCGGATAGTAAATTCGATTTGTATTGGTCAAAGATCACAAATTAACTTGATTTCGAATTCCAAAATCGAGATTTATCAAACCTTGACCCTGGGAACAATTCGTATATGACTATTCGCCACCTAAAACCTGCTGAGTGGCCCATTTGAAGATGTTTATAGTCATCCTGACATTCAAAAAAAATTGATTGGAGTTTAGTTGAATTTGATTTGAGTTTTCTGCAATATTTGTTTGATTTTTAGATGTTCTAATTTTTTTAGATAACCTCCCTATATCAATATGGGTCATTTCCATTCCATGGTGTTACTGGATTCTTAACTATTGAAACCTTACAGTTATTATTTAAAGGAAAATGACATGGTCATGTTGTACAGTATGCATATTCATATTGTTTTATAAAATTTTATGTTAAAGGAAGGATATGTTATTTTGAAGTTTTCGAAATGTGTCTCTTCTATTCAATTTGAAAAATGTGCATGTCAAAATTCTGTAATTAGGATTAGATGCTGGAACGATATGTAAATTTGTGCATGTTGAATGTTACTTATAGGTCAGGGGGACAATGACAATTCTGAATTAATTACAGTAACATTTAATATGAGAAGGAGAAGGAATCAATGTTCCTTATTTGATAAATTCACCATATTATTTTCTAAGTCACAGCTTATCATCATTTAATTTTATTATTAACATGTATTTCTATAGTGCCAGCATATTGCGTAGTGCTCATCACTTTTTATCTGTTCAATAATTTCAATTACCTTAAATCTAAATGATGTTAGCTTCTTTTATTGAATTGAATAGGGCTGTGATGCTCTGTCCGGCAGTCAACAAATCCATGCCACCTAAGATAAAGCCATGTATGCTTCTTAACTTACGTTTCAGCCCCACCAGGTCTGCCTTCCTTCTTCTGAGGCAGACATGTTGTTTTTTTATTTATTCCTCTATATTATAATTTAGACTGGAGCTCATGCAAAAACAGGATGCAACTTCTATATAATGTAGTAACTTTCAATCATTTGGCTGAATGTCTACTGATAAAAAATGTACAGATCAGTTTTGAGAATTATGGGAGTTAAAATTAATGTTTATATTTTCCATACATAGTTTGCACACATTTTTAAAAGGAACCCAGACATACAAAGCTGTATAATGAAAGTGCTTTGTAAATTAAACCAAATGTTTTTCATAAAAACATCCATACATGTTATAAATGTGTTTAAATATCTCAGCTGTCAATCATATATTGCCTGGCCCACCTCTATGCCAAGGCATTCCTCACTTTCACCCACCTTCCTCATGCTCTCTAAATTTGTAGGGCACAGTGAATGGGCACTAGCTCCCCCATTCAGGCACATATCCATGATTTTGGGGTGATTTTGGGGTTATACACAATTTGCCTTACTAACAGTGTTCACAAAATGGCACCTTCCTGCTTGTTGTGATAATGTAATTCCAAGACTGAAGGAAACACATTTTAAATAATATATATAGTGCAAGTGTAGAGACCCTGAGGGATGAGTTTACTCAGGCAGTTCCTGTGTATAGTTGGACACCTAAGTGGTCCTTTGATATACCCAGGCAGCTATGTCTCCCTTCCTGGGTCCACAGTAATTTGATCTTGGTTATTGATTCCTTGTAGGGGGCAGAGTTTAAAAGTATAAAAGTGCACAGGTGCTCAGGATCTTTTAATTGACCTGACCTCTCTGGGAGGCCCAGGGCTCAAATTGGATTAAATACAGATAAGGTTAGCTAGTGATAGCTAATTTGTAATTAGCAGCAAGACAAAGGTTGAGGGAAGGTAACGAGTAACCTGTCACTCCAATGAGGATGAATAGAGGGGTTAGGACCCCATGGTGTGTAAACCACTAATGCAGGAATCTCAGTGGGTGAGCTGAGGACAGGTAGGGTGCCAAGACACAAACCCCCATATTGAGGATCCCAAGCCCAGTGTTCTTCCCTCATGGATAAATCTCCTCTATTGGGTGAATTTGCCTTAAAGGAGTGACTGCTTATTTTATTTAATGAACTTTTCTGTTGTTAACAAAAAATTATTGCTGCCCTGTGACTGGAATTTATGCTGCCAAAAGGAACACTCAAAGTACTGGGAGTTGCTGGGAGTTCTCCCGAGAGTAAATTGGGACTCACTAGAATTTACACTGTTAAGGCGCACACTTAAGGGTAGGCTACATAAGTAAATTTTATTTTGCTCAATTAACATGATAGAAAAGGATCTGGAAGTAATTCTTAGGGTGACAGATATTTGACTTTATTATTAATTGTTGAGTGCACAAAACTGAAGAACACATTGTACCTTTTAACATCTAAATGTCTAAAATGGATGCACTTTTAATTAGCCCAGAATACTGTATAATACAGTGTTTTCATATATATGTAAGATTGTTAATAGTCCTAAATATTTGCCCTCAATATTGATGAATGAATTGCAAAAAAAATTAACAAAAGTCAATACAAGTAGGTGTCAAAATTTTTACAAGCAACAATATTTTCTATATTGTCGCAATGAATTTGCTGCAGTTTCATGAAAAAATTCAGAGATTGTGAAATGCAGAATTTCACTGTGAATCCATGACTGGCAAAAATTCTCTCATCGCTAGCCCTCAAGCTTAAACCAAAAACATTGGAAAACTACTGACTGTTAAGAAAAGTAGTTCCTTTGAGAGAAATTTAGTTGGATGTTTAATATTAAAGGAGAAGTAAAGCTTAACTAAAAAAGTCGGCTAGAAATGTTGCACATTATGTTTTGAGCTTCTGTACCAGACCAATGCAAGCACAGCCCTTCAGCAGTAAAGATCTATCTCCAAATATGCTCCAGTAGCTCCCCATCTTCTTTTCTGCTGATTCACTGCACATGCTCTGTGCTGCTGTCACTTACTGAGCTTAGGGACCGACTCACAATGTACAGTACACATAGAATAGAAATACAAGTCACAATAATGTCACAATATAAGGCTGATTAGTAATTAACGGAGCTGAGCCTGACTGGTCAGGCACCATAGTAAACCCAGACGGTTGTGGCGTCCACTGTTTGTGCATGTGTAAAAGTACACTTGCTCAAGCGCACAATATACCATGTAAATCCTGTCAAGGTCATGTAGAAGTCAATGGCAGAGGTCCCTTGAACCATCTGAAGATTAATAGCCTTCATGATGTTGAAGTTTTTTTAGACGGTTTTTCTAGAAAAAACAATTTGAGTGATACAGGTTATTTTTTCACTGAATAATTGATTGATTCGAGTTTTTGGGTTATTGACCCCAAACTCACTGATTCGAGTTTTTTCCACTCAGTTTTTTCTTAAATTAGAAACCATTTGATTTGTGAGATTCAGTAACATTAAGGGGAACTTTTGTAAAAAATTTAATTATAAATCTTGATTTCATTTAAATAAGAAACTGTTTAAGTATAATCAGTTACAAATGCTGTACCATTTCTGAAATACATATTTGCTAAATGGTTTTGTTTAAAAGAAGTCTACATGGAGTCTGTTATTTATCGCTATAGTCATCTAAAAAAGAGTATGTATTTTCTATCATTTTCTGGGGCAGCATACATTCTGGACACTTATAGTACAGATTGTTTGAATGAAGATCTGTAGTTGTTATATATTACAACCTACATTGTTCACTTTGTGGACCATAAAAAACATTTTTTTTACCATTAGACTTTAATTGATTATGGAGTTTTGCTTGTGTGGTAGATTTGTTATGTTGGACTTTTTCACCTGTTAAATCCTATTGTTTTTAAGAGGGAGGAATGAATATGCTGGGGAGGAAAACAAGGTGAAGGGCATATATTTTTGGATCACATAATTGGCACTAATCAGATTTTGATGAATGACTGCCTTTTAATTAGTAGTTATGATGAACAATCTTTTCATAGGTGATCATTCCAAACACGCATCTCTTTTGAACAGCTACCCTTCATGTGTAGAATTGTACACTTGTTAAATTTTTACTTTGTTAACAAATTAATTAATTAATTTTTTGTTGTTTATATAACTCCAGTTGTAATTTTCAGACATGAGAGTGTGAGCACTTTGTGTGATTCTTTAGGTCAGATTCTTTAAAAATGTTCCCTACATGGATTACCTTCACCTTCAGAAAGTAATAAAAACATGCTGCTTTTAGGCAAATGGCTTAAAATGTGTTACTGATTAGTGTAACTTTTCTAACTGATATACAAATATATCAGTTTTGTATACATACAAATACACAAAATGGACACAATCTGTTCACTACAAGCTAAGGTACTTGTAATGGGACATGTTTTTCAGATGCTACAGGGCAGGGAGCTGTTATCTGGTTAACTTGCCATTATTTTGTTGATGGTCTGCTCAGGGGAAAGGGAGGAGGTTGATATCACTCCAAATTGCAGTGTAGCAGTAAGGAGTGATTGATGTTTATCAGAGCACAAGTCACATGACTGAGGACACCTGGGAAACTAACAACATATCTAGCCCCATGTCAGTAATACATACCAGACATTCGAATTTATGAGTTTTTTTGGGCAAAAAAAATTCAAATTCTCAAAAATTAAAAGTCAAACCTTGATTAATCAACCCCTTAAAGTGATACTGCAATGGGAAAACACAATGGTTAATAGTGCTGCTTTAGCAGAATTCTGCACTGAAATACATTTTTCAAAAGAGGAAACAGATTTTTTAATATTCAATTTTGAACTCTGACAACGGGCTAAACATATTGTCAGTTTCCCAGCTGCCCCCAGTCATGTGACTTGTGCTCTGATAAACTTCAGTAACTCTTTACTGCTGTACTGCAAGTTGGAGTTATATCACCCCCCCCCCCAGCAGCCTAATAAAAGAACAATGGGAATGTAACACAATAGCAGCTCCCTTACACAATATAAGAACTCTCTGGTAGATTCAGTTACATTAAGTAGGAGAAATGACAGCCTGCCAGAAGGTAATTCCATCCTAAAGTGCAGGCACAAGTCACATGACTGGGGGCAGCTTCCGCTGACAATACTGTATGTTTAGCCCCATGTTTTTTCAAAACTGAATACTAAAAAATCTGTTTGCGCTTTTGAGAATTGGATTTCAGTGCAGAATTCTGCTGGATTAACACTATTAACTGTTTTCCCATGACAGTATCTCTTTAAATTAGCACTCCACAGGTCAAGAAAAAAATTATAAAAATGCATTTAAATCCCAACTGTTTGGTTTATGTATATATATAGATAGATATATATACAAAGACAAGAGGTCCTCTGCACTCAACCCATTATCAATATATTTAAGACA
>CM044431.1:64473960-64506470 GCA_024363595.1 Xenopus borealis
ATATTAGCATCAAAAAGCACACTATGTTTCCCATAGGAAATCTAAAAACAATTTAGAGATGCGAAGACGGGAAAAAAGGTTTTATGCTTTGAAATGAGTGATTATAGCATAACTAAAATGTGTAGCTGGGAACATTAAAACGTGGCACTTAACCATTACTGTGCTGAATATTGCTTTTAAATAAGCACTAAATATGAAGCGTCAGACATGTAAATATTGAAAAGTCTTTAGTATTAGTTCATCAAAGAATAAAACAACTGCTAATTTGTACTGCAGCTTGGAAAGGGGTGTGAAAAGGCTGCCAATAGTTCAGCACAAATATACTATTTGTGACTGGGAATTCTGCAAATTTCATAACCTCTTCAGCAACAGGGGAAAATATAAACCAAAAAGCATCAGGTGCTGCAACTGGGTCCTGTTGCACATGCTCAGTAATCTACCAACTACACATGGATGATGATGATAGAAAATGCTAAATTACTTATGAGCAATACAGTATAATTGTACTAAATATCATGGGTCTGCTGCAGGCCTGGACAAAATAGGCCCTGGCATTTCAGGTACACAGAGGCCCAATGAGCCCACACAGAGGCCCAAACAGCCCCCACCAGCCCACTAAATACTGACTTTCTATGGGACCTTATAGCAGCCCCTCTGGCATTTGTCCTAACCCACCTATTGCCAGTCCGGGCCTGGTCTGCTGGACATTTTTGTTGCCTATAGTTTTTAAAAGAAATCTGTATGGTTTTTCTGTTTCTTGCACTAAAGAAGGCAAAATCTGAAACTAAAAGTAACCCCACTTAAAGCCGGAAGCTGGGAGTATAAGCCTGCAGCGTGGAGAGCAGGCAGTGACCCTGCCAAACCCACCTGACCTGGATAGAAAATCAGGCTTAGATTTATTCTAAAAAATTAAAAATAGGGGGATATATGTTGCTAGTCCTCAATTAGGGCAGCCATGGCTAATGGGACTTACTCCGGTAATATGAGCACAATAACATTATGAAAAAGTATGTCCCAAAGCCAGAACTCAGTAAAAAAGTACAAAAGTTTATTCCATCAAATAGTTAAAAACATATAAATAGGCATACTGACTGCAATGATCCACCAAACGCGTTTCACACCCTCAAGTGCTTAATCATAGGCATATCTGTCTATAATTGCTCAATCCATCCTTTTCAAGCCAGGATGATCCCACCCCTTGCACATCCAAAACCAATCAATGGAAAGAATTCCAAATACTTATGCATAAAGAGGGTACTCGGGTTATGCCCTGTACCAAGTATACACCAATAAAAAATGTAATTAACCTTTGATTACCAGTTATTCACATATTATCACAAAGAACAGTGCAATTGTGCAGATCCATATACTCTTTTCCTTATTTTTCTACATAATCATTTTTAACAATATGTAGAGCAGTGTTTTTTAGACATTGTTACATTCCAAGATAATAATCTATTAAATAAACACAGTAAATCAATTTTGAGTATAGCATGTAACGTCAAAAACAAATTTTAGTCCTAGGGGGAGTCTTGTTTGTAGATGGAAAATCCAGAAGACTTCTCTCATGGCCAACAGACTCATAATATCACCACCCCTTTCACCTAATCTTATTTTTTCTATACCCTGGACAGAACAGAAGCCAGTGTCCCCACCACTACATTCTGAAAAGTGCCTTGTAACATTATTCCTCTCCGATGCCCGCTGATTTTTTTCATCTGACTAAGGTGTTCCCTTATCCTCTCCTTAGGTTTTATAATTGTGCAGCTCACATATTGTTTATGGTATTTTATGGTATTTTAAGGAAATGATCAAATAGATCACAAAAGTAGTGTTGCAGTTTATATAGTTTTTTATTTCATAACTTCTATTTGTTATCGTGGATTTGAACCTTTTAGACACATCCATATGGCTACATGTTATACACCTACGGCTACCACACAAGTTCCCTGCCACCATCAAAGGTCCTCAATTCTCTTTTGAGGTTAACTCTTTATTCACAAACATACTGGGTGATAGGATGTCCCTCAGTGTGTGGGCCCGTTTAGGTATTATATTAGATTTATTCTACCCGTTCATTCCTCTTTATGGATATCTGGACCACAACGGGGCAGTCCAACCTAAATGTATAACTTTAAATACCCTAACTGCTTCCACGCTGAGTCAAGTGTGCTGTCTCTGCTTGTTTGACTGTCCTGGCCCATCTTACCATCATTGTCTCTTTGGATTTTTTTTAGTATAACCCTGTGGAGCTACAGTATTGTATTGGACAATAAAAGTTATTTTGTTTGTTTGCTTCCTGGTGTCATATTACTTTACTTTTTGTACACAGTAGCATATGTCAGTTGTAGTTCAACTACACCTTTTCTTCATAGACTAACTCTTGCTCTACTTATTTATTTATATACTGTATACACACACAACGTGTCTAACAATGTGGCTATTTTTGAAACACTTGCTTCTGTATTAAAACATCTGAATACTCCAGATTCTTACCAAACACGCTGCTTATATAAGCTAAATGCATTAATGGGCTGTCTGTCTGGTTAGATCAATAAAACCACTGCTGAATTCTACATTCTAGTCAGACTGGCAGATATTTGTGTCTGTACCCAGCTTAAGGCCAAAGTCACACAAGGAGATTATTGGAAAAAGGTTAAAAATTGGCTAGCAATAGGAGAAAATCAAAACTATCTTCTAGCAACAGTTACCTATATCACTGAGTGACATTACTCTTATATAGTGATGGGGGAATTTATTCGGCAGGCGCAAATTTGTGGCAAATTCCCATCTTTCACCAACGGCGAATACATTTGTATAACTGCAGTGAAAATTTGCTGAGTCCATTTTGACACCTGCGAATTGACGCTAGCATCAAAACCCGTGTTTCGCCATTTTGAATCAGGACAAATTCACCCATCACCAGTGTTGGACTGGCCCGCCAGGCCAGACCCCTCTCCCCATCACATCTTAAAGCGAAGGTTTTCGTTCAGAGCCGCAAGCATCCCCCCCCTGCGCATGAGCGTGGAACCTCTCAAGCAGGCACGCCGATCCTCTCAAGCAGGCGCATGCAGCACCCTCACTCTGCACAGTAGGGGGGCAGAGGGGGCCCTGGACAGTTGTCCTGGTGGGCCCACCAGTCTGACCCTGCTCATCACTACTCTTATACATGGACGATCCAGCTAGGGTTGCCACCTAGCGGTATTTTAACGGCATGGCCGGTAAAAATGATGGTTGATCCCAATGTTATTAATAGGGAAAAAAGATAAACATAAAGGAAGGCCAATATTTTTTTCCAGAAAAGGTGGCAACACGACACCTATAACTGACTGGCAGGCGGTTACTGTCCTGTAGGTGTTTCTTTTTAATCTTTTTATTATATTTTATATATAAATATAAATATATATATATATATATATATATATATATATATAATCTTGACAAAATGACCATACTCACAGGTCTTGCTCAATAGCTGAAAAAAGTTATTCTTGATTTAAAGTTTATATATTAAATAATTGGAACCAGCACCTAGGCAGTTTTTGTGAGTTTTTTGCAGTGCGCCAGTTTGGGACTTATTAGAACGAAAATGATTGTTTATAGTCCATTTTCCTCTATTATATAGTGTTAAATATCATCACAAGTTACACCCTCAGTATGGTTTGAGAGTTTATTATACTCTATGGGAATATATGTGTCAAGTGGTAATAATGAAGGGACTCAATGTTTCTTTCACTCCATATATCCTTAATAGCATGCATCATTTCAGCACTAGGAAAGGTCAGATTAATCAGTGTGCGTATAAAGCTTCAACAAAGATAAGCCCTTATGTAATTACGACTTATTTATACATACATGCTACACAGGCTGTTAAACTATAAGGCATTCTCTGGGTGATGTAATCTACAAGAGTTGCAGGGGGTACGACTGCAGTGTACGACCCTTGCCCCCTGACACATGCCATAAAAGGAAGTTGCTAATAAAAGGATTATATACAGTAGTAGTGCAGGCATTCATTCAAGAAACTGCAATCGAAAATTTGCTGCAACAAAAAAATTGTCACTCATCACAATTGTTGCACGTCAAAATTATTTGGGCCTCTAGCATTTTGGCATTTGCGTGTAAGAATTATGTTGCAGCAAAATTATTCGGATGCCCATTTATTTAAAAAATATGGACAACAGTATAAAAATTGTCGCTCTGTGTCAAAATTAACACGTGGCAAAATAATTGCCTAATGACTTCAATGCGTTTCGCAAATTTTTTTGGAGTTTGGCAAATTTCTCAGCGAAGCGAAATGGGACAGATTCGCCCATCACTGATCAACTGCATTTCATCGGTTAGCTTGAAAACCAACATTGTCTATTAATACTGAAGATAATAAAAATGATAAAAATGTAATTAAATAGCATCTCTTTATAGTATAATAAATCTTACTAATGTAGGTTATTTTTCAAGTATAGGTATAGGATCCATTATCTGGAAACCATTATCCAGAAATCTCCATACAACTGAAAGGCCTCCCATAGACTCCATTATAAACAAATAATCCAAATCTTTGAAAACATTTCCTTTTTCTCTGTAATAATAAAATATTACCTTGTACTTGATCCCAACTAAAATACTGTAGAATGAATCCTTATTTACATGATTTTCTAGTAGAACGAAGTACATAGTACAAAGATCCAAGTTACAGAAAGATCCATTATCCAGAAAGCCCCAGGTCCGGAGCAATCTCGATAACAGGTACCATACCTGTACAACCAAAAATCTTTCGTCATTATTTCCCCAAATACAAACCTTCAGTGCCGGGACAACCCGATCAGGAGCCCTAGGAAGCCTGGCCAATTTCTTGCGGTCAACAACACGAGCCAAAAAGATGCAGGCGCCCAAGACGTGGATGCAAAACAAATATACTCTTCAGACCACACTCACCAGCCAGAAAGGTGAGTGGGGACCGGACTAGGGAGAAGGAAAGGTGCATGCCTGGTGCCCCCCTGCTTTGCGCACTAGGCACGTGCCTACTCTGCCTACCCCTTGTTCCGGCTCTGCAAACCATCAGTTTATTTCACAAATTTTCATTGAAAACAAATCTAAAATTTTGTACATTCATTAATGAATGCTTTGTCCCAGTGACCTTGAATTGCATAAACAGGGCAACTGGGAAATAACAGATAAAATATGTTTTATTGCTATAAGGAGAACATCATATGTGCTTATGCAGCAATTTTAAGCAATGATTTATCTGTGATTAAAGAAAGTGAGGAAGCACGTTTTTTAAATTGTTTTGGAAAAACTTGGAGAGGGTCTTGTGGCATTGTGGCTTTACTCATCTACTGTACTTTGTTAATCAATATATTATATTTAACCAGAGAAGCAGATTTTTTATCAGAATTCATGTCAACTACAGAAAAATAATTAATGGCAAAACATAGACCTTTTTCAAATGAACCCTGCAATATGAGAATATTTGAAAACATTTATATTAAAATCAAGGCAAGTAAAAGGAACTATATACATTATATATACATTACCCAAGATAAGTGGAGCAGATACCTTTGAATTGCCTAACTTTGTGTAGAATGAAATATCTTTAATCAACAACATAATTCCAGAGGGCCATTAATTAGCGTAGATCTTTCTGTTGACATATACCATTGCCAAAAAACAATGGTAAATGGTAGTTACCTAATGAATACTACTGTGACCACCTTTGTAGAATTCTAAATAATGTCTTGAACACAACACAATTTTCCTTGTAGCATAACCATAGATATGTCAACACACAATACCCTGTGGATACACTTCAGTTCCACGTAAGAAAGGTAGTCATTTTTGAATTAGATGCTTAATTTGATTTTAATGTCAAGTTTATATTTATAGTATAGGAATGTAAATCCTTTCCTTAAGACTGACCTTTTCATTAACATATCATAACAGTGATTAATATGTGATTAACATTCAAAATATGCAATTTTTGTTATAATTGAATATTCATTGCTATACAGTTTCGGACAATGAGGCTTTCATATATAAAGCAGCCACATTGTATGGTGTCAAAAAGCCACTTCTGGTATCTTCAAGAGATGAGATTTTGTTTTTTTATCAAAATTTCTGCTCTTCAAGTGCATGTAATACCTTCCCTGGGGTATTTTAGGCTAGGAAAGGTGCATTCCATCAGATGCAAGTGTTGACATATGACTCATGGGCAGGCCCGCCATCAGGGGGGGACAGGGGGGACAAGTGTCCCGGGCCCGGGGCTGAAGGGGGGCCCGGCAGTGCTTCATTTTCCCAAGAGCCGGGCCCCCCTTACCAGAGCCGAGCCTATGTGGAAGAGCCGACACTGCAGTCCTGAAGTCACGGAAAGACCCGAAGTCACGAAACAGCCGACACTGAAGTCCTGAAGCGGCGAAAATACCCGAAGTCACGAAAGGAGCTGAAGCTGAAGTCCTGAAGCCACGAGTTCAATTCTACCGACACCAATGTGGGTTTTTGTTTTTTTTTTTAATCCCCTGGCCTCAAATGTTTTCTTTTAATATTCTATATGCCCCTGTCATTAATTTAAAAAAAAATATTTTATGGGGCTCCAATTTTTTTTTTTAACTTGTTAACAGGGGCCCTGCCACCAATGTTTTAAAAAAAAAAAAAAATTTTGGGGCCCCAATTTTTTTTAACTTGTACCCTGTCGCCAATGTTTTGTTTAAAAAATATTTTTGGGGCCCCACTTTTTTTTAACTTGTATGAGGGGCTCTGGCACCAATGCTTTAAAAAAAACTTTTATGGGGGGGCTGGCACCAATTTTTTTTTAACTTATAAGGGAGCCCTGGGGGTTTACTTTTTTAGCACTGATGTCTGTGTGGTCTTTTTAACTTTGATGTGGATTCGGCGGGGATTGGCCGGGGCTTGGGTGCCTAGGGGGCCTGACAATTTTGTTGTGCGGGGCCCAGTGATTTCTAATGGCGGCCTTGCTCATGGGTGTTTTCTTAATTTGAGCTTTGGAGTTTTTCCCTAATTTAAGATCAGTGTACTTTTGCCCAAACTTGTTTCTACCTCAGATTCAACTGTACTTCAGCTGTATTTGCTGGTTTTGACCTCTGTGAAAAAAAATCTTTTTTTTATGTTAGAAAGACATGAACATATCTGGGCCAAATATGCAGTATGTGTACAGATTATATAAAATGGTAAGTAATGTCATGAGTACTCTAAAGTGCAAAACAACTGTATCAATTTATTCTGGATTTATCCAAACAAAGGACATATTTCACACTTCTTGTATAAATGTATTTCCAAAACTACATCTTGCAGTTGCCTTGACCATTTCTGCACATATAGGGGCACATTTACTATTATTCCAGAAAATTTGCTCGACCGAATTTGAAATTCGATAAGCATTCGACCATCGAATGCTTATCGAATAGTTTTAGGCTCTTTTCGCTTGATATTCGATTTCTCGATGAATTCGTACAATTGGATACCGATCGTTCGATTTGACGAAAACATCGTAAAATTTAATTTAAGCGTCTGAAAAATTTGTACGATTCGAACGATCGAATGCTTCGATCGTACAAATGGTATTCGAGCAGGACTTACAATAAATTAAACTGGTGTAACACAGTCCTTTGATCAAAACTTATTCAGTATCTTTCACCCTTGCTCTCATCCAAAGCAATGAAATCCAAAAGAATATAGGGTTAATGATACCAGGAAGCGCAGAGAACTGCTGCTAAAGTGCCTTTATTCCACACAACATGTTTCGAGCTGCAAGGCTCTTTATCAAGTGTAACAGGACTTAGTCTCTGAAACCTATGGGAAGCTTCCCATAGGCTTCTATTGAAATTCGGTAGGTTCAATCTGCCGAAGTAGGCAGTCAAATAACTTTAAAATTTTTATTCCTTCGATCATCTAATGATCGAGTGATCAAATTATCGAATATCCGATCATTCGATCTTTTCGATATTCGATGATCAAAGAGGCCAAAATTCACTTTACGATTTCACGAAAGATTCGTACGATCGTTATTGATCGAACTTTGATCTACATATTCACGTGCATTTCGGAAATCGGCCCCATAGTATACATGGCATGGCTCATTTACAAATGTGCATATTTAATTGCAAAGTGCAAAAATAGATGCACATTGTCATGATGTTTACCCACAAAGCTGTCTTTTTTCCACAATTCCAGTAACATTTTAGTTAACCATTAAACATCTGACACTGCAACAACCACAAAGAAATTAGCATTTCTCCTGTACTGATGCCTGTGGAATAAATAAGGGAATTAGCATAAGTCACTGAATTAAAGTTGGCTGTGTGTTTATCGGCAGCATTCTATGGGGCAAATTTATCATTATTCACTTATTCGAAGGCCCTCGAATTTGGCCTAAATTCGATAAGAATTCAACTATCTAATGCTTATCGAATAGTTTCAGGCAATTTTTTCTTCGCAATTCAATTTCACGAAAAAGTCATATGATCGAATACCGATCATTCGATTTCACAAAAAAATTGTGAAATTTCCTTCGATCGTTCGAAAAATTTGTATGATTCGAACGATCGAGGCATTCCATGGTACAAATGGTATTCGAGCAGGTGATAGAAAAAAAGCCTATAGGGGGATTCCCATAGGCTTCTATTGCAATTCGGTAGGTTCAATCTGGCAAAGTAGGCAGTTGAATAAAATTTTAAATTTGAAGTACTTTGATCATTGAATGGTCGAATTATCGAATAGTCGATTATTCGATCTATTTGATCTATTCGATACGCTCGAGTTTTGCATATTCGATGATCGAAGTGACCAAATTTGCATATTCAAATGTCGAATAAAATCGTACGATTGGAATTCAATCGAATTCTATTGAACTTCGAATTATTCACGTGAATTTTGTAAATCTGCCCCTATGTGTACTCTGCAGGCTGTGTTAATTCAAGGATTCCCTTGTGTTTATGTGCCCTGTGCACAGTTACACTTATTTCTTTAGAGTAGGTTGAACTGGCAAACTGTTTTTTTCTGTTTTATTAACATTGTGCATCCTTATTGTGCTTTGGTTTAAATTTGTAAACCTTGTACATTGAATATTGGGAACTTCAACCAAAATCAGAAGGGAATTGTTGTTGTATTAGTGCATTTATGTAGCAAGCCACATTGGCCCACTGGCCAAATTTGCATCTGGGCAGTAACCAATAGCAGCCAATCAGTGATTAGTTTTTTTTTCAGCCAGGTACAGTTGAACACTGAAAGAAGTCTGATTGGGTGCCATGGGTTACTGCCCAGGTGCAAATTTGCCCATTGTTTATAACTAACACCCCACTGAGTACAATTTTTGTTGTTAGGGCTCTTATACACAAGAGCTTTTTAATGCTTTTACAAATGCATGCTGGATGCAAATAAATGCATATATATTAAATTTCTATGCTTTTTTAAAAAAAATACAGCTAAGTGCTAAATTTTGTCAGTTCCAAACGCAATCCTTTATTTTCTGAACATGTGTCAAGCACAAAAAAATTTAACATGTTGCATCTAAAAACATTATGAAACTTGAATGGAGTAAATCACAACTACCAGGCCCCTGACCGCGGGGTCTGCTTTATCGATAGTTACTGCACATCTCAAATGTAAACCAACCACGTACAAAAACACCCGCTTGCAAGAACCATTAACCAATTTTATACTGGAGTGACACTATTTTTCTTGTGGGTTTAGAATCTCTGCTCATTAGCATAGGCCATTTGGTTCTTACATGATCAAAGGAATACTGTCATGGGAAAACACGTTTTTTTTTTTTTTAAACACATTAGTTCATAGTGCTACTCCGGTAGACTTCTGCACTGAAATCCATTACTCAGAGCAAACAGATTTTTTTATATTCAGTTTTGAAATCTGACATGGGGCTAGACATTTTGTCAATTTCCCAGCTGTCCCTAGTCCTATGACTTGTGCCAGCACTTTAGGAGGGAACTGCTTTCTGGCAGGCTGCTGTTTTTCCTTCTCAATGTAACTGAATGGAATGCAGTGGACATGGGTTTTTACTATTGAGTGCTGTTCTTAGATCTACGGGGCAGCTGTTATCTCGTGTTAGGGAGCTGTTATCTGGTTACCTTCCCACTGTTGTTAGGCTGCTGGGGGGGAGGGGGTGATTTCATTCCAACTTGCAGTACAGTAGTAAAGAGTGATTGAAGTTTATCAGAGCATAAATCACATGACTTAGGGCAGCTGGGAAATTAACAATATGTCTAGCCCCATGTCAAATTTAAAAATGACATATAAAAAAAAAAACTGTTCTCTTTTGAGAAATGGATCAAAATGCAGAATTCTGCAGCACTGATGCATTTTGAAAAAAAAAGTTTATTTTTTCCATGACAGTATCCCTTTAATATAAATTAACCTTTGGTTTTAGCCATTTTGAGTGTTTTTTTTTTGTGTTTTTGAGTTAATATTATTGTTAATAAAAGTTATATACAGTATTTGCAGTACAACGAAAAAACAAGTTTATTTTATGTACCAAAAGTATATATTGTATCTATAAAGTAACATTAAATGTTCCAGCACCCTTGATTTTGTTCCTATTGTGTGGCTATTGAAAATTTTATTGCCTTGCTGCAGTGTATACAACCACAGCTCAATATCCTGTGGTTTTTTATTATCTTTATTTAATAAAATGCAATGAAATTGTTCTTGAAGATCT
Source organism: Xenopus borealis (assembly GCA_024363595.1). Taxonomy (NCBI): domain Eukaryota; kingdom Metazoa; phylum Chordata; class Amphibia; order Anura; family Pipidae; genus Xenopus; species Xenopus borealis. Next base: position 64,484,645 of record CM044431.1, read on the forward strand.
AGAAAAGCACACAGTTTCCTGTTTTGACTCATAAGCATTGTCTTTATTTATGATAATATGCGATAGAGTACACTTTCTTTTGTGTTTTCTATAAAAAACATATTACTTTAGATGCGCTATGTGTTATTCATAGGATTTAATCATATTAAAAACATTGCAGCTTGCACATGCTGTATATAATATTGTACAAAAACAGCATGAAGAAAAAGCAAATTAGTAGTCAGTGAAATTTAAAAACAAATCACTCTCATTACATCCACAAATACCCCACCTGACCAATGAGCATAATTGTCTTCTGCTTCCTCCAATATCAAATGCCAAAGATGTTTCTGCACATGAGACTCATTTTCCAATCATCTTCATCTGTAAACATGACAGTAAACTGGTTCCTCGTTATTCTTTTTCTCCATCATGCACACCAGCCAGGATTTGTTTTTTTTAATAGGCTCACGACCGGGTTTATATATGATACAGCTTTATACTATATGATATTTACAATGCTGTACAAATAAAAAAGTGGCATTAAAAATCAATGCCATGGTACGGTGTTAAATCAGTTATAATGATTTCTTCAAAAATTTGTTGAGGTGCATGATCGGTTAAGTATGCATATGGTTGGTAAGGACAAGCATGCTCTTGTATTCAATTTAAAACAAAATTATTATCATAATTCACACACATTATTTCACATACCACTTGTGTCCAACGTTTCAGTCCACATTAGGATCTTTATCGAAGATAAAAAATAGTAACTTGTGCAAATCGTAAATGCCCATAACCATTTTGAAAATTAAACCATAACATTTAAAATATGTAAAATACCAAACATATAGAAGTGCATTTACTAGCCTTCACCACTATGGCAAATATACCATATTTTACTGAAATACAAATTTTCTATGTACTATGTAAAATTAAAACCAAATGAAAAATATGTATTTTAGTACACACACACGATTGCTATGGCATATTTGCTATAGCAACATGATGAATGCACTGTTATTTTAAGTTAAAATTGTTATTTTATCAGTGCATTTGTGTAGAAACGCACATTGGGGCTCATTTATAAACACTGGGCAAATTTGCACCTGGGCAGTAACCCATAGCAGCGAATCAGTGATTAGCTTTTTTCAGGTGCAGGTTGAACACTGAAAGAAGCCATCTAATTGCGTTTCAGGGGTTACTGCCCAGGTGCAAATTTGCCCAGTGTTTATAAATGCCACCCCCCCCCCCAGTGAGTGCATTTTTTCTTATGTTAAAATGTTATGTTGGCTGCTATACACAAGATCTTTTTAATATTTTTACAAATGCATGCTGGGTGCAAAAAAATGAAAAAAAAAAAAAAGAATATATATTAAGTTTTTATGCTTTTTAAAACACATCTAAGTGCATTTTTGTCAGTTCCAAATACAATCCTCTATTCTCTGAACATGTGTCAGGCACAAAAACAATGTAATATGTTGTATCTAAAAACACAAAGAAACAGGAATGGAGTGAATCGCAACCACCAGGGGCGTAACAAGTGTGCATCTGCTCACAACTCTCTGCAACCCCGCCACATGGTTGCAGAGACGCGATCGCTTCAACTAAAAGAAATAGAAAGGGGCGGGGAGGTCGTAAATGGAGCCAGCCTTTAGGAAAGTTGAAGCTTATGAAAAAGTGCAATAGGTAGAAATTAGTGATGGGCGAATCTCAACCGTTTCTCCGAAAAATTAGCGAATTTCCAGCGAAATTTGCGAATTGGAGAAAAAATTTGCGAAACGAGTTGCGCATAGTTTTTGACGTGCGTCGAGTCAATCGCGTTGCATCTTTTTCCGACGTGTCTCTTCGTTTTCGGCGCGCGTTGCGTCGTTTTCGAAGCGCGACTTTTTTTTGCCGAATTCGTCCATCACTAGTAGAAATGTTTGCTATTAGGTGATACAGTACTATACAATATCTGATCAGGTTTGTAACATATTTTCACCATAGATCTTGTCACAGAAAAACTTTTTTCCCATGTTCATTTCTATGTTTCTGTGCTACTACCCCTGAACTGCTCTGGATAATACAGCACTGCTGGTAGAGAAACCACCCTGTACTTTACAGAGTGGCAAATGAGCACATAATGCCTCCCATTAAACATAAGGGCAACGGCAATGCATGTTGTTGACCTCGAGAAATATCATAACAACTAAAACCAATTGTTTAAACACAAGAGGTGGGAAGGGGAGGTTCATGACATCATCCTGCGTCAGTGTGAGGACATGTGTAAATAATGTTATATCAAAAGAAAAAAAAAGCAACAAAAAGAATATATACATAAAAGTAAATAAATACATGAAACACTGTGCATAAGCTAAAATGAAAGAGCGGGAATAACATAAATATTATAAATATGCTCAAGAGAGTATAAATTATAAACTGCATTGTTACTTTTAGTAGTGAATCAAAAGTCTATTAGTAGTGAATCAAAAGTCCTGGTATTGTTACAACATATTTAGAATGTTGCAAGCATTGCATGTCAACAGCCAGACAAGGTGCATTCAAGCTCTGTCTGAAATAAAGGTAATGTATTGAACAAGCCAGAATAACTTATCCATTTGAATCTCAAAGAGCAGACAAGGGGGTATACGATGTACATTATGCACTCGCTGGTTGTGTGTAGTTACAGATGTGTCCCTTACGTAACTTAGAATCCTTGGTGGGACCACTGCTGGTAGATCATAGTCCGGTGGTGGGAGATTAGAAGTGGAGAACGAATACCGGCAACCTAACTCTTGCTGGTCAATGCCGATCAGTACGGGCACCTGCAGGTAGTAATATCAGAGGTTGCCAGAGGGGGAGTGTCAACCAAAACATGGGAAAAGCTACCCATAGATTCCAAATAATGTTATTAGGAACACTGTCCATAGAAACGTAGAGGTTCCAGATATGTCAAATTTGTGAACAGAGTATGCAGTGGAGACACAGACTCCCTTTGTGGCTGGAAATATTGTCTCCTCAGTGGAAAGGAAAACAGTAAAGAAATAGAGCAGCTTAAGAAAGTAAAAAATAACAAAATAACAATGAATAAAAATAGAAAATAAAGAGTAACAGAAAAAAGGAAGAAAAGAAAGCAATAGACTAACCACAGTACTTCTGTGATTTCTTTACCCTGCTATGGAGTACCACATGAGTGTAAAACTCAAATAGCATGCTTCCCTATTTATGAACTGATAAAAATTGAAAGAGTACTAGGAACATTGCTCTTTGTATGTGAGTTAAGGCACGTTGGATGCTAGGTTAAATGTGCCATTTAAGTAATGCAGGGTATACTGTATGTAGTAGTTCCTGAGCTGTTGCTGGAATTAAGTCAGTGGACATTCTTCATAGAGAAGTCAATGAACATGCTTCGTAGAGAAGCTAGTGTATGTCTGTATTCTACAAAGTGTTAAAGGTGTGTCTTCTGTGCCTTTGTCAAGGGCTGCACGGATCGCCGATCTGTGGTCGGCCATCCTGTCCCTAAAGGTGGTAATGGTTTTGCCAACATATACAAGGCCACAGGGACATTTAATAATGTACAGTAGATGACAAACTTGCATGTACAGGTTACTCTGTGTTTGATGGTGATTGGTCTGCCATAGTGTGGATGGGCAAACAAAGTACCTGGCAGGAGCTGTCTGCAGGTGGTACAGTCTGTGCAGCAGTAACAGCCATCTTTATGGCAGGAAGCCAAGAAGATGGTGTCGAGCTCTGGTACCAGTGTTGTGGATCGGTTTTCACCAATGGATCTCTCCGATTCTGTCCTCTTTTATAGACTATACGAGGAGGAGATTTGAATACAGGTGGATGGGATCTGTCTCTTTGAATGATAGTCTAGTGGTCATAGGAGGTTAGTGTGAAGGATATGGTGCTCGGAGAATATGTAGTGAGGAAAGTGAGTCTATCTTCCTTGAGTCTGGCATCTTGTAGAGTTGTCAGCTCAAGTAGATCTGCTTGTGTAAGTTGTGTGGAGCATTGTCTGCCATCCAGGAGTTCATGTAATGGATAGCCCTTCTGAAGAAACCGTTCCATAAGATCATCAAGCTGGTGTTCAGTGCATCTGAGATCATGGTTATTTCGAGCTACACATGAGTATGGTATACTTCTAAGTATATGTGGTGGGTGACAGGACCTGTGATGTAAAAGTGTATTACGGTCTGTACTTTTACAGTCGATCGTTGTTTCTAGGCCTGTTCCCTGTTTCTTCAGGAGGATATCCAGGAACAGAATCTGTGTTATTTTGACTTGAGCTAGAGTTCTGCGTGGGTCCATTTTTTTGCGACCCGTACCTGCAACCTGCAATCTGCAACCCAGACCTGCGACCCGCATTTTTACCAGCCTAGACCCACTACCTGACCTGCAAGTACCTTATGCGCAACCTGGACCCACGACCTGCTGACCGTCAGGAATCAGGAAATGCTGTCATGCTGCCAATCAAGAATCTGAATGCTGTTGTCATTGTAACCAGAAATGACATCATTGGAAGTAGGTGTGATCAGAGTAATGAGTAAAAATTGCTATTGAGAAGACCCACAGCCCAACCTGCGACCCTCAAACCCACAGAACTGCCGACCCACGCGTCTATACCCGCACCCGGAAATTCTGCCCGCAACCCGCTTACCATCTGTGTAAATTCATCTTCAGTGCTCAGCCATAGGATTAACAGGTTGTCAATGTAGCGCCAAATTCTGTAGATGTGCTGTCCATAGGATATTAGCTTGTTCAAACTGTGTAATGTATAAGTTGGCAATGGCTGGAGCCACATTTGACCCCATGCTGGTCCCACTGAGCTGTAAGTAGTAAGAACTTGAAATAATTAAGTTTGATACAGTATCCTAAAAGTTCAATAAGAAATTCAGTGTTGGGGCATGTTGAATCCGGATTCTGTATGAGAGCAGTATGGATCACATCAATGCCTTGATTGGTCAGAATCACTGTGTACAAGGATGTCACATCCATTGTGGCTAGAATAGTGTGATTAGGTATAGAAACACACTCCTTAAGTCTGGTGAGTAAATCCCCAGTATCTTTAAGGTAGGAAGGACTATTCTATACCATAGGTTGTAAGTACAGTAGTAGTCCACATAGACTGCCAAGGGTTGTAAAATAGAGTCTCTTGCACTCACAAAAGGTCTGCCTGGAGAATTTGTCAGGTTTTTGGGAATCTTTGGTAAGGTGTACAAGATGGGGCATGCTGGGTGAGTTTTTACAAGAGGGGTTCCCAAAATTTTTCATATGACTGTATATACTGTATATAGGTATATATTTATACACAAGTCCAAGGGTTGCCAGCACTCTCAATAAAGTTACTTGAATTTGCCTGGGTGCAGTGCCAATAAATTATCCATAACTACTACAAAGAGGTCTGCACTCTCAGGACTTCGTAATTGTAGCTAGGTCCCTAGCTTTTCTCAAAGTGATTGACAGCTTCAAATCATCACATAGATTTTTGAAGATATTCAAGTTGGGGGACTGTGACGGGCATTCTAGAATATCGTACTTCTCCCTCTGCATAAATTCCGTTCCTGTAGATTTTGAAGTGTGTTTAGGGTCATTGTCGTCTATCCAACCCCTGATGCTTGAACATTATCCTGAAGGATTTGTTGACATTGGGTTGAATTCATCTAACCCTCAACTTTAAGAAGGGCCCCAGTCCCTGAACTAGACACACAACCCCACAGCATGATGGAACCTCCACCAAATTTGACAGTAGGTAGCTGGTGTTTTTCTTAGAATGTCTCTGTCACTCTTCAGAGGAGAGTCAAACAGAAGTACAACTTGTAATTGCCACTTTAAATACCTTTTCTCCTGATTGGACACACCTGCCTATGAAGGTCAAGGTTTAACAAGGTTATACAACCAATTTGGTGTTGACACTAATAAGTATCGAGCAGTTACATGCATTTAAATTAGCAAAATTACAAGGATACTCAAAGATTTGCACAGCCATTTTTTCACATTTGATTTAATTTCATACAATTGAATACTGCTTCACTAAAAATCTTTGAACAGAAACCCCCCAGTGCTCAGATGTTCATCAGAAATGAAAGACATACCACTGTTCTCTTTTTTTTTTGTTGAAAGTGGAGTAAATTATTATGCAGGCTGAGAGGCATTCACAATTGCACGCACACACACGCACGCACACACACAAACACACAATGAGTCCTGACACCCCAGACTCCCCGTATAAAGCAGCTCTTACTTGAAGCCTGGAATGGGTTCAGCATTGTATCCATCAAAATGAAAACAGAAATTATCTGCATTGCTAAAAAATTATACCATGCTCCACCTAGTTGTAGAAAATGGAATAGCATCCAAGCAGGAGAAATGACTGATAGGACATCTGAACTCAACAAACATTCGGGATCACAGTTGGATATTATAGATTATTAATCTGAGTTTCTTAGTACTTTATTACTTTTAATACTCCCTCAATCTCTCCAGAACTAAACTCAAAGACTATGTCTTGGAGCACTCAAATAACACCTGAACTCGGAACTGGCACTTACAGTATATGACAGTGTCACCTACTGTAACCTGCAGCACTCTATATTCCCATATTTGTGTCTGTAAATTACTCTCGAATTTAAATTGTAAACTGTACAGGGCAAATACATCCATCCTCTTGTCTCCTTGGCACTAAGCTTTTAATTTGTATTGTAACTGCACAATGTATTTATTTTTATTATATTTTGCACTATATTGTATTTTTTGTAATTATTGTAATAACTTTCCACCATGCTAAGACTGTTCTTCAAAACTGTACCATCTAGATATGATTTCTCCTAGTAACCCAAGCCAGATATTCCCCAAATCAGGCTGAACAAAAATCCCTTTTACCTGCTCTGTAGTGAATGCAGCTAACCCTCTAGAGTGCAAAATAGCAGCAGATGTGGAAGGCAAGGGGCAGAACAAAACAGAATGCATAATGAGATTCCAGTGCAGTCTTGCAAAAGTTTGCTCATCCATACACGCCAGGATAGGAACTCAAAAATGTAATTAAATGATTATGTGTAATAGTGATGTGTGGGTTGACCCAAAACCCACAGTTTGACCACCGATTGGGCGGGTTTGGCTTGATATGTGGCCAACCATTGTTAGGGTTTGATACAGGTCAGACTAGGGAAGTACATTCCTTCTCTGCTTCTGAGGTGAGCACAGAAGTGTTGTGCAGAGTGAGAAGACATGGGTATGGGTCAGGTGCTGGTCCTACAGTGGCAACATTTTTCAGGTTAGGGTTGGGCGTGGGTTATGTGTAACTTTGATATATAGTGTTATGGTGCAAATAAACCCCATTTCTCAAACAAGAAGCATTAAATGCCCAAAAACTATATCTGCTGGTTTCTTTGTTTTCAAACTAGTATGCACCACACTATCTACATTGTACTTTGAGAAAAAAATCATGAGTCTGCCATAGAGTACCATTGTTAGCAAAACCATCCAGTAAAAGGCACATTAACCATCTGAATATATAACATTCAAAATTAAATTGACAGTAAAAACATTTCATTAGCTTTGCATACATGCTCTTAGATCTGATACCACCTTTTAATACAAATATTGCAATTAAAAAAGACAGCTGTGTCATCACTTTAGTCTCATTAATTTCATCATTTCAAATTCATACCGGAAGTTGAATATTCATAAACAGGCTTTTAAGACCTCATAAAATTATATCCGTACTAGTGGACACATACTGTTGAGTTTTCTTTGCATCTCTTTTACAGCTTTCAGGTTCACAGCCACAATTCAGTACAACAGTGGATAGTGGTGTTAAACATTTAATAAATGCTTATATTTATCTATATCTATCTATCTATCTATCTATCTATATATATATATTTATCTAACTGAATGTTGGTAAAAGTATAAAGCAATCTTAAGCACTTGAATTCCAGCAGTGAATGCAATCTATATATGCAACAACAAAAAGTTTGCAGCAGATTCCTTTTACATGCCATCCCATAATCACTTAAGCTTTATTTAAGCCTTTTTGTGGCATATAGAAAGGGTTACATATAATCAGCTTAGCAGATTTGCATGTATTGACTAATGCTAACAAAATGAAAATACATTTAAATACTGTAGTCTGTAAAAGAAGAAAACATGACTTTTAACAATGTGTCCATGAAAAGTCAGGAGGAGTTAATTTTGCAAGGGCAGTATTATTTTCAAGAAAAGCTAAAAAAAATGAAAATATTCAATATAACATTGCTGGAGCATCAACTTATTTGGTTCGATTGAAACATGAGCAAACAATTAATGCAGTGCCAAATGATAAAACTAATGGAAAATGTAATTAAAGCTGTGATATTACAGTTATAACATTGCAAATTTTAATTTCTAGAGTACCTGCTTGAAGGTAGTTAAAGGTATTATTTTTTGTCACAAGATAATGGGGCAAATTCACTAATCGGCGAAAATGCGCTAGCTTTGCCTTTGCTAACGTTCGCCTCACTGCGCCAGGCGAGTTTTCGCCAGCGCTATGCAAATTCATGCAATTCGCCAGAGTCGGTGTTAGTGAATTTCGCGCTTTAGTGAATTTGCCCCAATGTATTCATTAGGAAGTTTTATTACATGCAGAGAAATCTGGTGTAAACTCCAGCAGACAAGCTGCTAAATACTTTTTTAACAATTTGCAAAACATGCGTCAATAAAAGAATATAAAGGACAAATTTGTTCAAACTGGGCATTTTTGTTTCTTTTGTACAGTTAATGTACAGTACATCCTATTTGGCTTAATGTAGGCGTAAAGAAGTTAATAGGAATGGAAGAGAAAAACTACAAGTTTATGGGGACAGAGGCTGCATTTAATGAATATAAACACTATAATAAAATGTAATAAATGTTGGAAAACAGCAATGCGGAAGGCAAAGATTGGAAATTAGGATGCATTGCAGCAGAGGCTAAGACTAACCCAAAAAGTTTTTAAAGTATATTAATAGTAAAAAGATACAGGTTGAGAGTGTGGTTCCTTTAAAAATAGTAACGGTATGTTTGTAACAGATACAAAAAAGGTACCAAAAATGAATGCGAACAAGGCACCAGGGTTAGATGGAATACACCCTTGGGTTCTAAGAAAGCTTTTTTTTAGCCTCTATTTCTGATTTTCTCAGACTCACTTTCATCTATTATGGTACCTATGGATTGGTGGAAAGCATATTTAAAAAGGGATTCCAATCTCAGCCTGGCAATTATAGGCCAGTAATTTTGACATCTGTGGTGGGCAAATTATTTGATGGCTTGTTAAGGGATCACATTCAAAATGTTTCAGCAGTTACTCTGTAGTTACGGAACAGATTATTTAATCACTAGTAGTTGTATAAATGTGGTTATATGTGTGTACATTTGATTTCACCCAAGGGGCCTGAAATAATTTTTTCAGGGATGGCCCAGGCCAGTGGGACCACCAGTTTTTTCCTAAAAAACTGACCACTTATGAGTAATGGAAAGGGATTGAGAGGAAGAGAATTTTGCATTGTGCAAAAAAAGAAATTTGCTCATAAAATTCTTAGTTATGCAGCAGTACCTATAGGGGTATCTATAATCAATGTACTGCTGCACATGGATAATAGACAATAGTGCCCCTGCTATTGGACCTTTGAAGCTGATACATTAGATATCTTTAAGAAGGGGATGGATGGCTTTTTAGTGAGGAAATACAGGGCTATGGAAGATGGCTCATTGATCCAGGGACTAGGCCGATGACCATTTTGGAGTCAGGAAGGAATTTCTTCCCCCTCTGAGGCAAATTGGAGAGGCTTCATATTGTTTTTTTTGCCTTCCTCTGGATCAACTAGCAGTTAGGCAGTTAAAAAAAAAAAGTTTAAAGGTTGAACTTGAGGGACGTGTGTCATTTTTCAGCCTAACTTACTATGTTACTATGAATTGGCTGTCTTGTTTGGTGTCTCCTGTGCATTTTAACAACATATCACACACACACACACATATATATATATATATATATATATATATATATATCCATATTTACATACAAATAATTTTATAATAATCAATTTGAATTAAAATTGAATCTTTGACTCTCTGGTATATAATAATTATCATTTACTAGCAATATTACATTATTTCATTTTTCATTTACAGTTTAATTGTACAGTGACATTTGTTCAATTAGTTTTATCCCCCCACCCCAAAATTATAGTTGAAAGTGTTTTCTAAAGTTTTTGAAACTGTATACATTTCAGAAATTTGTTAAGCAGTAAACTCTAGTGGGACAAACATTACCTGGTGAGTATGACTAGACTGCATATTTAACAGCAGAAATAAATTAAATAACCTTGTATGAGGTATGTAAACAACAAACGTTTATAAAATAGAGAATGTATTTATATAAATAAAATTATGACGGCCAATTCTATTCTTCCCGGAAATAAAATAAACAAAAAATTAAAATATGTGTTTCTTCCCTGTAGTTCATGGATATTGTAGTTGCAGTAATTAGCAAATGATTAATATGCCAGCAGGGGGAGATCTAGCATAGGGTAAGCCACTTTAGCAGGCTGCTTCAGGACATAATGTATATAGTACAGTATGCCAATAGTTTTAAATTAAGATATTCGCTTTGTTAATCCCTGTGGCCTTCTTTTGACATTGAAATAAACAACATTAGCTCAGAGAATCTTTAGCACTTTATGTTAATTATTGTTTTTGCTTTTATTAGTGGTCCAGTGTTTTCTCTCTCTCTCTCTCTCCTTTACTCTGAGCTATGCAATGCATGTTAAGGTTTCCCTATCCCTACCTACCGTGTTTTACTAAGGCCACAAATGTATTAAGAAATTATTTTGATAATGCTTTAATTACATACATTTGCTCTGTACTGATACATATGTTTTAATTATTGAATAAAATACTTTGTTTAAAAAAAGTTAAAATTGAGATTAAAGGATAGGAAAAAATCTTGAGGGCAACTGCATGTTTGTTGATTTGCAATATAACTCGCTTGTTTTATCTATGTCTTCCAAGTATAAACTATTGCATTACTAGAAGGATAGGCTTTATTATTTCTAGATTTTTCTTTTCACTAAGTAAAATCCGACGAAATTGAATTCGTAGGATTTCACCACTATTCGATACATTCGAATCATTCGATTTGATCGAATTTAGCCAATTCGATGGTCATAAGTAGCCCAAAAAAAACTTAAAAAATCTATTTTTTTGCACTCAAATCCTTCACCCGAGCTTAGTAAATCTGCCCCTTAGTATACAGTAAGGAATAAATACAGAATTGAACACCCACAAATTAGACCTCTACTGCATTATAAAAACTTAAAAATTCTTGTATATTGTAGAGCAGTCATGATTTAGGCAGTTTCAATCAAATTTCTTTTTTCCACCCCGAATCTCAAATAATTTGTGGTTTCTTATTTTTTTTTTAAAAAAGCTTTAAAAATTAAGATTTATTAATTGTAAACCCCGAGAAAACTTCTAATACAAAACTTTTGTCAGGTAAACGTTATCAAAGTCCTATAGAAGTCAACGGAGCTGCATGGATCCTATTGGATCATTTTAAATCAATTTGGATTATTTTCTGTTAAGAATTGTCCACAAAACTCCTGTTTATTGTATCTTTAGCACATCATTCAGTGTTATTTTCCGTTCACACTTTTTTATTTGGATAGTCTAATAACTGTCATGACATACATAGTTTTGCAACTGCTACTCTGTTGTAAGTAAAATCCTCACAGTGTACCAAGGGAAACACAGCCTTGCTGCAATGGATTGCAGCATTACCCACCATATGATGGTAACCACAAGAGCTTACTGTTATATCCATCCTTTAAGGCCTCTGTCATTACTTATCTTTGGGAAAGCACACTGATCTAATTACAGTTAATAGAATGCCTGCCTATACAAGACTGCTGAGAATCCTGGCATGCAAGTGCAGTACTGCTGAGCATTGCTGGAAGCAAACAGCTGCCAACTACTGCTCTACTCAGCAGGCACCGGCCTCTCTCTTAATACTGTTGCTGAACTTCACAGACAAATGACTTGTGAAGTAATGAGCAAGTTATTATTTTCACTTTTCCAATACATGTATTCTACAGCCTACGCCTGTAACATATGTCACAAACAGGAGAAAAAAAAAGTAGTTCTTTTCTCAGAACAGATGATCTGGCTCTTGAAAGCACAGAGAAAGCTTTTCTTTATGTCTGTAGCTCCTAACTCATTGGGATTCTAAGAAGACTTAATAGACGTTCATTTTGCCTGAGCTACAAAAGACTGGGAAAAAAGCAACAGGCTCAGTGTGAGAGAAGACAGGCAAAATGGCAGCAATTACACTACACATAACATCTGCACACATACACATGCAAAATACATGTATTGTGTTTCTTTTTTACTCACTTTGAACTGCACTAGAATTGAAAGGCTAAACTGCATTTATGACACAGGTAATCAGTGAGATTGTATGTTTTTTTCCTTTGTATTTTTCTCTTTCTGTTTTAAAGTTACTAAAAAGATTTTCAACTTATTTAATAGCAAACCACAAACCTGTTCTTCAGGCCTACTGCCCCTGGGAAGTGTTTTATTGTTTTGCTTCCAATCTCTGCCTGCTTGCTGTGTAATTTAAGACTGATTCTTCCCTGTGGGAAGCAAAACTTGATCAGAGAACAGCCTGCATGGCTACCTAAACAAATTATGTTTTAGTTGCTGCTGATGTTGGCTCTGTCATAATGGAAATGTATAATTAATGCCTTTGCTTTAACTGCTTTGAAACTGGAATCACCTGAAACCATCATTTATGAGAAGCATTTTCTACCATGCCAAGCTTCTGCCATCTGATATAGTGCAAAGCTGTGCCAGTGTGATTAGCTCATTCATACCTATGTCAGCCACTGAGTCTTCAGCTGAATAGTTGAACAATGAAAACAACTTGCAGTGTAATTTAACCTGGCAAAAGGTTTCAGAGGAGAAAGTGTTTACCCAAACAGAGCAAGCCATTAGATACATGAGTGAGATTAAACAATTTTTCATTTAGATTCCTGGAAGGTTGTATGCAAGAGTGGTCACGTGTTCATTTAGCTTTTGTTCTACACTACATTATATACTTATTATAATAATATTTTCTTATTTTTATCCTACAGAAAGGTCTATGCATCTGTCTTAAAGGTTATAAATCAAGGTAAGCAAATCCCTAATACTAGAAATTATATTTCCACAGCCAAGGGTTCATATGTCTGGTATAAAAGGGTTTATACTGTGCTTATAACACCAGAGTCAGCTAAACTTAAAGAACTAGTGTAATCGGTTATAGGTGGCTGGAAAAGGTATCCAGTGGTAAGTGAAGGGAGCTGCGGTATAAATTAGTGCTGGGCAGGCAGGCCCGATACCCATGGGTTTCAGTTCGAGCTGACCTCGCACCTCCATTTGCGGGTGGTGGGTGGGTCCGGGTTGAGCTCTTCTTCCTGCTCTCCACATCCACCACCTTACATTGCCATCTTTTATAGACCTGCACTTGCTTGTCCCGCCCCTTCTGTGATGTCATTGGCGGGGCAGTGTGGGTCTATAAATTGAAGTCAGGCCCAGTTGCGGGTCGGCACATCATTACTGCAAATATTTAGCTCCCTGGGTGAACAAAAAAATGTATTTTAAATACTTGAAATTTTAAAAAACCCACCAAATGGTCTTATGAAATTGGGGTCTGACTTGTTTATAAATAAAAAAATAATTCAGATTATCCTTCTAGTATAGCATTTTAGTACAATGTTTAAGCTTCATTTAAGGGGTTCAAAAACACACCATATGCACTTGGTTTCGGTTATCATTTAATATAATGTGTGATGGGCTGGGAAAGCTGACCAGTCATGAAGTAAGTCTTAGTGGGAGACCAGTAGTTACATGATATTACATTATAAAAAAATAAATCCACAATAAATAAAATACAAATTAAATCTAAGGTGCAATTAAATCAAAGTAGTGAAATAAAAAATCTGGTTGGGGATGTGTGGCAATGTCAGGCCCATTGGTCAGCAAACTAATATGGCTGACCAGTTCTACTAGTTTCCCCCTCCCAATGGACTACATGAGGCACATACAGAGGCCCAGGTTCACATTTACTAATTTCCTGTGAATTTATGGGGGGTTGTGTTTAGGCAGATCACCCAGTACCACTTGTGGGAGGTTTTAAGCTTGTTTGAAAACAAAAAATCTTTCTCCTTAGAGAATGTACTTTTGACAGAACTTCCACAATTCCAGAAGTCAAAGTATTCAAGGTAAACATGCTTTTTGAAGATCTCTGAAATGGTCTGGGATGCAGCAAACAACAACAAATGATCTCCAAATTATTTGTTGACCAGTGAAGCATCACAGAAAGTGTGAGAGAAGAACTACATAGAAGGGCTACATAGGCTGAAAGCAATACCCTCATGTCAATAGGCATGACAATTAGCAGGATAAGGGACATGATTAGACACCTCATATAGCATGGGCCAAAGTCACATGCATGCCTAAGTAGCTATGATGTTCTCCTGTCAGGAGCCTTCTCTAAATGCAGTAGAAAGACAAGTGACAGATTAATCCTGAACAGAAAATGTATCAGACCCTGGACCAGGAAGAAATTAAATTTTGTAGATATTCCAGTATTGTAAATAACTGGTTGGGGTGAATCACTGTGCCAGAACTGACTTGTGTGTGTTTTTGAACATTGAGGTACTGGGTGATACTATGCAGAGTCATTACCACCATTAGCATAACTAAGCAGGAAGCAATCAGAATCACTTGTGCAGTTTTCCACAAGATATGTATATTTATATATATTTCAGAGGAATCCCTCTTCAAACATCAGCCAGTACATGTATACCCTTGAGATGAGCACTACTGTTGTAAACAGATCTCCCTGCTTTAAGCACCATCACCTCTAGCTATTTTTAATCATCTCATTAGTCTTCAGGCACTAAGGGCATAATTTATTTTAATTGTTTTGTTTTCAGGTGTGGTACCTTCAGCCTGCATAAAGACACAGAGAATAATAAAACTGGAAAAGTAATCTATTCTTTATATTTTATTCAATTCCTTTTTTTTGCAGAGCTCAGTAGGATGGCCTACAGAATATTGTCCATCTGGATCCTTGTAGTTAGCTTGAAGACCTCCAATGTATTTTTTAAAAGAGAGGGAAGGTCTAAACCATACACATGGGAAGCAATAGTGAAAACCTTAGAAAATACGCACAGCATGGGTCTTAAAAGACACATTTTTAGAGTATGTGTTCATGGTTTTTTTTTTTCAACAACCTTCAAACATGCTTTAAAACATGCAGTGTGACAAATATATTATAAGTAGTCTTAATAATTATAATAAACAAGAAAAATTTGTGCTCACCACTAATGTTTGAACCATTAAGCAGGGGTGCAATGAGGCTGTGACCACAAAATGTATATAGACAAAGTCCTTTATATAGACAAATACAAGTCCTCTGCACCTAACCCTAACCAAGGACAGAAAATTTGTGCCTTAAGTTACTCAAAATGCCTTACTGTAATTGTTTGTCCATATATTGAAATATATTTTAGCTGGCCAGAATGTATAAAGAAGCAATATATTCTTAATGATTCAGATGAAGGTTGAGTGTAGGACTGGCCAGACCAGTGATGACTTTGACATAGTTGGTCATCTTAAATTTATTGCACTACATAGACATTTTGTTTTGTTTAAAAGCATAAGGCATTTTTTATTAGCTGATAATGGTATGAATTCAGAGAACCTCTTGTATTAGTCTTTAGTAATTCTGCAAAAAATGTCAGACAAGTGAAATATTACACCACACAAATGCAATACAAATTTTATATTTTATACATTTGCATAACATAAACAAAGAAGTTTCATTTAAAGGTCAATTTAGCATCAAGAGCAGAACATACTCCATATGCCATTTGTATACCAGTGAAACATTGAACGGAGAGTTTTGTGAAAGTTGTCAAAAGAAAACAACAAAACAACAAAGTATGCTTCATCAGTGACAGTATCACATGAAGCACCAGCAGAGATGAATCCTGTGGGAGAAATAAAGCAGAGAAAAAAAATATAAGAAAACCCAGTGCAACCAAGCAACCAGAACCCTAGAGGACTGAGTCAGAGGTAAACACCTCCCTACAGTCTCTTTTTCTCTGCTAGAGGATTTCTTAAAAATGCTACTTGTGAATGATGCATGGTATTTTCCACATCAAGCACAAGGGACAGGGGATGTTGTTTTGGATGACAGGCAATGTGAGTGTAAGGATAAAGCTGAAACATTTTTAGAATTCATATTTTCTCTCTTTAGGGAATTAGACATGTTTTGATATATTTGTGGGGGGGACTTCAAACTCTAAACACAAATTTGCATATCAACAACTCGGTTTATAAAAAAATTTTCATGGACAGAATATAAAATAGATACAGCATTTCTAATTAAAAATGGTTAATGTAACAAAATTTACTAGGCATTATAGATATTGTTCTTTTCAAAAGTGAAGGTGAAGGGTGCAAAGTGCAAAAACACAGGAACAAGCCACACTTTGAGTCACACTTTTATGAACTAATGAGAGTAAACAATATATATATATATATATAATATTATATTTGCAACAATAAGTTAATACAATCAAACAGCAGATCTCCAATTTATAAGTGAGTGCAGTTGGAACCATGCAGTTGGGTTCATTTCTACTTGTATTATTACACCAAAGCCGTGGGATAATGCAACTTTTGTTTGATAGTGTAAGTGGAAATATACTCAACTGCAGTACAAGACATCACATTAGAATACAAAGCATGTATCATTTATCATTTCCCTTGCCAGGCTTGCTATCCAGTGCAAGCAGTCATTCTGTAAACTTCTGCTAACATATGAAGGATATTTTCTGTTCATATTGCCTTTCCTTAACAGCTGGCCTGGGATTTTGGTAACCTATTCTTTGTATCCTTGTGTTGTGCCTAGCTGTGGTTCTAATTCTTGCCTTGTTTTATTGGATTTTAATTTCTCTTTGACATGTGTCTATCAGTCTCTCCTTTCTAATGTAGTAGCCTACATCATCACCAGACTAAATCTCTTTCCATGTACTTACACTGACCTTCACTCTCCTAATCCCCTTCCTAGTTAACTACACTGACTTTCATTTTCTAGTTACCTATGCTTACTTTACCCAGTCAATGCTTTCACCTGCCTTGAGTTTTACTGCTTTTCCCACTTTGAATTTCCTGTTTGGGCCATGCCTAATGAACCTATTCCCAGCAATCTCTTTGATTTTGCTCCTGATGTCCTTATATTGTACTGGTGCATTACTCTCTAACCTTATTCAGACATTTAGGGGATCCCCTGACATTCAGTAAAGATTTCACGTAATGTTCCATTTGTATTAGATTTGTACAAAAGCACATTTGTCAAAGATAAGTATTTTGCTATTAGAAGGAATTTGTTATGATAATAACGTAATAATAATTTGAAGCTAGTTTCACATTTAATCAGATCACCAGATTTCCTAAGGGTGGTGTAAGGTGGAGATACCAGAACTGTAGTCACTGGCCCAAGGTTTATAGTGAGTACTGAATCTGTCCCATTTCAAATTCACAAAACTGTGGGTTTTCTATGCAAAATACATTGGAGTCTATGGGCATTTTTTCATGGCAATCTCTTCTTCTGCATTATTTTTTTCTGTGCAGAATACATTGGTGTCTATGGGCATTTTTTATGGCGACTTTTTCAAAGCAAATTGTTTCGAAAGTTTTGCAAAAATATTAGTTGATGATAAAATGCTGAAAATTTTTACTAACAATTTTCACTTACTAATTTGCACCCCCACTGGCAGAGAGCTTCTGATGTCATTGGGTTTTTGGAAGCAGGTGCTGTCACATAGTTAAGGCATCAGCACTGAGTGGTGCAAAAACATACAAATTTAAAGCCCACTGAAATCATCCCTTCCTTGTTACCACACAATTTTCTTTAATGTTATCTGCCCTGGACCTGTTTTCTGCTTATATTCTCTTTATTACCACAGAATTGAATATTGCCTGTTTACTTGACTTTTTTTATCTGTTTTGCCTATCCACAGTACAGGCCTTCTCAATCTTGCCTGTCCTGCCTGTTGCTGTTTCCCACTATCTGCTTTCTCCTCAGTTCTTTTCCAAGCCTCGAGATCTTGGCCCTGATAAAGTACTTCTTTTTGCCACAATGAATGAAGAAAACAAACCCCAGTAACATAATTATGGAAATATGTTTGACTGCTGACAATTCACTAGTCAGTAAGTAAAAACAAATGATTAGATATAATTCAGTATGCAGATTTATGTATCATATCACAGGTTGTGATAATGTCTGGTAAGATTTAAACTAAAATAGTTTTTGGTACGGTTTTGTGTGTAATCTGTTTGCTGTTTCAGTAATTGAAATGAATTAAAATATGAAGCTGGGTCATCAACAATCGGGCTGGTATCACCAATAAATGATCCCATTAATTTATTTGCCGAAGGTCTGCAACTAGATACCACTGAGTTTCTTTTAAGGATCCAAATAAGATGTTTTCGGGTTTTGGAGGTTCAATGCCCTCTGATATGAAAATTGCCCTGTAATTGACCAGAAGTATTCAAAAGATCAAATAAGCATTTATTCCTCACTTCACAATCTGTTGTTCCAGATTATTCCCCCCCCCTCCCATCAACTGTATTGTGCCACCTGCAACAGAAAAATTGGAACATGCAGTTTATATGACACGTATGACTAATTTCTCACTTTTTTAACGTCAGAGCTGAAAATGCTTAGAACATTACTCCACCCATTAATCATATAAAAATGAACATAAGAATGGACTATAATTTTTATTCACTCTTTTGTGGCAGTGCAAATGGCTTACAAAGCATTACAACGGCATAAAAGGCTTACACCATCAGCTAATGCACTAGCTCCATAAATCCCAATTGCTTATTTCGATATATGCTCTTTTGAAATTACAAATACTGAGAAATCAAACTATTTCACCGTAGGTCTCTGTATTGTTACACCATCACAGTTTCTTCTTTCTATTAGTTTACTGCATCTATTGTTTGTTACAATATGTCTACATACTGTCAGCACAATATGTGAATTAATAGCTACCACAGCATTTAGAAATGATTCACTCTAACAGTGTTTAAGTGATTGCTAGACATGGATGCTTTTATCATTTGCTACAAGATTGATTGATAAGTGAGTAAAAGGGGCAATTGCTGTTTAGAATATGCTTAATATGAATGAGTTTAATAGGAAAATTTTACTTAAATACATGAACGTATGGAACATATACTATTCAAGTGCCATGGGAAGAGTATCAGTATGGTCTAGCATGCTTCCTTTGTGGTTTTGGTTGAATTTCACCAATCAAAAATTTTTGTCCCTCTATAGGTCCAGTGTTATAAAAATGAAGGGTGCATTACATACTATAATATTAGCTCTACTGGGGAAATAAATGAGGAGAAAGTGAAGAAATGGTGGCTGCAACATAAGTTTAGCTGACCCTGAATATTGCTAAAGTACCACAAACTGAGATCTAAGGAATTTCTGAGTATTGGGAAAATGACATGGTGTTAAAACAGTTTAAACAGTAAAAAGTGTAAAAAAAAGTGTATTGCATGCAACACAATAATTCTTATAACACACAAGGAGCTCCCTCCTGCCTCCAATATGAGATGTATTCACTGATATCTCTATTATTTATGGTAGCTTGTAGTTAATGACATTTGGAATTCCCTCAGTGTGTAAGGGAGCCCTGGCTGGGTCCAGTCTTGTTCTGCTGGACTTAATTTGAAAAACAGGTTATGGAGGGGAACCAATGTCCGTGATATTAGATGCCTTGATGGAAGTGTTGCCATTTTGATGGAAGTGTTGGGGTAACCGGTAGCTCAATCTCACATGAGCCTGCAATTTTCTTTTAAACAGAAGACAAACTGCACACAGACACAATGCTTATCTTGCTTCAAGAAGACATAACTTTATTAACAGTTCTGCATTAGCAGACATAGATCATGTCACAAGACACTGTGCCAGTATCAGATTGCTGTGGTATCTGTATGTGAGCACACACATTAATACATATCTTAACAGGAATGTTTTAGGAATACTTTATGAATAAGGAATAGCCTAGTTGTTCATTTTTAAACTGTCAGGGCTAGCAGAAAGAATCAAGTCCCAAATCAGGCAGAAGTCAAAACTGGATCGAATCAGATCATTGGGAACAAGGGCAAGGACAGGACTTACAGAAGGGTCACAGGAGCAAGGTTTCAGGAACAGGATAGGAACAAAGTTTCAGAAGCACGCAGGTTGCAGTAGGCAGATTGACCAATGATCCAGCATCAGGGGATTGGGGAAGCAACCCTATAAACTACCAGTAACACTATTTTGAGGACTCATAATCTATGAAGTTAACTCAATTACCTGCCTTAACTTAACATAATCAGTTAACTTACTTCTAATACACAACTGCATCCTGCTTTTCTAGCAACAAATCCAAAAAAAGGAAACCGCCACTTTACCATGGAGTCCAAGGGGTCTCGTCATCTTGTACCACCAGAAGAGCTTCTTCTCCCCTGCGTATGGGCTGCCGGGAGCCACATCCTGGTCTTCAGACTCCAACTTCCAGGTTTGTGAAGTCATTTCCATAAGTGACGTCACCTAGCAACTGCTAGTTACTTGCTAGTGGATACAGCTTCAAGTCTTTTCTTCAGAGATCTCTATTAACACATTGTTTTCTTCCCCTCAGCGATCCTCTCATGCAACCTTTCCCTCCTCTTGCCCTTCCATCAGCTGTGCCTCTCCCCCAGCCCTTCTCCAACACAATGCTCCTTCATACAAAGAGTACATGCGGGCTGCTTTTATCCACAGATGCAGAAAAGGCATTTAACCAAATTATCTGGGAATTCCTATACCTAGCATTAATGAATATGGGAGTTTTCAAATAATTTAAAGAGAAAATGTTGACACATGATCTGCTGTTATTGGGGAATACAAATTCTCCAGCTACTGTATCTTACTTTTCCACAAATTTGAACCTAAAAATTTTACAAAAAGGATTTGTTTTTGCAACTCTTTATAGCTGCCTAAGATTAAATTGCTCTATTATTGAGGAACAAAATTATCCCAAGTAAAGAAAAATGGTTTAAATCATAAACGTTATCTGTTTAACTTACAACCTCCAGAATAGCAAGACTCTCTTATCAGGTATTACTATATGGTTTAACAGTAGAAATGGGAAAACAGGTACTTACCATAAGAGAAATCTTCTCTGCACCTAAAACATAAAAGAAAATGGGAGAATGCTATATTGCATTTATATAAAGTAATTAAAGTGAAGATTTTTGTTACATTTATGTGATAGGGTAATATTTATATATTGATATTACTGAATATAACTATAAACATGAAGGATGTTACATTTAAAAATGTAACTATAATGAATATTTTAAACTTGTTTAACCCTAAGTATTTGTTCAATAAAGCAGAATACACAAAAAAGAGAGTACATGCAGCAAGAAGAGGGAAACCTTATGTGCCACAGTACAAATTTTTGCTGGCTGCTCTGACAATCTTCTGAATTCCTGGTTCCATTTTACAGCTAAAAGTCCTGGGAGCAAGAGAGCAGTCAGGGGACACGCATGTAGTTCCATAGGTAAAGGGCTGCTCGTCCTATCGCCTTTTTTCAAAATACATTGCAGAGCATGGAGAGGAGTTTTATTGGGGACTTTTTAGCTAAATGCAAGGTAAAAAATATAACATGCAGTAGGTAGGGATGGCGCGATCTGTTTCACGCGAACATCCGCTGTTCGCGCTCGCAGAATATTCGCGAACGTCGCGCGACGTTCG
>CM044431.1:64507625-64520901 GCA_024363595.1 Xenopus borealis
TTTTTTTTTTTTTTTTTTAGTTTATTTCATCGTGTGGCGCTCAATTTCTCCTCCCTGCATTTCTTATGGGAGATAACCACGAAGGAGAAATCTCCTCTTCTAAAGAGGAGCACACATGTAGTTTCTGTAAGTTATTACTTAATATAGTCTTAGCAATTTAAAAGTTTAATATGTCTGTGTTTTTTTCATTCAACACTAACAAATTTTTTAATAAAAAAAATTGGTGTTGAAGATTGACACAAATGCAGAGTCAAAGATGATATTCTGCTAGGGTCAGGCTGGAGGGGCAGTGGCCAATATACAACAGGTCCCTGGTTAAAAACACAAAGCAAATACCCATCAATATAATATTTCTCTAATAATTTAACGAAAGCCTGTGTCAATAATGACGAAGACCCCTTTTTTAGGTATTGAAACATGTTGGTTTTTTTTGCCTGCATTAAGTTACAGAATGTAATGTATGATCAACTGTTTTTTGCTAAGACTGGTGTGCCCTGTTCAGTCTATTTTTCTAATGTGCACTATATGGGGGCTGATAGGTAGCTGCCAGAGAGTGAACACCCAGCATTTGAATATTTAAGATATGATGTGCCAAACAACTCTTGAGACTTAGCCTAAAGAGGGAATTACCAGGGAGAAAAGTCTGTTGCATTAGTCTAAACATCCATAAACAAAGACATATTTTATTACTTAAATGTGCAGTATATGGTACTGTCCCTTCTGGGTTCATTAATATACCAGTGCAGAGTTGGAATCTTTTAATATCCTTGAACTAGACCTTGACTAGAAAAATTTCAAATCATAGAAAAGTCCCTTTAAGACAAAATGGTGCATTCATTCATGGTTTACAATATATGCATTGATATTAAGTCAAAACAGGAGATACCTATAATTGTAACAGCATGATTTGCCATCCATGGTATACCATTGCCTAACACCTCTTCCTTGCAATGTGCTGCTACTGCCACTAGGCTGCTCGTAACTGCTGACTGCTGTGATGTCTGCATTGTATTGAGAATTCCATTTATATGCTATGTGGTTTGAAACCCTGTTTGCAATATTTCTATTGTATGGTTTTCTGTATTTCTACTTACTACATACTACTGGTAAGATTAATTAGCCTTCAGAGGTTGATTGATTACAAAGCTGAACATCCCCCACCACCTTTCTATATTAAGGGATGATGGCAACAGTAGAAGTACAGTACCTCAAGATTGGACATCTCAGATATACTATGTGTATAAGGGTACAGACTGGATTGGAAGGATGGGTGATTGATGACTTGAATAAAGGAGGCTGGGAAGGCATGGATATCTAGGAAAGATTAACAGAAAGATTGCAGATGGAATTGACTTGTTCATCAAGAGGTCAGCAGCCCTGAACAGGAATGGATGCATGGTGTAATCTGGATTCTGTATGCGAGCAACAATCACACAATTCCACACAAATATGAAAAGCTCCTACCTGTAGATTAAACCATTTTGTGGCTCGGGTGCTAAACGGTGGAAGGACCACCCGCATGTGGTCCAATTATATGTAGAATATCAGGTACAGTACACCCACCACAGCACTGTCAGGATCGCGCCGCCCAGAGGCTTACCTTTAGCTCCGGGCGGCGCATCCTCTCCTGTCCGGCGCATATCCACAATGGCGGCGCCCATAGCCGCCACGTGGATATGCGGCCCCAGGTAGTGACGTCATCGCGTCACGCTTGACGCGATGACGTCACCGCGCTCGTTTTGGCGCGAACTTTGAATATTTAAAGGGGTATTGAACGCCATTATGGCGCCCAATTATAGGACCATACTGCTATTGTTCCTGGGTATTGTTTATTGTTCCTGATATTGCTTTTTGATCCTTGTTCCTGTATTTTTGATCCTGTTTCCATTTTTGTTCCTGTTTTCCTGTATTTTGACCACTGCTTGGACTTTGTTTATTTTTGTTCCTGCAATACACCTTTTTGCTTGAACCTGCTGATTCCTGCCTGATCCTTGCCTAAGCTACGTTATTGCACCCCTAAAAGCTTCCTCCTTGGTCCACTACTTCCCCTGGGCGCCTAACGAAGGCCAACCCGTGACAAGCACACCACAAACTTGAAGATTTAATGCATCAAAATTGTTTTATTGACTAGATATATACAACACCTAGGCTTGAGAATGGGCCCAGTGGGGCCAAAACATTGTCTTGTATATGTCTATTTTTGGAGCCAATAAAACAACTTTTATGCACTAAACCTTCAAGTTTGTGGTGTTCTATGGTATACCTGGTAAGCAACATTCAAATAAATGATATTTGAAAAACATTGTTTTAGGTTAACATTTCCTTTGATAAGCAATTTCATAAAAACTTTGCTTGCACATTAATGATATATTTGTTGAATGACAGGTAGTTCAAAACACAAATGACTGGACGTTCAAAACACAAGTTGACATGTACTTAAACTATTCTTCCCACAATTCCAGGCCCAACAGATTCCCAAACACTGATGCAATATTGGCACCAGTAAATGACATGCAAAGAAATATAGCTTGCAGCTTCAAAGGAATCTACATGCACCTATATATGCTTAAATGTTGTGAGGCTTTAGTGGGGCAAAAGCAAGTGCCTATAGCTGAAATATAAAGGCATGACTTTGTTTAATGAATTGACATATTTTTATAAAGCAGATAAAAATATGAGATAGTAAAAGAGATAGCGTTTGGCTGCTTTAAGTATTTGATAGCCACTAAAAATGAATAGACACTGTTTTAATTTCAGTGCAGTACAGATCAATGGGGGGATATGTCAACAACTACTTTTTATTAAAATTGGTACACTGCCTACAAGGAGTTATCAGTCTATATGACCGGACTTCTGCATCTATTGAGTACAGTTCAATGCAGAAAAATATATATAGGGGTTTTGAAGGGTGAGCTTCATTAATTCATTCATTAGAGATTCAATCTGCCATCAGAAATCTACCAACATCACAGGTCCACCCATCTGACCAATGACACATCATCTTACTATAATATTGGAGAACTGCTATACAGTGTATAGGGCAATGTTCATTGTGTTCAACTGCAATCTGATTTTCAAAATTTCCTTTGCTATGCGGTCAATTTGCTTTCAATACTGGCCACTGACATATATACCTACCTATCTGACCAAGTACATTGTCATATCCCATAGTATTAAGGTATTTTTTTTGCAAGATGGCAAATGTTTTGCTAAGAGGAAAATGTTTTGCAATGTAGAATGCTTTTTATAATAAAATGCATTATATTCTTTTTATTGATGTAACTTTCCAAAATAATGCTGGTAACCTCAGTGAGGTTTTTTTTTTATAATGATGCTTCATGAAAAAGTATTTATGTCAATAATAGTATCCAGGGGACAGTTTCATTCTCCCTTTGAGCATACAGTCTAGCATTCATGAAAAATTAATGTCAGTGTAATGGGTGTCCGTGAACATGTCAAGTTATAGCAAGCTGTGTAAATAACAATGCAAGTTGCTGCTGCCACTGAGAATCAGTTCTACAAAGGAGCTCAGTGGAACAGCTTTCTGTATAAAGACTCTGGAAGAAATTGAAGAGAATAATTGCCTCAGACCTAAAGGTAATCCTGCAGGTTTGAAAAAATATCTAACTGCACTTGTTGCCCAAGAGTACCTCAAGTTATATTAAATCCATCAATAAATAACTTAACGACCATAAGATTTAACAGAAATATTAATAGTGCTCAGTTCTCAACTACAGCATTCCTACAACTTAATAGACTGTTGAGAATGGCTGCTTGGTATATGTCTTATTTTTTCACATTAAAGAATTATACAAGCTACCATACTAGTCCAAATTGTTAATAGATTAGAAAGTACACTTCCCCGATATGGTTTTTAAGATTCTTAAACCTACTTGTACTTATGCTTGTCCCATATAGTTTTTAAGATTCTAAACCATACTTGTAGTGAACATCATGGTAAATCATTTATGAGACATGTAATTATTGTCACAGTTTTAGAGGAATTATTGCCAAGAATATAAGGGATGGCCATCTAATATTCCCTGTAATCAATGCATTAAACAAGACAGGGAATGTGGGTCCCTTGATCACAGCTGTAGCACATCTGCGAGATAAATCAATACGAAAAAATAAATAAGACTAAGAAGCAGTCAGTAGAGACCTGCAAACCTATTTGAATTTTGTAGCCAGAGCACAGTGAAGGCAAATGAATGATTGAAAGAGACTGAAGAATGAAAAGTGTAATATATCTGGCAAAGACAAAACTGGAAAGTGAAAAAAATCAAAACATTACTAACAGCTGACCAGGAAGGAAATGGATTGGTAAAGCGTAACTATTTTTTAAAAATGTATTAGGCTAAAAATGTAATTAAAGTAATGAAAAACAAAATTAACACAACATGACATGACCAAAAGGATGCACTAAATGTCTCAAAACATGGGCATTGTTAGCATGCATTATAGCTAAAGATGGGTACTGAAAATGCTGTTAATATACAGATAATCTCAAAATAGAGATAGAACAATTCAGTCTTTTATTATCAGATGAAACACTCTAGCTAAATCAAGTAAAATGTTTGCTAAAACCTTCATAAAGGGATCCTATACATACCACTTAGTCTGGAAAAACAACTTATCACATCCTGCACACTCTGATGATATGCCGCCTCTTGTAACTTTAAGAGCTGAAATTCCAGGGTTTAACCCGGAAATTCGGCTCTGCTAGCACAGAGATCGCTATATCGCTCATTGCACTAGCAATGCTACACTTTGACCTGCTTCAACGCTAATTTTTAATAGCAGAGCAGGAGATGGGAGCGGCATGTGGGCTTTAAAAGTTCACCAATTGACTCCAGGTTCTAGGAAGTCCTCCATAGGCTAAAACAGCAATTTGGCAGGTTTTAGATGGTGAATGGGCAAAGTCAAATTTTTAAAGAGACAGCACATGATCAATTAGCTTGAAATTTTAGGTTTTTTTACTATAAAAATCAGATTTATTATACACCAATAATGGAAAAAGTCTGAATCTAAAAATTTTGCATCTCAGACCTGGATTTTTTTTGGAAAAATGTACTGATAAATAAGGGGAAATAACCTGTGTGAGTATATTTCAGAAAATAATGATATTTTCTGATTTTAATAAATAACCCCCTTAAGGTATGCAAATAAATGGTTTAATAAACCATATAATTACAACAATGTTTAATTATAAAGGCATTAAAACATATAATTGAGTATATACCAAACACAGTGTCCCCCAAAAAACACAACAGCACACAAGTTGGTGTGTGGGAGAATACCCCAATGTTTCAGACACCAGGTCACCTTTGTCAAGAAGATTCTCAATTGTTTTTGTGATACTCCAATTACCACAAAGGTGTCTCAGCTGCCACAATTGTGCTGTCTCACTCAGTAGGAAGACTGCTAACCCTGTTGGGTAACAATCAACTTGCTATAGTTCCAGGGGTACCCTGTGCAGGAAATAAACACTCATTCTTCCTTTTAACACCCTTTCTTTCACAGAAAGCACTTTGCACATTGATTTTCAGCTAGTGGCTGACCAAATGAATATATTGCAGCTTGTGTTCAGAGGTGCTACATTCATGAAGAAAGCATAGATGAGGCACATAAGGATGAGTTATATAAAAAAGAGTTATTTCTAAGAAGATACAGGTACATTATAATTATTTTATTTCAGTGGAACCCCTAATTTTACAATATAAAGGCTTGGGATCTCAAGCATACTTGTTTCTGGTGTGGTTTCCAAGTGTGCAGGTAAACTATTGGAGCAGTTGGATAAAATGCTGTGGGGTTCAGGAAAGGTTACGCTTGCTCCTTCAGCACCTGTGGCCCCATTGCACATACCCCCCTAGATATTTTGGTGAAAGAAACACGAGCAGGTATTCATCGCTGTTTTTGTTGAAGAGTTATTCATGAATAAATCAGTGTCTTTGACTGTTTTTAAGCAAAATACAAAGTTGTAATGTAGAATCAACTTGTTTTGAATTTAGATAACAGCTGAGCTGTAGTACAGTTCTCTTTCATGTTTTTGCCCATGACAGTTGCTACCTTTAATGTGTTCCTGTAATTTTCATCTACGCCAGAGATATCTACAGTAGTCTGTTTACGTGCTGTGCTCTGTATCGCACAGTCTTTTCTGCAAAGGCTCTGAAAACCTATTCATTAATGTAAACAGCTTGTAACTGCATGCTACCAAATGTTCTGCATTACATTGTTATCTCTTGACTTCTAAAGGAATGGACATTTTAATATAATTTGCATAAAGTAGCTCAATACACTCCAGTCACTGAACACTTGCTGGGCTAGAAGAAATCATCCTAAAAGTCCAGTACGTTCTCTTATATAACAGAACCATCATGAAAAACTTTCTGTATTTCACATAAAAACAAAGATCTTCAAAAACCTGACCAAATGCATTTACTATTCCTGTTATAAAAAAAAGCTATTTAAAACAATACACAATTCATAGCAACAAATTTCACTCTTGTGGTATTTTACTGTAAAGATTTCACAAAAATAAACATTTACCAGTAGTATAAGTTCTAAACACATTTGCATCTGAATTAAAAATAATGCTCTGAATGCATAGTACTGCCAAGAAAATTTCTATTCACAAGACATCTGTTAAAAAGATAAAATAAAATGGACATAGCGCTATAAATCAAGCAAAATAAACTAGGCTTAAAATGCTTATTTAGATGTAGGTACATGGCTGAGTTTTTTCTATGCTGAGAGACAAGTATGTATTAATATGACCAATAAATGACTAGATTACAACCTCAATTCTCACCATAACTGGCTTTCAGATTCTGCCAAATCTTCTCCCCACCAATAATATTTACTGGCTTAAGCCCCTGTAGACAGTCTTTTCTGTAACATTCTTTTGCTACCAAGTTAATGTTTTTATTTCTTTTCAAACTAGTTTATCCTTTTTAAAGTCACATATTTATACATATTACAATAACTTAGCATTTTTTACCTTTGTTTAATTAACTCTTGGTATGCATTTGTTCAAATTATTAATCATTATTTTTATCCAGCAATGTTCTATAGTGATGGGTGAATTTATTCTCCAGGGCCGAATTCGCGGCGAAGTCCCGCGATTCGCCGCTGGCGAATAAATTCGCTAATCACCAGCGAAATTTCGCCAAAAAACGACCCGACGCGAGTCGAAAACGATGCAACGTAAAAATTTACGCAACGCGCGTCAAAAGCGTCCCGTGACTCGTTTCGCTAATTTTTCGCCGATTCGCGAATTTCTCTAGAAATTCGCGAATCGCAGGAGATTCGCCCATCACTAATGTTCTATTGTCTAAATAACAAACTTATAGATAATTTTGTAATTTTAATACATACTGTAAGTGAAATGAATTTATCACAAAAGGCTGGGGCCTAAATATATGTATATATATATATATATAGATTGAACAAAATATCAGCACCAGGGGTCTTTTTTGTGAAAAAATCTTGTATTTACATAGTGTAAAAAAAACTACTTTTTGGTCCCCATTGGGACCTTTTTCAAGGTCAAAGTATTATTTAAATATATAGTATTATATAAAAGATATTGTAGAAATGTTTTTAAACTTGAATTCAATTGGAACATTCTTTGTAATTAATGTTCTAATAAGTAATTTCTTTATTCATAATATGAAAAATATTCTATTGATCATTTCTACTGTCTGTAACTTCTGAAAAATTAACTGCAGTAATCGAAAAAGCATGCGCAATACTGTATTGTTCATTTACTTACTGCACTACAATGTGCGAAATGCAGTTTTGGATAGAATCATGTTTTACCCACAATGCAGCATTCTTCCAATGATGTTTGAATGTTTGTTAAACATACATGTAGCAAAAGCAACTGCTCAGCTGATTCTGTCTTATTTCAGTCTGCAGCTGAGATTGTTGGTTACTTACCCAAGCAACCAAAAAAAACCCAGGATACCTTTAAAGCTTCAATTATTTTCTTAATTTTTTTGCTTACCTTTCCAGGCAGTCTAATCATCTTACATTTTGGTTTCTGCCAGGTTACTATGGTAATCTAGTGCTAGCAACCAAATAAAAGTTTGTAGCCCAAGAGCTTCAAAAAATGTAATTCAAAAGCCTCAAAATATAAAAAAAAAACCTGTAAAAGGGAAAATATATTATTGGTAGACCTGAAGCTGCAATCAATCATCCTATTGCAACATGAGCCCTCAGAAGGAGCCTGTGAATGACTGCGGCCTCTAGGCTTCTCACCTTTGATTACATAGATCATTTTGAGAGGTGAATGGTAAGTGGATACAGAAATGAACAATTCAGCCTTTCCCTAGAACTGGTTATTGTGCTCTTTGGATTTCATATGGGATTTTATCACATCAATAGCATGGTAAACAAATGATGGTAAATACGAAGAAACGCAACTAAATCTGCTGTAATTTTACAGTCAACTATTTTTATACAGACAAGGTTGATAGTTTAAAAAATTAGCCAATTATTGGTGATTTGAATTACAAATCCCTTTGTTTGAAGTGGAACCATGAAGAAAAGTTTGTGACTTATTCTGATCAAGAAAAAACATTGTATAACTCATTTTTAAATGCAACAAATCCTCATAAGACATTTGGACAGGTGACCTGCTTGTGTGGGTGATCAAACTGAAATTTGAAATTTGGCTGGGAGGGTGGATTTTAATGCCCAAGAGGAAGCAAGTTCCACAGACCTCCCTGTGAAATTCAGAGCCACAAATAGCATGTCAAAAATACCTTACAAATCTTACGCTGCAAAATCATCACCTGTGGTTTTTAAATGAACAGGATCTGTAGCCATAGAGCAAGTTTATTTTCATAATGTTGACATATTTGTATTTATAAGAGGTGAGAACCACTCCATATAAATAACTAAAGAAATTTTGAGCAATCAAAAAAAAAAAAAAATCACAGTGCACCAAACAGTGAAAATAACAAACCCACAACTAAATTGCCATTATCCAGACAATATAACATTGCTGAAATTCCAACTTTTGCACTTATTTCCTTAGCGTACAAAACAAGGATTTTACTTTATTCAGAAAATACTTCTTTACACAAGAAACAACAGATTTTGTTGCAAAATTGCTGCAATGTTTTTATATGTACCCTTAACATTTTTTGAGAGGTTGCTTAACATTATTGAATTTATTCCATTTTGACTCATGGTTGTGACTATACAAAAGCAAGAAGACAATAATGTGCAGCAATCTAAAGCTCAAACTAGTTGACTGACCAGGTGAAATATTTAATTGTTGGATGCTCATTACTGTAAATTCAAAGATATACTACATCTATACTACTGATGATATCGATACTCCTGTTAGACAACTGTACTTTAAAAAAAAATTATTTAAGCTTATTAATGTCCTTTAAAAGTGTGTGTGGTGATTTAAACTTCCCATTAGTGGTACACAAGATACTACAAGTAGTAGAAATTGAAATGTATTTGTAAAATGTAAGGACTGGAGAAGGGATGTGTTTTTCAACACCTATATTGAGGTTCAACACTGAGAGAAGTTGTACTCTTTATTTTCACTGACATCATCAACAGTTGGCTTGATTATTTTCTGACCCATCAGAAGTGGTTACATTTAGTCCAGAATTCATATACTGTACTTTTACTAGTATTTCCATTTACTGTAGCCAAAGTTGAAGTGTGACATAGAATTCATAATAGGAAAGCTCCAAGCATCATTGGCTTTTCAACAAATTATTATATGGTCAGATGTTGCTCTATTCCTTAGGTCTGCTTTTAAAGAAGCTGGAGACCCCCACCCCCAAACATAATGCTGCTAGCTGGTATTATAATGGTTTCTTAGCCAGGAAAAGATTAATTATTAATTATATGCAAACTGACCATCAATTTCTTTGCTTAATCATAATGCTAAAATATTTGTTAAAATCCTGGTTAGACTATATACATCATATGCAAATGTATATAGCCCAGGAAATTTTAGATATCATGTAAGCACACTATTAATATATTTGTTAAAATCCTGACAGGAAGGGAACCCTCCTACATTCATTGATATAGGCAAGTAGAATTTGTTAAAAGAAGGAAAGGAGAATGACTGACATTATACATCTGGTGAAGGCCTCATTGTGACCAGTGCTATTATTGTTATCAGGCACAGTGAAGGCCTATGACACAATTAATTAGTTTTACCTTAGAGCTAGTAATTAAGGAACATACTATTCCCAAATTGTGTTTCTAGGCTGTTGGAGCCTAGAATGCATTGCAAATGGGGTTTCCTCTACAGATTATTTTATACTACCAATGGGACCCACCAATGTAATCCCCTCTGTTCACTTATTTTTTCATCTTATTATTGAACCCATGAATAAAGTTCCAGTATCCAAGGTGTTACCAATATGACTGATGGAACAAATAATATTATACCTGGTGTGAACTAAGGCTAATATTTGCTTTATCTAGGTTCCTCTCTTATTCCTTTGATTCAACCAAAATTAGCTGTGTGTAATTAGTGTGAGCAGAGAATGACAGAGGAGGAAGGTAGAGGTCTGATTGCTGATGGGAAAATACATTGCAAATACTATTGTTTGTCATAGCAAAGAGTAACCCATTGGATTTAATACCTACCAAAATTCCCAAGATGGGTTTGGGGTATCAAAACAGAAATGAAAAACTGGGTTTTATTTTAAAATTCTTATAAAATAATGAAGATTTGGTAAGGGATTTTAATATTACTTTCATACATTGCACAGAGAGATTCTATACATTTGAAGCAATCACATTCACTTTTACTGTAACTAGTAAAAAACTTTGGCTATCAAAAAAGGGTTGCTCTTCTTATAGGACAGTGCAGAAGAAACTGTTACCTGGGGACCTTGGAGTGTATTTATTTAAATATTATATTATGTAGCTAGTATATTGAGACACATGGACTGGTATCAGATTTCTTATAAAAAAAAAACATTTCAATATTGAGAATGCAATGGTATATCCATATTCATTGCAGCAGGTCTTATGTATAAAGGTCATCTTTCAAAACAGAATTTTTATAAATGTCTTCAGTTGAGTTTAATAAATTATCCTAGAATTGCACTTTAATGAAATTTGAAGTAATTTATAAAATTGTCCACTGGTTTCTAAAATACTGGCTAAATGTTATTAATACACCCTGATGAGATCAAGCAAACAAACCAGATGTTAATTTTGCAAATGCTTTATATGCAGTATTTGAAAACTTTTAGGATAAATAAAATGTATTCATGAATTAAACATAAATGCATGCATTGACACAGGGAAATTAATTATCGCCAGGTTGAATATGGCAGTAGTTCCAGGGTTCAACAAGTAGGATTCTGCAACTTGCCTGTACCAAGCAAATCTGAGGATATTGCCACTATTAATGTTGTGTGGAGATAATGTGAATCATGTGCAAGTTGAAGTGAATGGAATTGTGCAGACAATGTTGCATTGCGGGGAAAAAGCAAGTCAGTCTGTGTCCAATAATTTGCATTGGAGACAGTAAAATAATCCTTTATTGCTTTCCTGGAATATATGGAAGGTATTGTTCCTCATTGTTTCCAATGGGAGAACATTTATAGTAAAACATGGAGAGACGTTATTAGGAATTCCAAATTAGATATGTCAGTATGTTGTTTATTTTATATATTCATTTTGCTAAAATGTTCAGAATAATGACGAGAAGTCAGAGTAAAAATAATATACAGGCATGGGTTCTATTATAAGGAATGTTTGGGACCTGGAGTTCTATGGATAAGAGATTGTTCCTTAATATGAATCATCATGTCTTAAATCTTATAAAATTGTACTCAGTGAAAATTACCAACAGTATTTTGCCATTATTATGAATTTATACTGGCTTTATTATCACTAATTAGAAGGGACTGTCTATTATGGAGAAATAGTATATAGTCCCATGTAAATAATTGTTTGTTCAAAGAGGATCCAATGGGATAATATATCACATATCTGTATTATATTACAGTGAAACCCTGATTTTAAGTCCCCTGATTTTAAGTTTTCCCGCATTTTACATTTTTTATTTGTGGTCCCACCAATTTATAATGCATTTCAATGGGTGCATTTCCCTGATTTTAAGTCATGTTTTCCCTGATTTTACATCCAAATTTTGTCCTGATGTTCCCAAAAACTGCTTTTTTTCCTCTATGAATGTTATTTGTGAAATAAAGAGGTTTAAAATACTAACCAGATTCTGCGTGTTCTACCTGTAAATGGTCAATTCCAATAAGTCTGCCCCTTATACAGTCCAGCACCAATCACTTACTGCTTTAGGTTGTGTATGTGACTTGCACATGCCCCCCCATAGTGTAACATTAACACTGTAATGTTTAACCTTTGTTATTAACACAGTAAGTATTGTATTTCAAAGTAAAACAGACTCCTATGCTTATATCCTTTTAGCACTTGAAGAAAAAGTTAATTTAACACATTTCCCTGATTTTACATCTTCCCTGATTTTACATCTTTTTTTCCTGGTCCCCTGAAAAACGTAAAATGGGGGTTCTACTGTATGTGTTATTATATTATCAATTTGTTTGTAGGAAGTTATGTGGATATTTATTTTTTTTCTTTTTGTATTTATTGTGGCCTCTCAACTGTATCATTCGTATATCTTTTAATTAAAAATTCAACTAAAAAAGAAAAAAAAATGTTTGTTTATTTTTTTCATGCTTTAACTTATTTTCCACTTAATAACTACATTGTATCAACTAAATTTGTATCATATTAATTGTGGTCTTTTTATCAGTATGACAGGTCTCTTAGGCCTGGTCTCCACACCGTGATGTCTTCTGATCCCTGAGAGGTAGCACAGATGACCAGTCAGAGGCACTGCATATAATGTAAGTTATAGAAACATCGCACTTATAAGCTACGTACATCCAACACAACATGCCAAACGCTGCATCTTCTATCGGGTGCCGTTTGTCCCAAATACATTCTGTATACAAAACTATCCCTGATACACAGAAGGAATGTCTCTCATGGTATATTACTATTTCTGACCATATACACAAATAAAAAATATGCAAAAGACTTATTTCTATTAAAGTATGAGAACAAAATATGATTAATGCACAAAAGGATGTCATTATATTACAAACTCCATTCTGTACATTTTAACAATCAATCTGTCTCACAAAAATATAACCTCCATATAAAAGACACACTAATATGCAAAGTTACTTACAGAATGAATTATGTAAAACAAAACTTGGACAGAATATATAAT
>CM044431.1:64524681-64584341 GCA_024363595.1 Xenopus borealis
CATGAGAGACATTCCTTCTGTGTATCAGGGATAGTTTTGTATACACAATGTATTTGGGACCAATGGCACCCCATAGTCTTCAGACAGTCGTGTTGTGTGTAGTTTGTAGGTGCGATGTTTCTACAGCTTATATTATATTTGACTGGTCACCTGCATTTCGAATCCGAAGATATCGTGCTGTGAAGTTTGGACCTTAAAGAAAAAATGGCTTTTATTCCAACCAGCAGCAAACAGGTACAAAATAAGGCAGTTTTTTTCCAAAAAACTAAAATATTTTTCGGCAGCAGTATCAGTTCAATAACAATAAACAAAGCAGTAAAAATGACAGACCTTTCTTTGAGTGTCTGTGTGTGTTAAGGCACATAGAAACCTTAAGGTCAGAATTCCCAGACCCTCTCTGTGTATCTCTCCCAACAGAGATTCCCGGAGACTGAACAGCCTGTGGTTTAAGGGCTCCTGAGAAGCTGAGGCTAATCAGACACAGCTGGTCAGCTTGTAGCACCTTACTCTGCTACAATCAGGTATAATCATGAATGTAACAAATTATTTATTATTATTTACTTAGATTTAGTACCAAAGACAAAAAGACACAAATTTGGGAAAGGTATAATATGGCACCAAAAAAAAGTGGAAGGGAATATTTTTAGGATTTGTGTGCATAAATAAAGTAAGGGCCTTTAATTAAGTAACTTAAGCCATATGCATATTTATAAATATGTTCTGAAAGTCTATAATTATGAATCAGCCCTTTGGAGGAGAGAATGCAGCAGTAACACAGTAACAGCTGGAGAAAGGACAGAATCCTTAATGTGTTGTGTGCTGTTTGTGTCCCATTATAGCTTATATTTGAAATTCCTAGCCTCAGAAATTTGGTTCATGCCCCTGTAGAATATTATATGGTCATTTACTTGTTAAAACCTCTCAGAGTGCACAGATGGCATGACAATCTATTAAATAAACAAATATATTAAGACTTACACTGTATACAGTGTGATTCAGCGTACAATGTATTATATACTCATTGTCTTTCCTGCTAATAAAGCACTATTATACCCTGCCCATCCTCGTCTACCAAAACACAACAATATGTATGGTATATCAGTAAGGCCTCACTTAACTACAGTAAGCAACTGTTATCTAAAATGCCTCCGACTTCTTATCTGAGAATATAACTTTATTATATTAGAGACCATCAATGCCACATTCTCTGTATATAAAACTTTTTAAAGTTAATTTAAATTAGAGCTATATAGGGTTGAACAGAAAATTGATTACCCCCTTGCTTTAGTACTGCATAGAGCCATACAAGTGCAGAGATTTTTATCTATTGAAAAAAACTTATCAGGAAAACAGCATGACCACTCTAGAAAAAAACACAAAATTTTGTCACAATTTGAGAAAATCATAGCAAATTTGAATGTGAAAAGAAATGAATTGCCCTTAGTGTTCCAGTTAAGATACGATTGCTAAAGCATTTAGTTGCTTTCAAACACTGATGCAGATTTCAAGATAATTCACATTTATTAATTTAAAAGTTTTGGCCCTGCACAATTATTACAGCTCAGAGTTGACGGCTGAAATACCTTTGGGCTTGAAATGTTTAAAAAGGCAATTTACACTTTGCTATGACTGTTCTTCACACCACAATCAAGGACCATTTTATGTATCATTTCGCCATTCAATTAAAATTATTCATTTAACTTTACCTGCATAAAAAAAAAAAAAAACCTGTGAAATGAATACTGATGGATTATGCTGATTGTGCTATCCAACTATTTGGCTTATTGTAAAAACTCTACTGTCAAGAACAGTGAGCGATTGGGATTCACTATTATAGCACAATATCCCTGGTTTGTTGAATATCATTATAAAATGCAACACAAGAATTTTAGAAGCAGTATGCAGACATTTCTGCATTTACTGATAAAATGTTTTTTCCTTAATAACCATATAGTTTACATGGTACAAAAGAGAAGTGTAAATGTGCTTGAGAACCACTAATGCATGAAGAGATTCTGTATTCTGTCTACAAGGCTGCTCCAGTCTCCTTGTTCCATTATACCCCATTACAACCATGACCTTTCCTAGCTCTTGCAGCAAAATGGAATATGTTGATTCTCAAGGACAAGCTGACTGAAAGCCAATATATCTACTTAAATTGTAAAGTACTGTAGTATTAAAAGATTTGTAATAACAGCCCTTAATTGCTTCCTTGTAGTTCCTAGAGTTTGCAGTGGTACATGCATTTTAATTATGCAATAATTAATGAGAACAGAAAAGCATTTCCTGGCAAGTTATACCCTTGTAAAACAGTTCAAGGGAATTTCTTTTGACAGACTATATAAATGTAAAATGTGCCTAAACCTACAGTCAGATTGACCTGATTACCACTGGAATTATGAAGAAATCTCAGTATCTATTTCTTTAATCTCCTTTTAGCTTTATATTCTTGACCAATCACAGTTTCAACTATATGGAATCCTGCCTGATTTTCCTTAGGTGATGTGGAGTGTGCAAGTTCGATGTACCAGAGGGCATGTCGCTATATCCCTATGATCAGAAGCAGATATTTATTATGGTATCTTTAAATAAAGCATTAAAAATAGTTAACATTGTGCTTTGTGATGGTTTTACTGGAGGGGGCTTTAATGTTTTTTTACTTACAATTTTTTATGTACAATTTTTTTTTATGTTAATGGTCCTTTAATGTGCAAACATTAGACATTAACTGGACTGCATTAATTTGTATTGCAATTTTTCTTAAGAGCTTGTACTGTACAATCACAAATTGCAAATATACTGTATATAGGTGCATATTCTGCATCTGAACTTTTGTGGAGGAAAAAATACTTGCCAAACAGTTTCCCAATTTAAATAACCCTCCTCCTGCTGCCAGACACAAATTCCTCAACCTTAGATACGCCATGATGGGATTTAATCAGTTTGAGGGCCACTGTCTGATGTATTTTTATTAATAGGTGGTCCTCTAGCTGTTGCAAAACAACAAAGAACTGCAATTCTTCTGTAACTGCTGGGGGCCTCCTTGTTCAACAAAATAGCAACAAAAAAAACCAATTGTAAGCGAGGTAAACTTTATTGGATACTATTTTGTACATGTTTTACCTGGGTTCAAACAGTTTTGTGTTTTCTTGCACATAAGCAAAGAAAAGGAGTACTTGATAGAAAACTGTGTTTCTGGCTAATGCCTCACTGCTGATATAATTTTTTTTGGCCTGAATAGTGGACTCTGCAACTTAATCCATATGTATATGGAAAGATGAAGCAGAATTTGGCCTCGTAACAAGCTACATATGAAAGCACTACTGCATAAAGTTCAATGTTCATAACTGTTATACATGCAAGTAAGGTTCTTAATCAAAAGTCAAGTGTTAGATTCTTTTTTTTTTTACCTCAAATTAACTTGAATGAGATTGAATCTCAAATAGTATCTTATTTAAAAAAAAAAAAAAAAACTTGAATGTGAAAAACCTGATTCTGCAAGTTCCAGTCCCACAATCCAAAAACTTGAATTCATCTAGTTTTCAGAGAAAAAGAACACCATCAGACATTGCACATAGCCCCTTTTAAAGACATGTTAAAGGGGTTGTTTGCCTTTAAATCCACTTTCAATATCATGTAGATGATATTCTGAGACAATAGGCAATTTGTTTTCATTTTTTTATTTACAGTTTTTGAGTTATTTATCTTTTATTTTATT
This sequence comes from Xenopus borealis, assembly GCA_024363595.1. NCBI lineage: Eukaryota > Metazoa > Chordata > Amphibia > Anura > Pipidae > Xenopus > Xenopus borealis. The sequence goes on from CM044431.1 coordinate 64,528,400, forward strand.
TTAGGGTCTAAAGTACCCTAACAACCATGTATTGATCTGAATAAGAAACTTGAATATGAAAAGGAGAGGGCCTGAACAGAAGGATGAGGAATAAAACGTAGTAATAACAATAAATTTATATCCCCGGAGCTACCCTAATCATTCAAAAACTATAAAACAGAAATAATGAAGACCAGTTGAAAAGAACCTTAGCATTAGCCATTCCATAACATACAGAAAGTTAACTTAAAGGTGACCTCCCCCCCCCCCAATAAAGGAAGCATAGAGTTTTGGTTGAATGTAATGACTTTTTCAGTAAGATGTGCTATTACATGCACTGTGCATTGGTGCAAATCTGCAATTTCTTTTACTTTCAGATTGCTAAATATTTTCACAAAAAGGTAAAATTATTCACACATAAAAATAATTTTTCACACTGCACACTGGTGTAATGTCTATGAGAATGTTCTCTAGTTTTCCATTTATTGATTTAAATGCTTTCAAAAAATAACAGAAGACAACTTTTAAAGTACTTCCCCTTCAAAATTTTCTTCGACTGCCTACTTCTCCAGATTGAACCTACCGAATTGCAATATAAGCCTATGGAAACCCCTCATAGGCTTCTTTTCTAAGTTTTATGTTCGAATACCAATCATACGATCGAGCGCTTTGATTGTTCAATTTTTATTATTTTTTCAAACAATCAAATGTTTTTTTACAATTTTTTCGAGAAATCGAATCGTGGCCAAAAACCATCGAATTTTACTACGATTTTATCGAATTTTCATTCGAAAATCGTAGAAGAGTCTAATTCCAGGGCAAATAGCCCTTGAGAATTCGACCCTTAGGAAATCTGCCCCTTAGTATTTGTAGTCTGGTGTATGGGCAACACTGTATTTGCATTTTTACAGTTTGTCTTTTTCAATTTTATTTGACTGATTTTTGTTTCCTTTCCTTTTTCTTTTTACTGCTATCTCAATGCTTAACAAATGCTAGTTATTTTATATTTGCCCACAATGCACTGCTGCTGCATAATTGTCTGATTGAAGCTCTTTCCCCTGAAGCAAGCTGAGAAGATCAGTTTTTAGCTGCATGAGTATAGCCTGTGATGTGTTTATTTTGCTGATCATTCCACACTTGATGCAAACTCACTTATATCACTCATTTCATTTATGTTCCTCTGTTGTTATGTTGCCTCTTCCCTTGGAAACTGTGAATGTGTCTTTACTTTAAGCTGCATTTAATTTATCTTTAAGGACAGTCATCAGGGTGCCTTTCCTTTCTGTGTTTCTCTTTTTCAGTTATATATTTGCTGCTACTTGGAGCAGTATTTTGAATGTTATTAACCAGCTTGATGCTGCAAAGTCTAAAGGAAAGCTTTCTAAACCAGATGTTCCGAAACCAAATATGTGGGGAAAACTCTACGTAGCTTGTAGATTATGTTCTGTTTATGATATGAATAGAACATCCTTTGGTATATATGTTGTTGGTAATTGCTTTTTGCACATGTATTTTCATGTAAATTGATGCTCTCTTTTAATAAACTTTTTAATTCAATCGTGCAAAATAGATGCTTATATAAAAAAATGCACATTGAGTTAAAGTAATTTCCCAAACTGATGCAAAATGAGTAACCTTTAAATGTAAAAAAAACAGAAGCAAAAAAAAATGGACAAAACTTGGGTGACTTTTTTCTCCAACGCTAGCTTAATTAAGAAAAAAAAAAGCAAAAATTCTAATCATTTACCAGGTTTAAATATAAATAAATGCTCAACCAAATTAACTGTTTTTGCTGATGATTTATTACTAATAGTTAAAGATCCAAATGATAATTTAGAAAACATTTTTGATTATCTTAAAATGTTTGAATCTATTTCAGGATTTAAAGTTAATGTCAGAAAAACTGAACTTTTGGATATATTTGGGGTCACCTCTACAAAAACCCTAAGTAGACAAGGTATAGAAAAAAAGAAGTATGTCATTAAATATCTGGGCATTTACATTTCTGCGGATTTACATAGGTTATATTCTCTCAATTATACCCCCAAAACAAAAGAAATTATTTCTTTTTGTAATAAATGGATGAACATTCCATTAAATCTAAAAGGAAGGATAGCCTTTTATAAGATGCTGGTTTTTCCTAAATGTATATACCCTATGATAAACCTACCTCTGCTCTTAAAACATAAAGACATTAACGCTTTGGAGTAGTGATGGGCGAATTTATTCGCCAGGGGCGAATTCGCAGCGAATTCCCGCGATTCGCCACTGGCGAATAAATTTGCGAAAATTCACCGGAAAAACGAGTCGCGCGTCGTTTTTGATGCGAAGCGAATCTCGGGAGATTCGCCCATCACTACTTTGGAGTCCTCTCAAAATTTTTGTGGAAAGGAAAAGTTCCTAAAATTTCCCTATTGAAATTTAAAAACTCAAAATCTTATGGGGGTATGAATGTTTCTGATTACAGATTAATCTTTCGGCATTAACTCGTTATTTGGTAGAGTGGATTTGTGAAAGTGGTAAATATTCAAATATCCCATTAGAATGTTAAACTGAATCAGGAGAAAACATTCTTCAGTTTTCTACATAAACCTTTTAATAAACAATCGGTTGAAATTAAAGGTAATCCATTGTATAGAGATACGTTTATGGTATGGAAATTACTACATAAACTTTATAAATCAGACTTTACCTTTGAGTTTATAAAAAATATTAATTAGTTCAAGAATGTTGTCACTTTAAAATACTTGGAAAAAAAGGGTGTTCGATTATTAATTGACATAATTTCTCCAAACAAGGGAACTATTTTAGATTGGGAAGCATTTAGAACCAAATTTCAAATTTTAGATAAGGAAAAATTTTACTATTTACAACTTTCCCATTGGTTTAATGAACTTACTTTGAAGGAGACCTTAACATCTTATGATACTTATTTGGTTTCCTTTTTTAATAATTATATTAAATCTAACTTGGATGTAAAAATAAGATATATTCAGACTAATTTATGGAATAACATGGATTTAAAATTACATCCAATGAAACTCACAGCTGCAAAATGGTCTGGATATCTCCAAAAGGAAATTACCCCAGAGTCTTTGGTTAATGCTATTAATAGCTTTGATAAGTTAATCTCTTCCGAAGTATGGAGAGAACAAAATTATAAATTGGTTCACCTCTCATACAAAGGGTTTAATTTCTGCTCAAAGAACAGTAATTTTTTAACTAAGTGTCCTAAATGTGGTTTTCCTTCTCTGGATTCTTTTCATTTGCTTTGTGAGTGTCCTAATATTAAGGACTTCTGGAAAATTATTGAAATTTGCTTTCATACAAACTTACATTTACATATTTATTTGTCACCTTACAATGCCCTTTTGGGAGAGACAGATGATTTGATTTTACTGTTCAAGTTATGTAAAACTAACAAATGGAATTTGGTTCATATTTCAAAGTATTTAAAATTAATTTTAGCATCTGCTCGTAGAGTAATATTTAAAAAGTGGATCTGTCTGATATTTAGAGATATGTACACCAATGAAGCTTTGCGTTACAGATTTGATACAAAACACAATTGTTTAAAGTTTGATTCAAAATGGAAAATTTATTCTCAAAGTTTAGAACCTGAGGAAAAAAAAATTCAGTTCTATCCTAAACTGCTCTATATCAGAGTGACTACATAGTGCATTAACCTTTTATCTTGATCTTGGTTTTGATTTGAAATGTTGTTGTGTATGTTTTTTTTTTTTTTTAATCCTAACTGATTATATATTATAGCTTATACTGTAAATTTTCTTAAAGATATTATTTCTGCATTTCTGTATTGCTGTTATCATTTAATCCTTAATGATCATATATTACAATTTACACTGTAACTTTTCTTAAGGATATTATTTTTGTATTTCTGTATTACTGTTTAATATTTTCTCTTCAAATATATGGAAAAACTTAATAAAAAGAGTTGGAAAAAAAAAAGAAAAAAAAAACGCAAAAAATTTTCCCACACATATTTTTCCACAGTTTTAATAAACAGGGAATTAAATAAAGTTGTTAGAATATTCCCAATGGCATCTATTCAACCTTGTCTGCTTTTACCTGCAGTGTTTTTCCTGGTAACTTTTTTATTAATAAATTCAGACTATTCAAGGTTTCTGAAAATACTTTTTTTTTTTACCTTCGCTTTTCTTGAATCAAGAAAAAAATGCCTACTTGATTTTGGTAAATCAGCCTCTAAGAGAAAGAAAGGAACATTTTTTTGATTCTACTGTAATGCTGAAGATCAAAGGAAAAATTAGAAAGAATAAGTAGAAAATGGAAAAATTACCGCCTTACAATATTTTAAACCCTCTTTAATATAAGACAATTAACCCTTTCATATAAGACAATGAAAGACAAGTTTCAGGTCATTTAATGATTGTAAATAAAGAAAGTTGTTTTAAATACAAAGGTTGAATTTTTGTAAACCTCATCAAAGTGATCCTCTTCTGCAATCTTAATTTCTACTTTTGTTTCTGAGACACTAGTAACACTAGGCTTTTTGACTACAGCATTCTTTGGGTCAGTATGCACTTCCTGTATAGTCAGTAACCCAAGGCTTGGTGACTCTCAGAGATATATGAAAAAAGAGGAAGCAGATCTGCACTCCTTACCCAGGGTTAATAGCAAAACTGTATTGTTTAAAATCATAAAAGGGCATATCTATTAGTTTATGTAAATTTAAATTTGCAGAAAAAAACTGTTTAAAAAGCTATGTAAAATAATGTCTATCAAGGTTTGTTTTATATTTCACCATGCAAACGCCAGATTTGCCACCTTTGTTTTACATTGCTTCAGATCTTTGTAAATGTAGTCTTTTTCTACACGAGAAGCCTGGTAATGTGTGGTGGAACTATCCTGCCATTTTTTAGACCACATTTGCTCCAAAGTGTTTCAGTAGGAGTCCTAATGTGTTTCAGGTTGTAAACCCTTAATCATAGATCATAATGGTATGGTAGCTCCAGGGATTGTTTGCATCACATGTTCCTTTAATGAATATCATCAGTACTATGGGAAATCTTTACAGACTCTCGAACTCAAGCAGTCCAAAATCTCCAGGGTTGGACTTGGCTGGTGGGAAACAAGGATAAATGTGACTTTGAGGGCTCTGTCAACCCATGCCTGCTCCAGGCTTCCCGCCTGAAACCTTTGGCTCTCCTCTTACACTCCCAATTACTGCTGCAGGGAGGATGTAGAAGGTACATGGCGTGATCAGAGGGGGGCATTTTGTTGCTGAGCATTTGGTGGAGGCTGGTGGCCACTGTAAAAGTTTGGGACTGGGGTGGGGGGCACTGTGGTGGCAGCCCAGGTGGGCCCCAGACAACCCAGTTGGACACTGAAAGCCTCTCCTTTGAATTATTAGAAAAATAAATGAATGAGGGGGTACTGAACATATACAGAAGCCCCACACACAAGATATAACATTTCTATCCTAGCTTTGTTTAGTTCTCACTTAAATATACTGTTATACTGATTGGGTCACTATGCAATAGGTTTCTACTGTATATTTAGGTACCTTATGCCCCCCAATGTAAGTTTTGATCCAATAAACAGCACTTCAATTAGTGATGTGTTTGCATTATCCAAGCACTGTTTTTGCAGGTTGTGAGGTGGCAGGTCAGACTTTTTCCACAGCTCTTGCCATCCACAATGTCATGGACTTTATGCTCCTCTGTTCAAAGCCATCGAGCAAATAGATACTTAGGTCAGGCCCCACCTCTCACTGCAGGTCGAAGGTGGTGTGGGTCAACAAAAAGTCGACCAGCACAGTTGACACTATATTATCCTGATGACCCACTATTGAGTACACACATGGAGACTTATTCTGGGTAGATGTGTTTTAAATAAAATTAGTAATCTACAATAGTGGTTGGCAGGGCATTTAAGCTTCCGGTTTAATATGTCTTCATTGTTGGTACAGGGCAGTTAAAAGACTGTTATGCAGCCATAACTATTAGTCATGGGTGAATCTTTCCTGTCATGAAACAGCAATGGAGTTTTTTTTCTCAGTGATTTTTTATAAACAACGTAACTTTTGTTTTGTGTAGCCATGGGGGCAGCCATTCAAAGGAGAAAAGGCTCAAGTAACACAGCATAGAGCAGATAAGCTCTGTAGAACATAATGTTATCTGTTATCCATTACTTGTCCTGTGTCATATAGCTGTTTTTCAATTTCTTTTCTTTTTACAATTTCCACCATTGCTACTTAGCAGCTTGTTTACATGAACTATAATAGTGTTTCTCGAGCAAACAGCTCAGTTTTAACAGCACAGGGTAACACTACATGATATTTTCTTTAATTTAAAACACTTTCATTTTTTGATGTTACAGTTCCTTTAATACAGGTTTAAGTCCATTTGCTTACCAACAATGTTATCATAGGGAGAGAATGAAAAAACACCCCAAAATTGTCAGAGAAAATGGCTTTGTGTAAATACAGCAAACAACCAGCAGGGAGTTCACCAAATGTGAGCAATGAAATAATAACATAATGACAGCTTATGCTGGAGACATGACAGCCATCATTTCGTCTGTGTGCTGCCTCAGAGATCACCTGACCAGAAATATTGCAGCTATAACTGTAACAGAAAGCGTGGGAATAAAGAAAAACAACCTTTTCATTGGTTTGTTTGTGTGCATCATGAATCCTTTGGTTCCGGGGGTAGTCCTTAGTACTTAAAATGGCAATTTTCTATTAATTTTATTTATTTGCCCTATGGCATGTATATGGTTTATTTAGGTGAAGCACTGTTTTATGCTATATTTATAGAGACCTACATTGTTTAGGGGAATAGTTTTGGATTTAAATTGCCACCTTTTCTCAAAAGAAATAATGGTCCATTTATATTTTTTTAAGGTTTTTATTTTCATTTTACAAAAACAAAGCAAATGTAAACAAAATAGCAGTTAGACAGTATTTGGCACTAAATTCAATAATCTGGTAGAGGTACATCTAACCATGGTTACCATATTTTCTCAAATGTGTGCCCCGAAAGTTAAATGTTAAATTTATTAGGGGTAGTGTACCATTGATTAGCTCAACCCAGTGTTGAAGTGTAGGAGAATTAGTGCTCACCCATTTCATAATTGCTAGCATTTTGCATAAAATATAGCGTGAAAGTGCTCTAGATTTCTGTAGTGGTACTGTCTCATCTAACATAACCAACAAGCAGGGAGGAATAGGGAGACAGTATGATAGTGGATAACTTTGGTGGATAAATCTTTCCTCTCCCATACCACATTTCACACAGTTGTCTCCTTCTAGTCTACCTGTGGCTTTAATCCTTAAGGGTGTTTTTGCTTAGGCGCTGATCCCAACACAGGAAAACTACATTTTCTATTTTGCTTGGATTAACACACGTAGTGGGGAGACTACGAGGAGATCGGCAGGAAACCATATTGGACTAACATTGGGTTACCAAAAAACCTTTATTTTCTATTTTTTCATATTTCTTTATACGCTTAGCTTATCCTTTCTTCTCTCTGTTAAAGGTTCCAAGGGCTCATTTAGCATTTCTGTTTAATCCTTAAGGGTGTAATGTAGATTTGATGGATAATTTTAAATTGACCAGGGGCAGCTGGGAAATTGACAAAATGGCTAGCCCCATGTCAGATTTAAAAACTGAATATAAAAAAATGTGTTTGCTCTTTTGAGAAATGGATTTCAGTGCAGAAGTCTACTGGAGCAGCACTATTAACTGATGCATTAAAAAAAAAAAAAAAAAACACGTTTTCCCATGACAGTTTCCCTTTAAAGAACTGATCTTTGGTTATGTAGACCGTCTTAAATTATCCACAGAGTTAGTGGTAGCTTAATCCAGTGTGGAATTACTATTTTAAGATTTAAGTGCAAGTTCTGTGTCACATATAACATGTGTTGTGACTATAATACCCACAAAGCAAAAGTTAGTTACTATTGTTAGTGCTGGGGTTCCTTCCATGGCAGTTAGGTTCCTCAAGGGAAATAGTATTGATTTAGTTTTGTTTATCCATAGGCCACGTAGTGCCCTAAACTTCTCAAGATCTTCTAGAGCAGATAATAAGTAGGGTCTGTCATCTGCAAGAAATAGCAACACATCATAGATGTGACACTTTTTCCTCTATATCGCCAACTATGATTCCTTGAACTAATGGTATTTGTCTTAATTTTGCTACCAGTGGCTTGATGGCCAGGGCAAATTGGAGGGGTTGCTGGGTCTAATTCCAGTTGTCCTATTCAACTTAGTATGGGTAGTAGCATTGAAGTCTCCCAGTAGGCATATTGGATCAGTTGGGAGAGCAGTGACTTTTTGGAAGATTTTGATGAAAGGACCAGTAATATCAAAAAATTTAATTGTTTTAAAGTAATAAAAATATAATGCAGTGTTGCCCTTCACTGGTAAAACTGCTGTGTTTGCTTCAGAAAAACTACTATTGTTTATGTAAATAAGCTGCTGTCTAGCCATGGGAGCAGCTATTCAAATGAGAAAAAGCTCAAGTTATACAGCAGATAATAGATAAGCTCCCTAAAACATAATGTTATCTTTTATCCATATAGCCTTTTTACAATTTCCACCATTGATACTCAGCAGCTTGTTTACATGAACTATAGTAGTGTTTCTGAAGCAAACAGATCAGTTTTACCAGTGCTGGGCAACACTGCATGATATTTTCATTACTTTAAAACACTTTGGTGTTACTGTTCTTTTAAGGACCTCTATAGAGAATGGGGGTGGGAAGTAGCTGTTCACCAAAATCAGGGTTAGGTTGTTGACTGTACAATATAGTATTACATGACGATCATAAAAATCAACATGAATGTACAGTAATTCAAACACCAGGGATTTCTTATATAATAAAAAAAAATAAAAATGGAGACGCCCCTCGAGTATGTTGAATAGGGAGCATGATACAAATGACCAACCCAAAACTTCTTCAGGGCTAACAGTTTCTGTCCTGTAAGTTGGGTTTTTTGGAGTAATGTCAGGTTTATACTTACAGGCATTTTTGAGAACTATTGCTCTCTTAAATTTCACATTGAGTCCCCTTATGTACAGGACAAGAGTTTAACTAAACCCATTAAAAAAAAAAAAAAAGTATACTCATTATGTGAATTGTCCCTGTGGGAGCATAACAAAGATACCGGTCCCTTTATATCTTTGTAGATCTTCTCTGCTAATTAAATTGGCATTAAGTGCCATTAACATTGCTGGCTGGGCAAGGTAGCAATGTTATATAAATGATAAAAAGGTAGCATATTGCAGATTTGAATGTTCTGTTAGATTTTGTTTTCTGTGGGGTCATTCAATGCAGTGTAAGTCTGCTATAATTTTCAAACCACCGACCCCGATCTAATCCACACAAATGTAATCACCTTCCAAATAGTCTTTCTGATTGTGTTACATGTGTAATTTCTCCCTAGATGTACAGTCCATTTGTAAAAGAGGTACATATTCTTCTATTGCTTATTTTTTACTATGTGAGATTGAGCATATGCTGTTCTTTCTTGCTAGGTCACGTTAGCTTCAGATATTAATTAGAAAAGTAGCCATTAGCATTACCTAAAGCTGTACAAAAATGGAATATATGTAGACATATATATATATATATATATATATATATATATATAAAAACTTGTGTATTATAATAAATAAAGTACCCCCAGTTGCAAAATATGAGGATATTAGAAGTTACCTCGGAGTTCCATGACCTGTATATATATTATATATGTCATGAAACTCCTCGGTAACTTATAATATCCTTATATTTTACAAGAGGGGGTACTTTATTCACTATATATATATATATATATATATATATATATATATATATATGTTAGACAATGATTCACACATGCCCACTATTCTATCAGCAGTAAATACACCTAAAACACCTCAAACTGTTTATTATGCAGCAGAGGGAAAACAAATGTACCCAATCCCACTTGCCTGCACAGTACCAGCCTTTAGTTACCAAACATCAGTGGACCTTTAAAGAAGTGGCACATGCATTACTTATTGCTGACTGGTGTGCGTACATCCTTAATCTAAGGATCTGGTCAGTTTTACCCACATATGACAAGCCACACAGGCACATAATTAGATGTATCGAATGACCGGTTACTGCAAGTCATATGGTGCTTCATCTCAAACCTTTTGCAGTTTGCGGATGTATGTGCATGACTTTACCTGTTACACGTGATTTGGTGAGTGCTCACATACTTTATCTATTTAATGTGAAGATTTTATAACAGTTATAGTCTTGATAAAGGTCTTAGATGGAGAAATGTTGGCCTGTTTTTAAATTGTCCTAATAAATTATGTTTTTTAAAGTGCCTTTTGAAGGCTACTGGTGTGCACTCATGCACCTTGGATCTGCATTAATTACATTTTGTGAGTAGCACCCAGGTCATTTGTTGATTATAATGGTATGTGGAAAACTCATGACTTTTTACACATAGAAAGGGAAATATTATTCCAGCTAGCAAGGGGATGTCCTCTGAATGTTTGCTTAGATTTTTACACAATAAATGTTATGTACTGGTGTGCTTCTTTCCTTTAAAAAATCAAACGAGATACTGTTGCATGGAAGCAGTCTGGGCAATGACTGCACCCTGTGAAAATAAGTGGCATGCCCAAGAAAAATGAGAAAAAGTCTTCTTAATCCCACCACTTCAATCAACCCAGGAGGGTAGTTTAATTATATTCTAGCTAAAGATTTCTTATGGTCTAACCTTAAATAGCAGTATTCTTTACTGAAATGGAGGCATACAGATATAAGTGTAAACAACACTTCAAGATCTAATTTTGCATAAAACTTAGTGAAAACTGTAAGATAAAACTGGTAATTTTATCTGTTGCGTGAAATTACCAGTTGTCAGAAAATACATAGTAAAGCAGCAATTGAACTGTTTAGATTTAACCTAATCACACAAAACCTTTGGAATGTTTTGAAGCTAAGCATTCCTTTTGCTGAACATACTTTTGTATGACATATTATCACCATTTCTTTCACTGACTATGAATGACTGCCTAGCTGTGAGGTTAAACATTAGTATAACATATATTTCCCTTTAAATGATGGTGACTGCTGAAATATACTTAGCAATAAAAAAATTTTTAGTGGATTTGAGCATAATGTGCTTTTGAGACTATACTGGCTCATTCACTAATATATAAAAATGTGTAATTTTTCTGCCAGTCCTTTGTATTTTTTATACAATTTGTTATAGAGTTAGAATCAGCTCATATAAAGACCTTTTATATGTCACAAAGAATCTATCATCTTCCTAATGCCATTCATTTGCTATTCCCCCACTGTCCGTCTCTACCTTGAAAACAAATAACCTTTAGGTTCTAGGACTCCATTTTTCAAAAATGTCAGAGCGCTTAGCAATATTTAAAAAGCTGCTGCTTCTGTATGTTTTGATGTAGAACTTTTGATTGATCATCACAGCACTATGGAATATTTAATGCCAGATGCAACACAAGGTAAGTGAATACACAACTATGATTTTTATTATTTGGACTTTATAATACAGGAATGTGAGATACAGAAATGAAAATAACAAGGAATGTAAACAGTGACATCCTTTGCTGGTATTAATAAGAAAGTTCTTTATGATTAATGCTATAGAAGTTAGCATAAATCAGTTAATGGCAAAGATATCCTTTTTCTAATGTTTAAATGCTTTAGTAACCTTAAGGCACGGTTTTCTGTTATAGGGAAAGACCCTTTATCTGGGAAGCTCACTACCCAGATTTCATACATTTTACATGACAAATGCTGCATCACCCATACCTGCATTAAATTGTTATGATGTGGCAAGAGGTTGTTAAACTCTCCTGTCTGCTCTAAAAAATTGCATTTTAGGTGGATTATGTGGACTGTAGAGGAACATCTGAAGGAAAAGGAGTTGAAGGAGAAGAAATGTTAGTCACCCCCAAGTGATTTTATTTACTTACCTGAAACCCTGGGTTATTTTAGAAAGCACCACAGAGTGATCCACTTCACCAGCATCTTCTTTCTTCTAGCGGCACATGCGCATTAGAACAAAAAGACGAACTTTAACACTGCACATTAGTCTGCCCTGGGAAATTAGTCGCTGGAATAACACAGGGCCAGTACAGTTTTCTGCTGGTAGGAGCACTGGCCCTGGGTTTCTAGTAAGTAGATACAATCAGTTTTGGCTGCCTTTCCTTCTCCTTTCCCTCTCAGTCAGGTAAGTATGGGGCAACTAAGGTTACAGTTATTATTGCATGTAAAAGAGGTGCATCCCACATCTATGTCTGGAAACAGACATGGGTCTGGCTTTTTCTACTCAAAAAAGGTCCTGTGAATGACAACCTACTGTATGGGGATGCAGATGGTGTGAAAAATAGAGGAAAGGAGTCTCTGGAGAGCTGCAAATGAGTGTAGTGAATGGAAAGCCAATTTGTTTTATCTGGACTTTATAATACAGGAATGTGAGATACAGATATGAAAATAACAAGGAATGTAAACAGATATTACATTCTACATAATACATGAAAAATATTATGCACCTTTTGGTGGAGAAAACCCATATAGACCCCAAGGAGTGAGGGCTCTTTAGCTACTTACCTTGGGGAAAATTCACTAAGATCCGAAAATTTGCTAGCGTTGGCTTCACTAGCGTTCACCGCACTTCGCCAGGCGAAATTTTTGCCAGCACTACACAAATTCACTAAAGTGCGAAGTTACGCTCAGGTCGCCAAAGGGTAGCGTAGTTGCGCTAGTGTTACTTTGCCAGGCAAAGCGCAGTTACGCTAGCGATGCCTAATTTGCATACGGCGGGAACTTAAGCGTATAATAGAAGTATATGTTACAGCCACTACATTCCACTACACAAGCCCTTTAATAAATAAAATAAATTGTCCTATTGCCCTACATGTACCCCCTATATAGTTGTGTTGCCATATGTTAGGAAATGTAGGGGGGAAGGAGGGTAACCCCCCCCCCCCAAAAATGATCTTTTTCAGACTATCACCCTAAAATGGTAAAACACGCCATGATGAAGGATGAGTGCAAATTCTTAAATAGACATACATCTGCTTAAAGGGTTGATGAACCTGATAATGCATACAATGTTACTGCTCATCTGTGTGCTTCAGCTGTTCTACAGGAAGATACAAGTGCTGTCTTAAAGCAACAAGAGCAGGGAGATGGTAATTGGTAGATGCAGTTCCACAAAGACTGGGAGAAAGTCTCAATGCATTAAGTCTGCCACTAATAGCTTGATCAAGTCACCACAATAATAATATTTTGAACAGTTAGAAAAGTGCATGGACTCCAATTCCACAAAGGATCAGAAAGGGACAAAATAATGCCCAAGTGTGTACCTCGGAGGCTGCATCTTGGTTGACTATACAAAGTAGAAATAACCTTTGATTTCTTCGCTCTTCAGGAAAAAAAGAAGAATAAATAAGCTGGAGGCTTTTATTATTGACATACTTCTTTACTGTACCTCCTGGAACTCAGCACTGGCTTGATGAAGCAAGATGTAGCTTAGAAAACAAGGACATCAAGACATAAACAAAACTGTCCCTAGTGATAAGAACAGAACATAACTTATATCTTTGCAACTCGTGATATGCAGTACACCTAACTATACCCTTTTTATGCTTTTCTTTTTGCATCTATTTCTTCAAGAAGCAGCAACATGAGAAACTTTCAAAGTCATAAATAATCAGTGGTTTTGGTACTCTATAATGGTTCAGTCTACTTATATAACATAGTGCCTAGCAATTCACCAATGTACCTCAGGGGCCTTATAAGGCACCTTCCAGCACATGATGTGTACTATTAGCTGAATACCAGACTTGAATAATAATGGCAATAAACTATTTATGCAATTTAGAAGGGTATGCACTTTAGCATGTACCATTTCGGTACATGTACGAAGTGGTCAAAGATAAATATGTATATTAAGTGGCCCAGGAAGTGTTTTTTCAGATCAGAAGGACCAAATGTAGGGATCAGACAACCCTTCCCCCTGTTCTCACTGTGACATCATCAAGCCCAGTTACAGACAGGGGAGTTACCAATTGGCTGGGGTGGTCTGGCACAGGTTATAAAAGCACCGCTGCAGCCACATCCAGTCCAAACAAGAGAGTGTGAGACTGCCCAGGCTGTTTGATGCTGTGCAGAGCTCAGCCTGGAGGAAAGGGCTGTAACCCCAGATGTGCAGAGAGAGCCCATCCTGTTCCCCACAATAGAGCTGTCTGTAATCTCCAGTGTGACTGCATCTGAGAGTACCCCAGTAAGTGAGCCACCCAAGAGAAGATATTGGCAAGGCTACAAGTGTGGGGCCCCTGTGTAAGGACAGGTCTTATTTGTGTACCTGCTATGTGGGAGAGACTACTAAGTCTCCAAGGTTGAGGTAAGTACTTCGGGAAAGGTAGCCCTACCTGGAAAAATAATGGGAAGGGAAATTTTATTAGAATGGTACCTTGTATAATCCCTTCCTGAGTTGAATGTAATTGTATTATCAAAAGGACTGTGTAAATGAGACAGTTAGAGTGATACCTAATAGTGAGATAGGTAGGTCCCCACATGTCCCCAGTGCAGGAGTTTTATATAAAGTTATACTTGGTTATTGCAAACTGTGTTTTATTTCCCTGGTGGAATTCCCAGTATCATTCATGCAAAGAGGCTCAGGTCACCTGATTGCTATAGCAACTGTGCTAAAGTAAAGAGAGTGTAACAACAAAGGGTTACACAAATGTATATATATGGTATGTAATCAGCTTGAAAACATATTTCTACTGGTCATTTTCTTGTCCTCTGCAGAAAATCTGAACTTTAATATTCCAAGAATTGTGGTTATATATATATATATATATATATATATATATATATATATATATATAAATAGATTTGATAACAACTGGCCCATGCAAATCATGAATTTTCTGAATTGTGTGATCCATATTGTACCTATGCACCAGTATATATATAAAAAAAAGTCCAAAAAGCTAGCACGCTCGTATTTAGGTATACAGTGCCTGGGCGCATAAAGCCAGTGTATTTAGATAATGAACAAAAGAAAAAGAAAAAGCTTGCACTCTCAGGACTTACCAAAAATTAGTTGTATTTATTAGTGACAAAAAACGCCTCAGGGGTAGTCCTGAGAGTGCAAGCTTTTTCTTTTTCTTTTGTTCATTATATACAAGCTTCAGTGGTTGCAGCACCCCATACCCCCCCTTTAAACTGGTGGTGATCCTATGCTTTTAAAATTGGGCGTTTGTTTTGGGAATATCTCTCCTTTAAAAGCCTGATTGCTGGCTGGGGAGGATTTAGCCTTCAGTGAATAAACAGCGTTCAATGGACACTGAACACAGGTAATGCTAGAATGCACGTAATAAATAAAACAAGTTAGGGACCGCCATTCGGGGTTTACCTTGACGTGGTATGGTGGCTTATCAATTTTATGATCATAATTTTGTAACAAAATAACCCCTGTTTTGGGTCTATATGCATTAGCATTTATAATACTTATATATACTTTAAAGCCTTTAGAGTGCTCCCACAACCCCCCTGTTTTGGTATTGTATATATATATATATAAATATATATATGTTTTAGAATTACTATAACAACAAAAACAACATGACATTGGGATTGTCTGCTCTAATGCTGACAATGATAAATATAAGACGAGAACTCAACTCATCTGCAGATTGCAAAAGCCACATGGAAAAACATGAAACATCACACAATGTGATTGAACTCAAATACTAAGTCCATGTACAGTACTTTAACTCAAAGACACGGTCGCCAGATCTTAGTCTTGCTGTAAAGTACAACTTACAATAAAATGACACCTAAAAAGTGATGTTGCAAATGCACTCATGCAGCAAATAGATTTGCTGTTTTTGAAAAAATATTTGATTTACATATAATTTGAATTCTTCATAAGAAGCTTTAAATTATTTAAATAGCTCAAATGGAAAGGAAATTTCCAAAACTTTTATTCTACACATCTCTCAGGTATACAGAATCTAGACATCATAAATTATGTAGGAAAATCCTTAGGGTACGCTTTCTAATATAAAATATCTGCAATGTACATGCTGTTTTGGGAGCATGAATGAAGATGACAGTTGGTAAAGTACTTTTTTACACTTTAGATTTTACTTCGTCAAAAACTATTTCAGAATATGGCAGTATGGTTAAATGTGAAAGGCATATTAATTGAGGCGTGCGGCTTAAAGAGACATACTATAAAATGTGATATAATGACCATTTGGAAAGTACACTGTAAAAAAATTGATGTTTTACCCTTGAGCAATACAAATTAGAATCGTAGAATAGTATCGTTGCTGAGAACTGTCATAATGGATAAACTACTTTGCTTTAAAACAGGGTTGCTTCTGACTACTCACATCTTTGTTTTAAATTAAGTTTACTTAAGTGTTCAAATGTTCACAATCTGAATGGTGTTGCTATAGAAAAACAGTACAGTAAATTATATAATTAAAATGGGTGTAAATTGGCATTTTCAAGTATTTTATCCCCATTTAATGGTTTCATTTAGTTGTAGACTTTCTCTATAAAATGTTAGAGGTTTTAACAAAGAAAAATGTTTGTTATGAGTTAAAGGGAAACTATAATGGAAAAAAGTCTATGTATTTGTTATTATGCTGAAGTAATACAATTCTCAGTTTCATAAAAATTTACATTTTTAGTGCTTGGAATTGGTCCTCCATTTATTTACTCAGTAGGGAAAATGTGACTAATCCTTTGTGATAGTTAAGTGTTTGGTTGTTTTTATATGCACATATGGAATTGCTATACCAAAAAGGTTCATAGCTTCACAAACCCCTCAGTAAATATATTACCATGATGCCTGGTCTCAAAGACTTGTGGCAATGTCCCAGAATGCTTGTAAAGTGGGAAGTAGAGACCACACACACATAGAATTTTGCCTGGGTAGCTTATACCATTTATTCTGTCAGTAAAACCACAATCCTTAAAGTTTCGGGGGGCACACCATCCCTTTGTCAGGATAACATAACAGTACAGTGTTGGTTTTTAAAATAATAGTGAGAGTGGGCCTTGACTGGCATAGTGTGAGGCCTGGAAGGCAGCATCATCTCCATGGGAGAATCGATAAGAGTATCCACTTATTAGTCCATTGTAAAGTCCAAATTGTTCAACAAGAATAGCAATATTCCTGTACCTCCATTTAATATGTATCCACAAGGCATAAGTAAACATGATTTACTGTAATGGTTTTGAACTACAGTATGTAGCACAAACTAGTTGGTGCAAGGCACAATGGAAACCCAAGCCTATGATTAAGTGTCCTATTGACACGAAACGCGTCAGGCGAGAGATGATTATTTAAAATAAAGTTTTCATTTTTATTCATTATTTTTCTTCTGGTCTGATCTAAGCGTGGGTTTCCAGTGTGGCTTTCACCAACTAGTTTGTGCTACATACAGTATATGGATTGTCCACTCCCCTGAACTGAGGGCCTGGGGCATGAGCACCTGGGCCACGTTTCTATTGTGGTAAGAGTTATGCTTCGTATATTTTTTGTTTTGAACTACAGTATACCAAAGAAACAGAAAATACAAAAATAACTCACACACCAGTGGGGCTATTAGCTTAATCTCTACTTTTGTTACATAGTTAAATAGCCGGATCAAATCCTGATTTTATTTAACCCTTTCGGATGTAGTGTAGTACCATTCCAAATCCATTATCCTTCTGAGCATAATAACCCTTTTCTTGACTTCAGTCCACACCATAACAGTGAATGTGGTGTATCTCTATATATGGAAGCCACCAAGCAGTTGGCCTTCTATAGGTGACTGTAGTCCCCCCTCTCTGTTACAATTATAGAGGCTGTAAACTACTCAGTGGTCATACTGAGATTATTGTTCTGTTTAAAATATAAACTTTTTTCCATATGCTGGTCCTGTTTATGATATATAGTTTGCATTTTCAGATATTTATATCTCTGCTTTTTGCCTAAGGCCTTGGCATTCAGGCAGTGTGCCTCATCAGAAGGGAACAGTCATCTATATCACTTTACTTTACAGTCACAAGAGACCCAGTTGAAGTGCTTTATATGTCTTAGTTCCTTAATAATTAGTCAAGCTAATCTGAACATCCCAGTCATCTCAGATTATTCACATTTAAGGATATCTTCTTACTTGTCTTGGTGAATTGAAGTGCTCCGTATTTAGGGCAGAGGTCCTTCGGATCTTGCTCTGTGTGTATTACCGGCTTTTGCGTGGTTTCAAGTATCTCATAGTCAGGGAACAGTTCTCATATGTCTCACATTCTGTGAATACATTAATGGACAAACATGTTAACGCTGGTGTAAAATACATTCTGTGTTTTTAAAGTTCAGTTGTTTGCATCTGTAGCGCTATAGTAAACTGATGTGACAAGAATCAGTTATAGCTACTCAAATGGTATTAAACCACGAATGAAACTCTCTTTCTCAGGGATGAGCCCTCGCAGCGGGGTGGAGGAAGGATATAGTTGAACTGTAATCATGTGCAATAAGCACAATAAGTTGGGTGCCAGTGATTCTTTATGCTTAACCAAAACAACATTTATTGAACAGCAGAGCAAATAGAACAATCATCATATTGGAGTAAAAGAGCATCTCATACAGTTACATGGCATAAGAACAGAGCACACAGTATAGATACAGAGCACACAGCATAAAGGAGCATATACTCACAGCACCATACATGGGCTGGATCCCTTCAGGCAAGGGGTCATGTCAGCAGTAGTTGAGCTTTGAATGTGAACAGATATGCACCAGAATTCAGCCGTTGTACTAAGTGGAACTTGAGGGGAAACCCTATCCCTAGGTCTGTACACTTAGTCCCTATTTCTGGGTTATTAGTACCCGGGGATCTTAATCCTAAATAAATTTCTCCTGTCGGAGCTTGAGCTGCTCAACTAGCTACCTTTCTATCACTCCTAGAGTGATCTATGACAGAGTATAGCTGTACTTTACTAGGGCCTTTGCGCCTAGGGATCATGCCCATTCCCTTCCAGCCTGCAAGGTTGGGCTAAAGCAATGAACACTAACCGCATGGTTCCCATGACCTTTATACTTTTACACAGTGTCACCTTGTGTGCACTGTGAGAACTACAGGGGATACATAAGCACAAAGGTCCCCATTAGGACCCATTAGCCGTCCATATAACTAGGGATGTGCCTGACAGAAATATGTGAGGGTGTCTAATTTTCACATCCCTACACATCATAATCATGTAAATAATGAATTATAGAAAAGTTAATAAAAGTATTTATAAAGTTGATTATGTTACACCAGGCTAATGCTTATAATTGCCTTGCACCAGCCATACAAATTGAACGCAGCATTGACTCTGATCGTTGTACAGGCACTAGTGATGGGTGAATATTTGCCTGGTATGAAATCGTTGTTGGCGAATAAATTCGCTAATCTCTTGCAAAAATATCCAATTTTCATAAATTTTTCATGGAAATTCAGATTTTCATGAATTTTTGTGCAGATTTTTTGCCATTTCGTCAATTTTGCTCACCACTAACAGGCACCGCATCACCAGTATTTAACTTAAATCACTAGTCACCCCAGTCTCAGTACCTACTTTTTACTACAGCTGCTACAATGTTATCTGATTGATAACATGAAATAAGAAAATAATGCAACTGAACACTGTAGTAGAAAGAACCTATAAGTAGTGATGGGTAAATCTGTGGCATTTCGCCTAATTTTTTGCACATTTCATTAGAAATTAGCAAAACAGCAAAAAATTTGCACACGGGCGCCTTGTGTCGAATTTATTCGCCGGCGGCATATCACGGGAATTCTCGAGAATTCAAGCCAGCTGAATTCATTTTCCAATCGGGTCTTATTCAATAATTAAAAAATAGAATGAATTTTCATTTTAATCTGTACCACATCATACAGTGAATTCCCTTTTTTTCCAGAGCTGTGTGAATATTTTTTTTGTTGTGATATTTTATGTAATGTAGCAAAAGCTTAATAGCCATATGCTCTCAGCAAACCCCAGGCATGTTTTTAAATCAATTTATACACTCTAATCTAATTATAAATGGTTTGAACGATAAATGTTAATATTTTTTCACATTATTTTTTATTTCCTAAAGTAAATGCTTTTATTAAATCACATTTAATGGTATGATTGAAGAGCATGAAAAATTGTTGGCTGGATAAAATAGTATTTTAGTTTACTTTAAACCTGATATAACTATTGTAGGTATCTATACAGTGTTAAATGAATTTGCCTTATGGACACATATGAGTTCTTCTCTAGCTTTAGAAAACCTTTTTTTCATGCAATTGTGACTCCCCTAAATGATTGGCAGGACCATAAGAGCCAAAGACATGGGTGCAACTGAGCTGGCAAAATACTAAAGGCCCAGCAAACAAATCATTTTTCTTCTCTCCACTCTCGCATTATTCCTTCATAACTTCTCTGATTTCTACCTTGAAAAACATACTTATTTTTATTAGTAATTTTGTATCTATGCTAAATTGTATCCTTTCAAAAACAGGCGTTTTTACTTACAACATTTTGAGCATAAAATGTAAAAGCCACCATAACATATCGATGTAAATCCAATATGGTGGTCCTAAATATTTACCTAATTTTTTCGAAGGCTGACTCCTCTCTGCATGTAAGCATTTCTTGGGATAAGTGGCATTTTCTTGGGATTAATCCTCCCCTTTCATTAGCTTTAAAAGTAAAAAAACTGCCACAACTAAAACATTGGTTTCACAGGCTTAGGGGCAAATTCACTAAAGAGTACAACTTCGCCAGTGTCTGCTTCGCTCACATCACAAACTGCTTAGATTCGCCTGGACAACGATAATTCACTAAAAGGCAAAGTTGTGTCAATGGTGCCAAACGCTGGCGAAGTTGTGATAGCGATACTTCGTCAAGCAAAATGAAGTTGCACTAGCATGGCCTAATTTACATATGGTGGGAAGTTCAATGGACATATATGTTGCAGCAAATGCAATACATTGCACAAGCCCAGGAAAACTTATTAAAAGAATAGGGTTGTTATATTGCCCTACATATGTGGCCACTGTATAGTTTATGTTCCACATGTTAGGAAATGTAGGTGGGAAGCCGGGTACCCCAAAAAATGTTTACAATCTTTTGCAGCCTATCACCCTGTAAATATGAAAAGACGCTAGTGTTTATTGGGACTTGGAAAATTTTTCAACTATTTTTTGATGAACTCCTATCTATTCTATAGCACTTTGCCTGGTCTGAGGTGGTGAAGGCAAGTCTAGTGCAAGAGGTAACGTTCAGTAAATTCTGCATCTTAGTGAATTGGCATAGTAACGCTCTTTCGCCAGAGCGGAAATTCACCTGGCGTTAGAGTGCAAAACAAATCTAGCGTACCTCTCTTTCGCTAGCGATGGGCGTCTGCACTCATTAGTAAATTTGCAAAGTAACTAAATGACATCACGCTGGCAAATTTTCGCTAGCGTTATTTACTTCCCCTTTAATAAATCTGCCCCATAGTCTTCCCCTTTTAAAAGCATCAACAGAAACAGCCATCACAACATCACCCGGCAGTGCATTCCACAACCTCACTGTCCTCACTGTGAAGAACCACCTACGCTGCTTCAAATGGAAGTCCTTTTCTTGTAGTCTGAAGGGGAGGCCTCTGGTGTGGTGATCCTCTTTATGGATAAAGAGGTCTCTTGTAAAAATACAAAAATACTCCTTGAACATGTAAGAGCATGTAATTCTCCCTTGTAGAAAGTTTATACAAAATTATTACATTATAGTGGTATTTCAAAATAGTGCTACCATTTACAAAGCAGTTCCTTGAAAAATTCCATTAATGTTGCAAAATGCTTCTAAGATTATGAGTAAGGAGCTACCACCTGCCAATGGTGTTTATAAAATCTTATTTAAATCTGAATTTGGCACTATTGAAGTAAAGTTATTTCCTTTACTCGCATACAGTATATATTATTTTTACTGTAGGTTTAGGTTGCATTTCCCTGAATAAAAATTGTTGATGTAAATAAGGTCAAAACCTTTGTTTCAATATCCCTGAAAATGATTAAGGTAGACCAATTTTTTAATTTATTGATTTCTATTTTTTTTTTCAGGTGACAACAAACATTTTTTTTTATTTTTCAAAACCCCAGGGATAACGATAAAATTCACTTATTGAGACACAACCCCTATCCCAACAACCTAACAAAATAGATTGTTTGTAACATCAAGGAAATTGAATCCAGTGTGAGAGTTCTTTGCTGGTGGTTGAGAAAGCCTTTATTAAGTCTTTTCTAAATCAAGATCCCTCTTTTGCAAATTGAGGTCTAAAGGCAATTTAGGAAACTAGTCTTTTTTTTTTTTTTTATTAATTATTTCTGTTCCTGTAAGAAAGATGTCATGTAAAATGATGTCATCGTATCAGTGACCCAACATGTAAGTGTAATAAAAACAACTTGCCCTGGTGGTCTAGTGGTGCAGCGGGAGCACCCATCACACCACCGGCGGGGATGCCCGCCACGCTGCATTCCTCCTCTTCTCAGCCAGCCTCTCTAGGGCGTGCACGGCGCAATTCTGGGTTTTCAAAAAGTGTGACGTCAGCACGCAATGGCGCGAACATTCAAATGTATTTAAAGGGACTTTTTGTATTTTTTCAGATTGCCCATTATAGGAGTTAGTTCCTGGAGCTTCTGAGCTTGTAGTTATTATTATTCTTGATCCTGATTCCTGTTGGGACCCCCTGCCTGTTACCGAATACTCCTGACTTCTGTGTTCCTGACCTTGGCTTGTGACCCGACCATGTCTCCCTGACCATTCTGATCTGATCTCATTGTTTGACCCCTGCCTGTTTTATGACTCCGATCTTGCTTGATACCTCTGCTAGTCTCCTGGTTTTGACCTTGATCTGTCTGACTCCTCCTGTGTTCCACCTGTCCCAACCCAGCCTGATATGACTATGTTATCTGCCTCTGTCCTTTCCAGTGACCTTCTGCCCAAAAGTCTCTGCCTACAGTTGTGCCCCTTTGCTTGTCTAGAACCCCTTGCCTTGTACCTCCCGTTTTAAGACCTGGCGGCATCCGATTAGCTGAGGGCTCCTCCTGAGGTGAAAGGCAGTTGTTATAAGCAGAAGTACGAGCTGAGACCAGGGTGCTTGGCATCGGTTCTAGATTTAGGGTGCCAACCATGACAGTAAGTCCATGAGATGTCACCACTAGAAACTTTGGAATACTTGTGATCGACTGCTCACAACCTGGCTCATCTGGATAATGGACCTTTCCGTAATTTGGTTCTTCACACTTTAAGACTACTAGAAAATCATGTAAACATTAAATAAACCCAGTAGGCTGGTCTGCTTCCAATAAGTATAAATTATATTACTAAAGAGAAATTAGATTGAAATGGAGTCTATGGGAGACAAGCTTTCCTTAGTTCTGAACTTTCTAGATAAAGGGTTTCCAGATAACAGATCCCATACCTGTACATCTAAGCTATCATATATCTGACAACTAAAGTCACTGGGGAAATAACTGAAAGGAGAATCGGTTTTAAACGGCACTGGATCCATCTAAACATAGCCATAAAAGTCTTGGCATTTATATACTGTAAGATTTACTTTTTCACAAACTTGTTTTTTTTTCTGTTTTTCCACATGGCCCCACAAATGTAACAAATACTATACCTTTCAAACATTTATAACTGAACCAAGGACAGAATCTTGGTATATTTAAGTAAAGGGCACACGAGGAAGTAAAGTGCAAGGAAGGTAATGTGGGCAGACTTCAATGCCAATTAGAGTGAGATTTAAGTGAATTTCTCTTTGCAACCTTTTGCAGTACAGCTGGTAAAGAGCTAATGAAGAGATACCTTCAGAATGCAAGCAGGACATATGCAAGATTCTTAAAGATTAATCTGGTTGTCCAGATTAGTTTGAGTGTCCCCAGCCAAAATACTAATTATATACACATGCAGGAAAAAGGGGGCTTAACCTCCGAACACTTAGGCCATCAATTTGCTAATGTTATAAACAATCCATCATGAATGCAACATTAAAAGGCAATATTTATTCAACACCATGCCAAAACAAAATTTAAAATAATTTAAAACCAACAATTCTATGCATGAGATGAGGGATCCCTCTACCCTAAACACTTAATCATTAGCCAAGAAATGTAGCACAATGCATGCAAGTATATGCAGTATGATCAAAAATAGCAGCTTAATAGCTTTTAGCTGGAATGTATAATTTGCAATGCAAAAAAGGCCTTAGTCCAAATTAGCTCTGAAGGAGCTATATTAAGTCCATAAAATAATGTTTGTTGTCGTAACCGGCATTTAAGTGAAAAAGCAATCCAAAGTAATTACGTTCAAAGCCAATCTCTGGATCCGTGTCAAAGGGTCAAAGTTGTGACATGATTGAAAAACTTGTGTTTCAAACTAAGGAGCCGGTGTGGAACTTCAAAGAAAACTTTCGACAATAAAGTGCTTTTAGTTCCCTTCATCAAACAACCAGCCCAGCAACCCGACAATCGCAGTACTCAAGCCAGTAACTGGGCTTAATTCCCCTACCTGTATTTGCCAAGTCCCGGGAGTGAGCCCAAATGCAACAGCAGCCTGCTTCAGTAAAATGAAAAGGTTGTTACAGACCGTGAGCTGAATGCATACCACACCGGAAACTCCCATGTTGCTCCCTTCGGTCCAATCTTTCTGCCACAATGTTGGTCT
Source organism: Xenopus borealis (assembly GCA_024363595.1). Lineage (NCBI taxonomy): Eukaryota > Metazoa > Chordata > Amphibia > Anura > Pipidae > Xenopus > Xenopus borealis. The sequence goes on from CM044431.1 coordinate 64,553,132, forward strand.
TTCCACTGCGGATCCTTGATGTGGAGGGTCCCAAATGATCCAGCACAGCACTGCACCTTGACAGCTGTTTCACCCCCAAGCATGGCTTTGTTAAGAGAGCTAATGAAGAGTACTGTACATGAAAAACACTTAGGGGAAAAGTGTGTGATATTATTCACAGATAAATAAATGTTTGCCCTGAATGTTTAAGATATGACAAAGAACATATACATGTTTCATGATTAGGCAGAAAGTACAGTACAAGCAGTATTCATTAACATTATTTAAGGGGTAATAAGCTGGTATTTCTTAGAAATATATATTTTTTTCCAAATGCAACATGGGTTACAGTCATTGAATTATTTCTCACTAAATAAATGGTGAATAACTTTTAAAAATCAATTTTTTATGTAATACTAGTACAGAATATTATATCCCTGTAAAGAAACCTATAGCAATTAATCAGACATTTGCTTGCACTATTTTATCTGCATTAGAAGGACCTACAGTAACTCTTGACTGGCTGCTATGGATTATTGGAGCAAATCTGAACCATTTGTCTTTTAAAGAAATTTCGTTGGGTGATCTTTACGTAATATTATCATACCTTTAAACCAGTAGATGATTTTACTTTATCAACTCTATGAAAAGAATTTCCAATTAAAAAAAGACAGTATCACAAAGTACAATCAAGATCTAATTTTAGGAGTATAGATGCATTAATAAAATTCTAAATTAAAACAGTTCACAAAATGCTGAAGGCTTAGCTTCAGCACTGAAAGTCTCCTGGCATGTCCTGTTTTCCCTGAGCTGAAAAGGAAATCTTGTCTCCGTTTCTACAGATGACTGCTTTTTCCATTTTTACTTGAGGCTATTGGTTTTCTGTACAAAATTGGATAGTCTGAGATGTGAGCTAAGAACTTTGAAATACATTTCTCTAGGGGTTGAACATTTCTCAAAAAAAATCTTGGTCATTTTGCACGATAAAGCTCCTTACAGTCAGAACGACTTCATTAAGACCATGTAACAATGAAATCATTTGCAAGTGTGGCATATCTTAACCTAATAACAACAGATTCTGCCTAGTCATTAATTTTCCATATTATGTTATATTATTTGATAATTCTCACTCTAAATACTACATGCAACAGCAGCTGGAAAGGAAATGTCATCATGAGGGGGAGTTCTATCGCCACTTTAATGGCAGGTAATGACATCAAAATGCTTCCTATATTTGTATTGTTTCCATCAGCCCTTTGGGGCATTTCTGTTACACAGTTTATGTTACAAAGTTACATAGTTAAATTGGGTTGAAAAAAGACAAAGCCCATCAAGTTCAACCACTCCAAATTAAAACCCAGCATACACACAAACCCCTCCATTCTTTCAAAAAACCATTTATGCCCATAGTTATACTAAGGGGCCAATTTAAGAAATTCACGTGAAATGATCGAAGTTCAATCGAATACGATCGAATAACAATCGCACAAATTTTTCATAAAATCGGATATTCTAATTTGGCCTCTTCAATCATCGAATACCGAATTATCGAATTGATTGAATGATCAGATATTCGATCATTCGATCATTCAATGATCGAAGGATTCAACATTTTTAAATTGTTTGACTGCCTATTTAAGGGCCTTCCACGGAGTCACCTAAATAGAGTTAAATGGAATACTTCCAAAGATAGTGCTTATGAAATAGAGGCAGATGCGATGATCACTAAATTTGTAATGAGAGGTTAGGATGTAAACCAATTAAAACAGATAAAACAAGAAATAAAAAATGTGGAACGTAATGAATTATTAAACAAAGAAAAGAAATGGGACAAACCAAAATTAACTAAAATTCCTTTTGTATCAACTTTTGGTCGGCTAACACCGTTTGTAAAACGAATAATTTTAAAAAATTGGAAAATATTGCAAACGGATCGAGAAATGGGTAAACTATTTAGAAATCCCCCTTTATTCTCATACAGAACAGGGAGAACAATAGGAGAAATGGTATCTAAAAAAGTCCTAAAAGAAGGATAGGAATATGGGATTACTGGCACCCCTTAAAAATGGCACTTTTGGATGTGGGGATTGTGCTCACTGTAATGGAATTATACATGGGGAGACAATAGCACATCCAACAAAAGGTTTTCCCATCAGGATTAATGGGCACTTTACATGTAACAGTAAGGAAGTAATATATATGTTAAAATGTCCATTTGGATTAACATATGTAGGGCAGACGAGTAGATCCATTATGACTCGGTTAAATGAACATAAAAGTAAAATAAGAAATTATAAAGCTGAGCTGGAAGAAAGAAATAAACAGGAAGAAAAGAAAGACAGAATCTCTGAACTATCAGTAGCCAAACATTTTTTTCATAGTAAACATACAGTGTTGCAACTAAGATGGACAATATTAGAGCAAATAAGTTCCATCAGAGGAGTTAACGGAAACATTTATTAAGAAAAGAGGCAGTGTGGATAAAACGACTAGATTCTCTTATGCCGATGGGATTAAATGAAAATTTTAGCTTGCAATGCTTTTTATAATTGAATAGTATTTTAAAAAACCTTTTGATATTGGATCAATTTGTATGATGTATTAATTGTAATGATTGGTTTTAACTAAGATACATACAAGTGGTGTGCTGAAGAAAACCTTGTTTTTTTGGACTCGACTGCCTACTTCGCCAGATTGAACCTATCGAATTGTAACAGAAGCCAATGGGAACCCCCCCATAGGCTTCTGAGACTAAGTAGTGCTCGAATACCATTCGTACAATCGTTCGAATTGTACAAATTTTTCAGTTGCTCGAAGGAAATCTTATGATTTTTTTCGTGAAATCGAACGATCATTATCCGATCGTACGAATTCATCAAGAAATCGAATATCGAGCAAAATGATAGCCTAAAACAATGCGATAAGCATTCAATGGTCGAGTAGGATCGAGCCAATTTTTGGGAATAATAGAAAATTTGCCCCTAACTGTAGAGTTTAGTATCACAGTATCACAGTCTATAATGTCCTCTAATGTACTTGTAAAGTGTAATCATGTCCCCTTGCAAGCGCCTTTTTTTTCCAGAGAAAACAACCCCAACCTGGACAGTCTACCCTCATAATTTAAGTCCTCCATCCCTCTAACCAGTTTAGTTGCACGTCTCTGCACTCTCTCCAGCTCATTTATATCCCTGTTAAGGACTGGAGTCCAAAACTGCACTGCATACTCCAGATGAGGTCTTATTAGGGATCTATAAACAGGCATAATTATGTTTTCATCCCTTGAATTTATGTCCTTTTTTATGCAAGACTGAGCTTTATTTGCTTTAGTAGCTACAAAATGACACTGCTCAGAATTAGACAACTTGTTATCTCTAAAAAACCCAAGATCCTTATCATTTAAGAAAACTCCCAACACACTGCCATTTAGGCTAAGGCCAGACGGGGAGATTCGGGGGCATTTTATCGCCTGGCGACTTCTCGCCGCGACTTGTAGCCCCCGAACCTCCCCAAATAGCCACTTACCTAAGAGCACCGGCGTTGCTTGAAAACGCCGGCGCGTATCCACACGGAGCGGCGCGCTTTTTGAAATTGCTCCGAATTGCCTGGCGAGGCAATTTGGAGCAATTTCAAAAAGCGTGCCGCTCCGTGTGGATACGCGCCGGCGTTTTCAAGCAACGCCGGTGCGCTTAGGTAAGTGGCTATTCGGGGAGGTTCGGGGGCTACAAGTCGCGGCGAGAAGTCGCCAGGCGACAAAATGCCCCCGAATCTCCCCGTCTGGCCTAGCCCTGAGTGTATAATTTTCATTTATATTATTTTTGCCAAAGTGCATAACCTTGCATTTCTTAACATTGAACCTCATTTTCTAGTTTGCTGCCCAGTTTCCCAACTTAGAAAAATCACTCTGCAAATTGGCAGCATCCTGCATGGAACCTATAGTTCTGCACAATTTAGTATCATCTGCAAAAATAGAAACCGTACTTTCAATGCCCACTTATACAGTATACATACAATTAATTAAGGGACAGAGCCATGCGGTACCCCACTAACAACACAGGTCCAATTAGAAAATGTTCCATTTACCACCACTCTTTGTAGTCTATCTTTTAGCCAGTTCTCTACCCAGGTACAAATACTATGTTCCAGGCCAACATTCCTTCATTTAACCAGTAACCTTCTGTGTGACACTGTATCAAATGCTTTAGCAAAACCTAAATAAATCACATCCACTGCCATCCCAGAATCGAGGTCCCTGCTTACCTTCTCATAAAAAGAAATTATGTTAGTCTAGCCAGATCTATTATGCATAAAACCATGCTGGCACAAACTCATAGTATTATTTTCTATGAAGCCAGTATCCTATCCTTCAAAAAGCTTCCTACCACCGATGACACACTAACTGTTAGTGATGGGCGAATTTATTCGCCAGGGGCGAATTCGCGGCGAATTCCCGCGATTCGCCGCTGGCGAATAAATTCGCGAAACTGCCCAAAAAATTCGCCCAAAAAAATTTGCCGCTCAAAAACGACGCGACGCGCGTCAAAACCGACGCGACGCGCGTCTCGTTTCGCGAATCGGCGAAAAATTCGTGAATTTCTCTGGAAATTCGCTAATTTTTCGGCGAAGCGAAACGCGGCCGTTTCGCCCATCACTACTAACTGCCCAATAGTTTAGAGGCTGAGAACGGGATCCCTTTTTGAACAGCGGCGGCACATAGCAATTCGTCAATCCCTCTGCACCATACTTGGCAATCTTGGCAATACACAGTTAAGCTTGCTAAGTACCCTGGGATGAATACCATCTGGCAGAGGCCGGCCTAGCCAGCTGGGCTCCCTAGGTGGCCCAGCCAGGCAGCTCGCCCATCCCGTCACTGGCACGCGCATCTCCGCCGCTCACGTGCGCATGCATGTCACCGCCACTTACATCAGCAGCATCCGAGCACATGCATGGCAAGGGCGTCCGTGTGCATGCACACCAATAGCGTCTGTGTGCATATTTGAGCTGGAAACATTTGCAGGAGGAAGACAAGTGCCAGGTCTGGTCTAGAGTTAGGCTGAAGAGGTAGCTGCCTAGCTCACCCCAATCTTTGCGCCCTAGGCAGCTGCCTCTTCTGCCTACCCCTAGTTCCGGCCCTGCCATCTGGCCCTGGACCTTTGTTTATCTTAACATGTTCTAGTCTTTTTTGAATTTCTTCATGTGTGAACCATGCATCATTAGATGTATTACTAGAATTGGGACTATTAATAAGGAAACCTTCATTAGCTAGTTCCTCATTTGCACAGACAGATAAAAATTATGCTTTCAGAATCTAAACTTTTTGCTTGTTCTCATCAACCAGCTACCCCCCCCTCTGATAATAAAGGTTCCACCCCTTCCTGCTTCATTTTTGTACTATTAACATATTTAAAAATAATTTTGGATTCTTTTTACTACTTACTGCAATATCTTTTTCCATATTGATTTGAGCTTGCCTGACAGCTTTTTTGATTTATTGGCCTCCTTGTACCTTATAAATGATTTGGCTGTATCAGCTAACTTGAAAGTCTTAAAAGCACATCTTTTCTTACCCACCTCAACACCAACACTGCTATTGAACCAAAAAGGTTTTGCTTTGCAACAACGTTCCTTGTCTACTGACATGTCTATTTATTAAGCAGCATTTTAAAGAATTCCCATTTAACCCGGTGAAAAGCATTTCCCTTATACTGTTATAAATTTGCACACCTGAAATTCAGTGTTTTAGTTACTCCATTATACAATTGCCTCTGCAACAGAATCTCAAATGGGACCATGTTGATCACTATTCCCTAAATGCTCACCCACAAAAATGCTAGAGATAAGTTCAGTATTATAAGTTATTACAAGATCCAAAAGAGAGTTTCTAGTAGTTTGTTGATCGAGCACAGATAAAAAGTTGTCATTTACAGTAGCATATTTAAAAACCTACAAATTTATTTGTCTTGGCTACCCCATTACCCCAGTCAATGTCTGAATAATTGAAGTCACTAATAACTTGAGCTAGTTGTGAAGCCACTTCTATTTGTAAAAGTAACTGGGCTTCATGCTTGTCACTAATAGGAGGTGGTTTATAGCATACAGTACACCAATGATAATTTTCTTTGTAACGTTTTGCCCAGTCAAAATCACTACCCAGAGTGATTCCACCAGGATCAGACTGGGGGGCCTGGGGCCCACCAGGACTCCTGTCTAGGGCCCCCGTCCCCCTACCCTGAAGCGCTGAATGGCGCATGCACTAATGGCATGGCTCACATGCGCTAACAGTGTCACGCAGTGCACATGAGCTAATGGCGCCACACCGAACATTTGTTTTAGATGAATTGGGAGGGGGGTCTGGCCCGGCGGGGGCTCATGAGGGTTTTTTCCCCGTAGTCCTGCCGGGTCAGTCCAACCCTGGATTCCACACCCTCACAAGTACCAGCAATGGTTATTTCTTTAGTGCATGGCTTTAATTCAGGCTTTATGTTCAAACACACTCCTCCCCCATTTTTAATCCCTCTGTCCCTCCTAAAAAGGGCGTAACCAACAGTCCAGTCACATGTTTCATCCTACCATGTCTTAGTGATACCAATTATATAATAATTATTAGAGCATGCAATTCTAGGTCTCCCTTAGTGTGCATTACTTATATATTAAGTTAGTATTAGTCTATTTTCCTTGTAACAGAGGGTCCTCTTTAGCTGGAAACTGTATGCCCCCTCCCCATGACCCTGTACTAATACCACTTCCCTATCTACCCTAGCTTCCCCATAATTCTTTATCTCACCCACCCCCCTTGCCTAGTTTAAACCCTTCTTTCCCCTAGCACAGCGGGTCCCCTTCCATTGAGGTGCAATCCGTCACAACTGTATAGGTTGTAGCCCAAGGAAAAATCAACCCAGTGCTCTAAGAACCCAAACCCTTCCTTCCAACACCATCACTTGAGCCATGTATTTAGCTTCCTAAGCTCCCGCTGTCTACCTAAACGTGGCACAGGCAAAATTTACAAAAAAATTACACTGGAAGATCTTCTCTTAATCTTAGAGCCTAGATCCCTGAATTTACTCTTTAAGGTTTTCCATCTAAAATTTATCTTGTCATTAGTACCGATATGTACTAAGACCATTGGATCATGCCCAGCCCCACCCAATAATTTGTCTACCCGATCAACCACATGCTGAACCCTGGCACCAGGTAGACAGCAAACTGTTCGGTTGTAGAAATCTGGACGGCAGATTACTCTATCCACTTTCCTGATAATTGAATCCCCTACAACCACAATCTGCTTAGGCCTGACTCTGCTCTCCTCCCCACCACTACTAGAGAAACTGGTCTCCCGGCTGTTAGAGAGATCATCCCCATATACAATTGTGTTGTGTTTGGTAGCCGAGGATGAAGAGAGTATATCTGAACTGGATCATTTTATCCTTTGCACTTTTCAACAAAGCTATGTGGGATTCTAGAATGTCATTTCAGCCTTCTAAAGTAAGTTGGGGGTTATCTATTTGCCATTTGGCAAATGATTTTGGTAGGATAGGTTCCTTGGGCTTGCTTAAAAGGGAGTAGAATTTTGACATTGGTTTACATAAGTCATAGTCGCATACCAACTTCACTAGGCATAGGGGGGTGCTGTCTATTAATGTTGAACCCACTTGGGCTTTGTAGGCATACTGTATTTGTAAATACCTATAATACATTTTATTAGGCAGTTGGAATTTTTCCTTCAGGGAATCAAAGGTAAGTAGAGAGCCTTGGTTAGTTATCTGTCCCAGATACTTGATCTCTTGATTAGCCCACAGTTAGGCATCAGGAACTGTCTGGAACTGGGGAAGTTGAGGGTTATGCCAGAGTGGGGTACACCCCGTGTATTGTACTGCTGTCTTCCACAGCTGTACTGTATTGCTCATTAGTGGGGTTGTATGGTTAAGGCTTCTAGTTCCTCTATATAGTGCATTTTTTATTGCTTCGTAGGACCCTGCTAATTGTTTTTCAAGTGGCTGAATTCTCTGGTGTTGGGGCATACCACCACCATACTGTAACTAGTTTTGTTGCTAGGTAATATAGGAATAGATTTGGGGCGGCCAGTCCCCCCATGTTAGCTGGATGTTGTAGCGTTGTCATCGCTGTTCTAGGGGAGGCCTGGGCCCAGTAGAAGGAGCTGATTAATGAGTGAAGCCTGTGGAAGAACCCCCTTGGTATTTGTATTGGGGCTTGTCAAAATAAGTAAGTAAATTTGGGGAGCATTATCATTTTACTCCTCGGTATTTAAATGTTGTGGCCCATTGGAGGGGGCTCTATATTTATGTCTAATTGGTAACTGTCTATTGGAAAAATTAAAGAATTATTCCAGTTTACCTTCAGGCCTGAAAACTGGCTATGTGAGTTTATTACCGTTAGTGCTGCATCTAGTGTTTCATAGGGGTTTTCTAGAAACAATATAGTATCATCTGCATACATTGTTATCTTTTCAGTAAGGGGTCCCAATTGTAGCCCTTTAATGGATGTTGACTGTTTGATGAGTAGGGCTAGGGGTTCCATTGCTATCACAAAGAGGAGTGGGGAGAGTGGGCATCCCTGCCTGGCGCCACTATGGAGTGGGAATAGATGGGAAACATTTTGATTGGTTTTAATTCTGGCTTGTTTGTTCCTATACATAGCTGCTACCCATTTCCTGAAGTTCGGTCCAATACCCATCCTTTCCAAAGTTGTCCACGGGTAACTCCATTCAACTGAATCAAAAGCTTTCTCGTTGTCGAGTGCTATTACTATTCTATGTCCTGGGTTGTCATGGAGTGTTACCAGATTGGTATAGAGTCTTCGGATATTGATATCTGTCGTTCTACCAGTTATGAAGCCTGTTTGGTCAGGGGATATTAGTTTAGTGATGACTTGATTCAACCTGCGGGCTAGTATTTTCGCTAATATTTTTACATCCATGTTGATCAGGGATATGGGCCTGTATGAGGCACATTGTGCTGGTTCTTTGCCCGGTTTTAATAATACAGTGACTAAAGCTTCACTCATGGTGGGTGGGAGGTCAGCCCCGTCAGTTACACTATTGAGCAGTGGGGTAAGTAGGGGAGTTATTGTGTCTGCATGTGTGGCATACACTTCTGGGGGTAGACCGTCTAGACCTGGCATTTTCCCTGTAGCTAATGAGGATCTAGCTTCCTGCACTTCAGTCTCTGTTAGGAGGCTCTCCAGTGAAGCTGCTTCATCTGGTTTTAGTCTGGGTAAGGGAATGGTTTGAAGGTAGGCCTGAATCTGGCTAACAGAACAATTTAGACGTGAGGAGTACAGTTGTTCATTGTACTCTTTGAAAACCTTGTTTATTTCCCCTGGATCATTTTTAACTGAGCCATTGCTGTTGTTAACTGCCGGTATACTTGTCAGTGGTATTAGTTCCCTGGATAGCATGGCCAACAGCTTACCATTTTTGTCCCCTGTATCAAATATTCTGGCCTTTTATATAGTTGTGCTTTTTTAACTTGTTTGGTTTGTTTGGCTTGTAGAGCAGCTTGAGCTGTAAGCCAACTATGTTTTGAGTGAACTGTAGGGTTCTGTATGAATTCTTTTTCTGCCAGGTCAGCCTGAGCCACCAGTTTGGTTATACCCCTTTGGATATTGCTATTATAAATTTTGATTTGTTGTATATATAGCCCTCATGTATAGGCTTTCAGGGAATCCCACCTGATTTGTGGACTAGCTGAGCCTTTGTTAAGTGTTATATATGTTCTCAGCTCTTTTTCCACCTCTGTTGTTATTGTTTCTTGTTGAAGCTAATATTTATTGAGCTTCCATATCTTATCTGTGGGATGTGGAGCTGTTTCAGTGTGCAACATAAGTGGGGAGTGATCTGATACCCCTCCCTTTCAGGAGACCTGAAGGCTATATCAATACGTGACATTGTATTATGCGCGGCAGAAAAACATGTGAACCTCTTTTCGGTCGGGTGTTTTTCCCTCCACAAGTCAGTGAACTGAAATGTGTTAGCCCAATGAGCTACAGTAGATGTGGGTCTGGTGCTAGGGGCGCAGTCTTTCAATTGGATCAGACATTACTGTATTAAAGTCCCCCATAATTATTGTGGGGGCTAAAGGCAGGTTTTGTGATTTTTCCATGACATGCGACAATGACTCGTGAAATGGTGGGGGTAGATATACATTAATAACATTGTACGGTTTACCATGCAAAGTACAAACAATCATTATAAAACTTCCCTCTGGGTCAGTCTGATTTTGTTTAAGGTAAAAGAGCAGCTTCTTGTAACCAATATAGACACTCTTCTGGCATAAGAGGAGTAGGTGGAATGATAGTATGCTCCCACCCAGGGTTTTCTCACGGAGCCTAATTTGTTGCCATCCAAATGAGTTTCTTGGAGGAGGATTAGATGTGGTTTGGCTCTCCATATGGTTTTAAACACTAGACCCCTCTTAATTGGATCGCCTAGTCCTCGAACATTCCAAGAAAGCAATATTACCTCCGCCATATCTTACGTGTGTGTAGAGACCTCAAATGAGGTGCTTCAGAAGTATTGTGGGGGGTATAAGCTTGGAGGTGTCTTATTCCTGATGTAGAATATGTAGCTATTCGAGGGTAGGAGGTAAATGGGTTGTGGGGGAAAGGCATTGACAATTAGAGAGTCATTTATCAACCAATAAAACAAGCATTTTTCTTCCAACTTTTATTTATGTACCATTCTGTTTACATCATGGACTTCTTTTGCATGCAAGTACTGGATGTAGGACTATGAAATTCAGTTAGAAATTAAAGTACCCTGGGTTCAGTGAGTCATTCTTTTTACTGCTTACTACAATATCATTTTCCATATCGATTTGAGCTTGCCTGACAGCTTTTTTGATTTATTGGCCTCCTTGAACCTAATCAATGATTTGGCTGTCCCAGCTAACTTGAAAGTCTTAAAAGCACATCTTTTCTTACCCACCTTAACACCAACTCTTCTATTGAACCAAAAAAGTTTTCATTTGCAACGACGTACCTTGCTTACAAGGGAAATATACTGACATGTCTATTTATTAAGCAGGATTTTGAAGACTTTGAAGACTTCCCATTTAACCCGGTGAAAAGCATTTCCCACTTAATATGTTGCAGAGATGCCCTTATACTATTATAAATTTGCACACCTGAAATTCAGTGTTTTAGTTACTCCATTATAGAATTGCTTATGATCACTATTCCCTAAATGCTCACCCACACAAATGCTAGGGTTAAGTTCAGTATTATTAGTTATAGATCCAAAAGAGAGTTATTTCTATTAGGTTGTTGATAAAAGTTGTCATTTAGCATATTTTCAAACCTACTAGCTTTATCTGTCTTGGCTACCCCATTACCCCAGTCAATGTCCGAATAATTGAAGTCACCAATAACTTGACCTAGTTGTGAAGCCACTTCTATTTGTGAAAGTAACTGGGCTTTATACTTGTCACTAATACAAGGTGGTTTATAGCATACACCAATGATAATTTTCTTTGTAACCTTTTGCCCAGTCAAAATCACTACCCAGAGGGATTCCACCAGGGTCAGACTGGGGGGCCCGGGGCCCACCGGGACTCCTGTCCAGGGCCCCCGTCCCCTGAAGCTCTGAATGGCACATGCATAATGGCGCGGCTCACATGCGCTAACAGTGTCGTGCAGCGCACATGAGCTAACGGTGCCAAACATTTTTTTAGATGAATCGGGGGGGGGGGGTCTGGCCCACCAGGTTTTTCCTGTAGTCCTGCCGGGTCAGTCCAACCCTGGATTCCACACCCTCACCAGTACCAGCAATGGTTATTTTTTTAGTGCATGGCTTTAATTCAGGCTTTAAGTACAAACACACTTTTTAATCCCTCTGTCCCTCCTAAAAACGGTGTAACCAACAGTCCAGTCACGTTTCATTCCCCCATTTCTCAGTGATACCAATTATATAATAATTTTTAAAGCATGCAATTAATTCTAGATCTCCCATTTTACCTAAAAAACTTTGTGCATTTTGGTTTTGAATCATATCACGCTCAAGAGCCTAAATCTGCCAAGTGACAGTCCTTGTCCCAAAGGACATAGCTTCATATTACAGTAGTCGTCTTCCAGATGACTTCTTTCGGAAAAGCTTGATTCTGTAGTTAAAACACAAGTTATTGTAGATATGGCCCTTATACACAAGCACATTTTTTGCATTTGATGTTTGTTTGAGATTAAGGTTTGGGCTTAGCCCTAGTGCATGAACTGATTCCATTTTATTCTGTCTGGCTGTATCACATAATTAAATATACTGCATTTCTATGTGTTTGATGGCAGAATATATTAAAATATAGACATGTATGTTAACCCCCCAAACCCCACAAGGGTTTCTGCACTACAAGTACTATATCTAACTCACCCCAATAACTATAGACCTGATGACATCTTAGCTGAACAAAAAATACAGCTATGTTTTTTGAAGATTCTGGATCATCAAATAACCTAAGTTTTCAGTTTGTGAGTTGAATTGAGCAAATTATATTATATAAATAATATATTATATTATTCTGTTTTAAGTGTAACACCCCTAATTGAACCTTGTCATATAAACAGCAACTCACAACAATAAAGAGACTGGGTTTCTATTGAATTTGCAAGGATAGTAACAGAACTACATTTCTCAGCAAGCAGCAGAGCTCATAACCTTGCATGGGCCTTGCAGCTACCAATGAGAGGAGAGGGTGCAAAAGACTGGAGGAGGGAAAGAGAGAGAGCTATGGGATAGCAGGGAACTTCTGACAGTTGTGTGTCTCCTGCTTTGGAGAGATAGAGAGAAAGAGCAACCTGTAGAGATCCTGAATCCAGGGAAGCTGTCTGGCTGTTTGCTCAGAAAGTCCCAGGCTGCACAGAGGCCCAGGTGATTACACTACTGGAGGACAGAGCTGCCTGCATCATCTCCATATCTGCTGCTCAAGTGATCCAGTGTAGTGATGGGCGAATCTCCCGCGTTTCTTTCCAGAGAAATTCGCAAATTGGCGAAAAAACGTCAAACGTTTTCGGTGCGCGTCGCGTCGTTTTTGTTGGCGAATTTTTCGGCGGCGAATTTTTGCTGCCATTTCACAAATTTATTCGCCAGCGGCGAATCACGGGAATTCGCCGCGAATTCGCCCCTGGTGAATAAATTCGCCCATCACTAATCCAGTGTTTTAGGAGCATAGACTGTGAGTAAACTACCAAAACCCTATCTTATTGGGGAACTGTGAACTTATTAATTCATATGAGTTAACCCTGCTGTTGCTGAACTATATCATAATCAGGAAGTATGGTGTTTTTCACTTAAGTGCCAAGAGTTATACTGCTGGCCAGCAAGCTAAAGGAACAGCACTGACATTGATTTGGTAAGGGCCCCAACATGCACAAATCTTTTGGGAGTTAACACAGCATTATAGTTTGCGGTATACGTTATGAAATAGTGTTAAACCGCTACTGTTTTATAATATGCAAATTGTTTAATATTTCTGGTTATATTCAGATCCCTGCAATTTATTCCACTTAAATAATAAAAAGGATCTTATTGTTGAAGCAGAATTTACCTTGCTGTGGTACCTTGCTGTGGCTAATGTGGGAAAAGTTAAGGGTTTTCACAAAGTACTGGAGTTACCAATTCATACATATTAGCTTCACCCAAGGGTGTGCTACATAACTATGAACTTCAAACTCGTCAAGAATTGCAGAATGATGTTCCAGGAATAGATACTGTTTTCTTGTAAGTGATCAGTCAATAACAGATAAGATCATGCTATCAAGGAAACAGACTTTTAGCATTAACTAGTTTGTGATGTTATCTGGCTCAGTAATTGTCTTGAATCTTGTAGTGAGAGGCGCTGTGACAAGAAAAAGTATTGTTGTAATATATCCATTAGAGCAAGTTAACCTTCTGATTCATAATGTCTGCTTTATTAAATAGTAATCATCTGTTATGTCCATCTAAATACAGTGGAGGTAAGAAAGAGGAGTAGTTGAGAATTCCCTGTAAATTTCATAAAAAATATTCGACAGTATAATCAAAAAATAAAATAGTATTTGTGGCTGAATTCAACATTTAGGGTTGTTATAAAGATCAAGGGGGCGATTTACGATATTCACGTGAAATGATCGAAGTTCGATCAAATACAATCGAATAACGATTGTACGAATTTTTCGTAAAATTGGATATTCTAATTTGGCCTCTTCGATCATTGAATACCTAATTATTGAATAGATCGAATGATCAGATATTCGATCATTCGATGATCGAAGGATTCAAAATTTTTTAATTTTCAAATTAGATTGAACCTACCGAATTGTAATTGAAGCCTATGGGAAACCCCCCATAGGTTTCTGAGACTAAGTCCTGCTCGAATACCATTCGTAAGATCGAAGCGTTTGATCGTTTGAATCGTACAAATTTTTCGAATACTCGAAGGAAATTTTACGATTTTTTTGTTAAATCGAGAAATCGAATAGCGGACAAAATGATAGCCTAAAACAATTCGATAAGCATTCGATGGTCGAATGCTTATCGAATTTTGAGTAAGATCGAAGGAATTTTGGGGAATAAGAGTAAATAAGAGTAAATTTGCCCCCAAGTGTTCAGGATTGGACTTGGCTGGTTGAACACAGGGGAAAAAACCTAGTGGGCCCCGACTCTGTAGAACATAATGGTGTTATCTGACATCCACTATTTAACCTGTGTCATATAGCCTGTTTTCAATTTCCACCATTGCTACACAGCATCTTATTTATATAAACACTACTCGTGTTTCTGAAGCAAGCACAGGGCCGGAACTAGAGGTAGGCAGAAAAGGCACCTGCCTAGGGTGCAACCAAAGGGTTAGGGTAGGTACCTATCTTCTGCCTACCCCATGTTCGCTGCCGCTCTTTCCCCTTGACCCCACCCCCGCTTTCTCCCCTACCTTCCATCACTCAGCCTCCCTCTGGCGATCTGCACATGCGTGTGCGTACTGCGCTCTGGTGACATGCACTCGCACAACGTGCACAATGTGCGCATGGAGGGGTGAGGCAGTGAAGTGGCTCCTAGGGCGCACAGTCCGTTTGGCCCGGCGCTGAGCAAGCACACAAGTTTTACCAGTGCAGGGAAACACTGCATTATATTTTTATTACTTTAAAACACTTTTATTTTTGATGTTACCTTTCTTCTAAAAAGGAAAGAGAAAATGTATAATATTTTTTATCCCATGAGAGTCAGGATGTCTACCGGTGACAGACAGTTGGCATTCAATTCCAGGCAACCCAACTGGCCAGACATTTCTCTACCAGCAGAAATATGCCAACAGAGCAAATGAGCCTTCAAAGACATGGAAACATATAATATCAATATTCAACATCAACATTACATATAATATCAATATTCGATAAATCTGCCATTACCTACTAAATCTACAGTACTGAAGGTGAATCTGGTCACTGCTGTAGTAAGCAAATCCAATTTAAAAAAAGACTTGGATGATGTTTTTTTTTTCCTTGGCTCTTTAAATGTGCACAACAAATTGCTTTGGCCAGCACATGTGCAATGTAATCTTTCTTATATTTAAAGTTCCAATGATGGGGCTATTTACAAATGCATCATTAGTGATCACTAACATCACAATTGCTGCCATCTGTGCTCCAATCAGGCAGAAGCTACAATGTTGCTGTGGTGATGACCCTCTTGCCCATACAAGCAGCCTGTGCCACAATCTTTAGAACTCTGAGGTCAGCAGGAGGGGCAAGAGAGAGAGGTTTTTGCAACCCTGTTTCTAGGATAAAAGGTGATCTGACTATAAATAAAAAGACAATACAATCAACTTACTATTGAAATGTTTTATGATACAGACCTATAAAACTGAATAAAAATAGGACACTGTATCATGAAAAAAACATTTCTTCACCTATATCACTCACATAACGAGCTTCTTTTCACTATGGCATGGAGTCAGCCCAGTGGCTGATAAGAGCCATTCCATGTGGATGGGGAAAGCCCAAGGAGGGAGAGTTTAAAGTTCACAGCAAGGACCCCACACAGGAAAAATGTAACATAACATATCCTGAAACTTATTTATCCTCACAGAACATACCTGTGGTAGCAACAGTATAAAAAATGGTTATGTGTTCAATGATTAGGTTTGGTACTCTTTTTCATCAGATGTGAATATCCGGTCAGGGAAAGGGCACACAGTATTGAAGTTTAGGGATGGCGCGAACAGTTCGCCGGCGAACTTGTTCGCGCGAACATCCGCTGTTCGCGCTCGCCAAAAGTTTGCAAACGTCACGCGACGTTCGCATTTTGGGTTCGCGTCAATTTGGTGCTTTTTTTTTGCCGCATTTTTTTTGCCCTCTCACACCAGACCAGCAGATACATGGCAGCAAATCAGTAAGCTCTCCCTCCTGGACCACCCCACACCCCCTGGACCACTCCCCTTCCCTATAAAAACCGAAGCCCTGCAGCGTTTTTTCACTCTGCCTATGTGTGCTGAAGAGCTAGTGTAGGGAGAGAGCTGTTAGTGATTTCAGGGACAGTGGATAGTAAGTTTGCTGGCTAGTAATCTACTGTACTTCAAACAACTGCCATCTAGCTGTGTGAGCTTGTTCACATTCTGTCTAAATATCCATGATATTACCCTCTCCAGAAAAAGCACCTGAGTGACTTTTTTCAAGCAGCCATAATATATTTTACGTAATCCGTATCCACCGGTGTAGTAGTGTAAACGTTGACCTTGTAGGCATTATTTGCCCTGTAGCCATTATTTGCCCAGTGTGTTCTTCAACCATCTAGCTGTGTGAGCTTGTTCACATTCTGTCTAAATATCCATAATATTACAGTGTCCACAACCACCTGAGTGACTTTTTTCCCTTTACAGCACAAAACGCAGCGCTGTGTCAACAATGGATTTTTAAGATACATTTTTGCCCTTGATCCCCCTCTGGCATGCCACTATCCAGGTCGTTGCACCCTTTAAACAACTTTAAAATCATTTTTCTGGCCATAAATATCTTTTTTAGCTGTTAAAGTTCGCCTTCCCATTGAAGTCTATGGGGTTCGCGAACCGTTCGCAAATTTGCGGAAGTTCGCGAACATGTTCGCGAACTTTTTTTTGGCGGTTTGCGCCATCCCTATTGAAGTTTAGTAACTTTGGAATCCATGAATTAATAACTAATTAATCTAATATCATATCTCTCCTTTTTTCCTATAATGAGTTATGGTTATTATATTCTTGATCATGTACCTACTCACAAGAGGTCTTTAAAAACTCAATCTGTGTCCTGCTAGCCCAGGCCCCTTGTATTCTTGAGGAAGGGGGAGTCAATTCTTCTAACTAAGACTTGGGTTTACTTAGGAGGACCAGTTGCTGTTGGAAGTTCATCCGTTTGTTCCCTTTGGACCAGGAATTCTACAACTTTGGTAAAAGTGTGTTTTTCCCTTTTTATTTTACAACTGTTTGTTATTGTATTTTGGGAGGCCCATTTCTCAAAGTCCGAATTTATCTCAATATTTCCTGAAATAAACTCAGAACAAATCCACACAGGTTTTTTTCTGCTTATTTACAGTATTAATACATTTTCCTGAATATTATGTTTGCGAGAGAAAAAAATCAGAATTTTACTAAATATTCCGATTTTTGCCCAAAAAACCCTAAAATCTTTGGGTCATTGCACAAAACCCAGCGCAGATCAAAAATTCTTTGGGACTTCTCCCATTGATGTGTATGCAACCTCGGCAGGTCTGTGATGCTGGATTTGGACTTTTTCCATCCTTCAGAATAAATTCAGAAAAATATGTTTGTTTTTTTTTAATTCCGATTTAATACTAAAAAAACACAAACTTTGGGGATTTTCTGCATTCAAAGTTTAGGAAATAACCCCTTAATGTATGTCTGTTTTTTTAACATCTTTTTGTTAATTGCACTGTTATATATTTTATAATATTAAATATATAACTTAAGTTTGACTTTGGTGCTCTAAACAAACCTAGCCTGAAAGAGTGTTACTGTGAGCCTTAACCCTCTGCATGGTTACTGCCTTTGTGTATTGTGCATTATTACCCAATAGAGAGAACAGGGAAATAGTCACATTAGCTCTCTATTGCCTGTTGATGATAGATAGTGGCAGAGAATTAATTTTCTGGATGTTGGTTGGTGGGGTACTTTTGCGTTAGTCTAACCTGTGCAAGATGTGCGAGAGACTGGGTTAGTGACCCCTGATAGCCCCACCTAAAGTCATGTGCAGCCAAAAGTACAGTATTCCTTAAATGCTGACAGACAACATCCAGCAGATACTAACAAGTAACACAGATACCCATCTGTCATAATAATGGAAATTGATTAAGAACACCCAGTAGAGACTTTTGATGTTTGCATAAATGTCAACAATGTGCCTTGTACTTTTACTTTTTTCAGGCTTGAAACAGAACCTTAGCAAAACTTGTGCTGTTTTACAGGTTTTCCTCAGTGTTATTTTGATCCAAAGTATCCGTAGCCTCATACATCTGAATCTTAAATTATATAAATTTTCCCTTGTCTTGTGCTGGGTATGACAATCTTTATTGCATTGCATTTTAATATTACTATAGGTTAACTTAGAATAAAAGGCTATTCTGTTCCCCTTAGCAGCGGATACATTTTATTATTCAGCTTTACTACCTCAAATAAAGGACAAATATAAAAACAACAAAGGCCTTTTAAGGTGCAGAATTTTTGATCCTATGACCTGAATTAAATAAATCAAGATAGCCATTCTGAAGTACCAAGGAATAAAAAGGTCTGAGGGAGATTTAGATGATATATGAATGTACTGAAATTATATCTTTTATTTAACTACAAGGAAGGTCATTTCAGTGTAGCATAGTGCTGCCGTGCAATGAATGCATTTTTTTTTACGAAACTTGCATTTTGAATACAATATGTAATAAGGGCTTCTATATAATGTTTGAAAAATATTGAGAATAAAATGAATGAATTTAAAAAGTAAACTGACATATTAATGTAGTTCAATATGTTATAAAAGGAAAAACAAGGTTTTTAGATATTTATAATTTTTTTGGCTTCTTGTCTTTGTTTTCTTGGTTAAAGAGATCAGGATCTGAAAGCTGCTGACATCCAATCAAACCAATTAATGCAGTTTTTTTAACTACCTGTGAAAACAATATCTCAAGCTGAAATTTTATATGCAATCAAATAAAAATATTTAAGAGTAGAAATAATATTTCAACAAATTAGAACATATTTGTAGAATAGCCATGTATATAAAGTTCTAAAAAGTTTGCAGTTGCCACTGGTTACAAAGCTCACTTATGAGAACATACGGTATCAATAACAGTTAGTTCACATGGTGTGGAGATATGTGGAATAAATAAAATATGTAATTACAGCATGCATTACAATATTCTTAAGAATGGAGAACAAATGTAATTAAATGTTCCAGATTGCTGTAATTATTGTAGCTGAATACACTTCAAGGTCCCAAATTATTTTTGACTAGTTAATCAAATGGCTTATTCTTCTTAGTATAGCTAATTCTCAAATGCAAAAAGGTTTGCACATACAAAACAAGCAATTGCTCAAAAACTAAACTGGACTATCTAACTTGAGTATTTTAAAAATGGCAGAAATGGAGTGCTGTGGAAATATTTCTATGTTGCAACAGGGCAAATTATAAAATATATTGTATACAAAGTCTTAGGGGCAGATTTACTATGGTTCAAATTTGAGGGTCTATTCGACCATCGGAATAGATGGGAATTGTTGGGGAATGAAAGGATTTTACCGCAATTTGGTAGAACGATCGAATAGAAAATATTCAATTGATCGATAAAATCTTTTGAATCGAACAATTTTAACCATTCCATCGAATTTTTTTATTCGATCAAAAATAATGAAACCTAATTCAGTAGCTTTAATCTGGTGAACTAGGCAGTCGAATTAAAATTGAAAGGGGAAGTAATTCAACTGTCAAATAGTTGAATAGATTTTTATTCGAATTATTCTAATAATTCGATTCGATTGAATTTTCAAAATTCACTGGTCGAATGGTCTTCAAAAACATTCAAAAATTCGAGTTAGAATCTTTTTGAAAATTCGATCGAATTTCGAATCCTTCTGCCCCCTAATGTATGCTTCAGCTTCATATCATAGGGGATCTTTTATCATATCTGACATCATAGATGTGTGAAATGTTTGTAATATTTATGCAATATCAAGTCACTGTTATGGATGAAGTTATTAGAAATCTCTTGTTATAGACAGAGCCATGATGAAATGTGTAATGAATCTTTTTGAATAAAACCTTAAAATTGTTTATATATAGTGAATAAAATATCCCCTCTTGTAAATTATAAAGATATAAGTTACCAAGGAGTTTTATGACCATATAAAAAAACATGGCCGAAGATCATGGAACTCTGAGGTAACTTCTAATATCCTCATATTTTGCAACTGGGGGTAATTTATTTATTATAAGACTCAAGTTTCAGTGAGCCATGTGACAGAAATGACATCAGAACGCACCGTTTATAACTGATGACATCAGAACTCACCTTTTATAAGGATATCATTTACAAGATATGCATGGCTTGTGTGTATTATAACAATATTTCCCTGACCTCTTTGCTTTGTAACTGAAATTATGTCTCTAATATATAGTAAAAAAGGAATTATCGAACCTTTTCATACACCAGCATGAAATGCCTGGTTTGGGCTGAATTTGCAGCTTTGTGGTTTACAATAAAGTAAGTTGCTTAATTTTAAGATTAAATTTCACACACACATATATATATATATATATATATATATATATATATACACAAAAGAGCCCCATGCAACTACAGTAAAAATGTAATACCAAGTACAGCATATCGTTGTTGATCAAATCCTAACAAACATAGTTATTCTTTAGTTTAAGAAACTAGAGTGGACAAGTGGATCATTGGCCCTAATTAAAACAAAGCAATAAATAACATTTTCAGTAATCCTTTGGCTACAATTTATGTCACACTGATCAAACAATGCATTGAGTACTATATAAATGTACCTGAAGTACAGTACCTGACTTTCTTGCATGGTATGTTAAGTATATAAAATTGAGAGCATAATATTTAGGAATGGCCTGTGTCACTGCTGGAAAATGCTAATACAATGTACAAAGAAAGGATTTTCATTTAGACAAATTCTTCTGAGAAAATTGGATGGAATGCTGTTGATCTACAGTATATCATAAATTGCTGGACCTTACAAGTGGAAGGGTGGTTTATACTTACATGAATCTGTCTGACACTTTGGGGCAGATTTACTAAGGGCCGAATTCTAGATGTAAAAAAACTTTCCACCCTCAAAGTTTTTTTAAAGGGTTTTTTCAATCGAAATTGGACCTATTTCGATTGAATAGGTCCATTTTTGATTGAATTGAAATCATTTGAATAGTTTAAATGCATCGATCGATTCCAACTAGTGATGAGTGGATTTATTCGCCAGGCGAGAATTCGCGGCGAATTCCAGCGATTCGCCGCTGGCAAATAAATTCCCTAAACAGCAGCTAAAATTCGCCTGCCGAAAATTCGCTGGCGTAAAAAATAAAACGAGGCATGTTGAAAATGGTCAAAAATTACGTGACGTGCGTCGAAAACGATGCGAAAGCGAAATGAGATAGATTCGCCCATCACTAATTCCAATGATTCAAATGATTTCAACCAAAATCCCTCAAATTCTCAGGTTTTAGAAACATTTTCAGGACTGGCTCAAGGAGGTCCCCCATACGCTAAAATGATAATTCAGCTTTAAGGTGGTGAATAGTCAAATTCGAAGGATTTTAAAGGGCTAGTACTTCTCGATTTTTTTAATTCTTTCAATTCGAGTTTTGGGCTATTCGATAGTCGAAGTAGCACAAAATTTCACATTTTCAAATGTGCCACTTAGGGGCAGATTTATCAAAAATCACTTCTAAAAAAATTAGATGGTTGAATTTTGAAGTTTTTAAATGATCGAATAGGTCAGTTTTTGATCAAATTAAAATTGTTCAAATTGTTCCACTGAATCATTCTATTCGAAGATTTCCTCCAAAAATATTAGATTTTCCAAAAATTTAAAAAACACTACTTAAAGGTTAAAGGAGGTCCGCCATAGGCTAAAACAGCAATTTGGCAGGTTAAAGATGGCAAAGTGTCGACTTTGAATTTCTAAAGAGACAGTACTTCGGTTTTCGAATGGTCATATTTTATTCAATTCAAATCACATTTTTTAAATTCAAGCCGAATTTTGGCCTATTCGATAGTCAAGGTACCCAAAAATTACTTCAAAAGTTTGAATTTTTTTAATTCGAATTTTCATTTCCACCCTTGATAATTCTGCCTCTTTTAGAAGTAGAAAATTTTTTGCAGGGTGTTCAAAACAGGGTGAGTTTTGTGAATTCTGTATTTGTGTGGCATCTTGAATAAATGTTATTTGTAAATGAGTTTACTGGTTGTCAGATACATGCCTAAAAACAGAAAACTTCAGAGTTTAAGAAAGTTCATGCAGCTTAGTTAATAAAACAGTTCTTTTCAATCATTTCTAAAAATCATAATAATTTGCTTAAAATGGACTCTATGGGAGATGGCCTTACCATAATTTGGATCTTCCTGGGTAACAGTTTTCTGTATTCCATACTTGTATATTTTAAAGCAAGTAGATTGAATTAAAATTTTATTAGAATTTTCACTTCAATCTTTAGTAGATGTGCCCCCCAAGGGTCAAAGTAAAAATTCGAATGAAAAAATTTTGAATTTCAAAGTAATTTTTGACTACTTCGACTATTGAATAGGCCAAAATTTGATTTGAATTGAAAAAAATTTGAATCTAGTTTTAAAATTTTAACATTCGAAAATTGAAGCGCGATACATTTGAAGGATTTGAATGATTTTTATTTGATCAAAAACAGACCTATTGGAACACAAAAGGTAAATTTTTGATTAAAAAAAGTTGATGGTCAAATTTCTATTTTTTTTCTATTCAAAATCCCTTAGAGGCCCATTTATCAAAGGTCAGTTTTTGACTTCATGTGAGTATTTTTGAACACTAATACATTTTAACATACCGGTATGAGACCTGTTCTCCAGAATGCTCGGAACCTGGGGTTTTCGAGATAATGGATCTTTCTGTGAATTGGATCTTCGTACCTTAATTCTACTAGAAAATCATGTAAACACTAAATAAATCCAATAGGCTGGTTTTGCTTCCCATAAGGATTAATTATATATTAGTTTGGATAAAGTACAGACTACTGTTTTATTATTACAGAGAAAAAGTAAATAATTTTTTAAAAATTTGGATTATTTTATTATAATGTAGTCTATGGAAGACTGCCTTTCCATAATTTGGATTTTTCTGGATAATGGGTTTCTGGTTAACGGATCCCATACCTGTATGGGAATTTCAATTGGGAATTCAATTGGGAGGTCATTTGAGACTGTGAGACGAGCTGAAAAATTATCTGTGTCTGTAAACACTATTTTTAAATTAACCCCTTCATCTATATATATATATATATATATATATAAATAAATAAATAAAAAACATATATAACATATATGATGCCACTTTTTACATGCTTCCTTTCTAATAATATTTAAAGCAATATTAAAATTAAAAATGTGAAAAAGCAATGTAGCCACAGCTAAATTTAATTTACCTCAAAATAAAAATAGTGAGGTGTATGCCAATTCAGGTTGCACATGTTTATTTTGTTGTGACTATGATTGGATGAGAGTAGACACATAGTTTATTATTGCTGCCTAATAATACATAATTGCTGCCAAATTCACCAGCTGGATCCCTTTGAGAAAGAACTCACAGTTTAAAATGATAATTTCTTTAGTCCAGTATACTGTACATCTGTAAACTTGAGAAGAGTAAGTAAGATGAACTTCCTTTGTTCTTCTGTTATATTTAGAAGCATAATCCCTAAAGTGAGTTACAGGTCCATGTAAAATCAAAAAGGATAGACAGAAAAATAAGAAGTGTATACAAATCTCTTATAATATGCTAATGTGATGAGTTTGGTGCTCAGAATTGGGAATTTGACATTATGCTAAACATATACAGTTTGAAAGCTACAGACCTCTAATGCATACATTGATCCCACACTATTTGATGTTTGCCAGTGCAATGATGTGACAGAGAATTAGAAAAAGAAATGTAGTTCCTCAAGCATCTTTAAATTAAATTCCTCAATTCCCAACTCTCTGACTTTTTAAAATTATTATATTACTATATTATAATAATTATTAAAAAAAAACTGTGTATTAACATTTGGAACATTTTCTACTGGCAAGGGAAATGTATCTGTACTATGCACTACGTAGTACTATGTACTATGTTCTGCAATGATCCTAGAACATACACAATACTTCTGCACTAAACCATAAATAAAGTATACACTTGTATTTCATATGTGTGTCAAATAATCGATGGATTCTCACATATTGTTTGGCAAATATTCATGAAAAACATGAATAATATGTCATGAAAAATATATATTCACATGGACATATGGTCAGCATAATAAAGGCTTATTTAATCATTTTTATATGCAGTTGAAATACTAATGTAGCAATACTAAAACATGTTTTCAATAGGCTTAAAAAGAGGTAATGGGTACAATTGTTATTTGATTTGAAAAGTACATATTACATTCCTTCATTGTCTCCTGAAAGCAATGGGATCCCAACTAATTGTGATTACGGTATAGGATATAACCTATTTCTAGAAGGCAGTGTGTTAAGTACTGTACTAATAACATATTTAGGCAAGGAGTCTTAATGCACTTCTTAATAGGGATTCCCATACAGTACTATCATCAGTTTGTTTCCATAGACTGTTCCATTTGAAAATCTGTTTTCACAGCTGAACCACTTAAAACAGATGTGTTGGATTGTTTGTGAATAGACTATTAAGGGAACATTCTGACCTTTCTTGCTTAACATACATCCAATGAAGCATCCTTAACTCTTCCAATACTTCTCTTATGGGTCATTTACTTATGGAGAAACACAAAAAACTTAATATTCTTGCACTTGTACCTTAATACATTGTAAATGCCCTACTTTGTGTTTCCTCCTTTTTTTACCCACCTTCCTACTCCATGCTTTACCCAAGCAGCACCTTGTCACTAGAGTAAAATGGTCATGGGGACATGCTTATTATTATTAGTATTATAATGTAATGAATTTCTGAGTTACGGCAATGTATTTATTTTATACGGTAACTTTTGATCAACTGAACACAGAAGCTGGTGCATAAAACATTGCAGGGTTGGAGGTCAGACTGTTAAAAGTCTGGTAATCTCATTAATGGAAGCAGTAACTCTACAACAATAAATTTTGTCTTTGTTTCTAGCAATTCATGGTTTTATTAATACACACATTTTCATTAGGAGACAAAGATTTGGTCTTTAAAGTCTGTAATGATGAAAACTCAATATTCAGTAAACCATTAAAACTCAAAAATGAACCAGCCATGGATTAGACAGCAAATGGTACACAATTAAGTGACACAATTAGATTTAAAATGTATTAAGATGTGCTAGTACTACATAATAATTAACAGAAATTAATTTAGCATAGATGTCTCATAATTTGCTAATGATAGATGTTACTTTAAAATGTACATTAAACAGATGATAGGTAGTTATTATGTTTGCTGAAGATACTTTCTCTCTAATTAGGAGTTGAGGGACATTATGTGTCACAATAAAATGAATGTAATCTATTGATTATTCTACTGTAGTATGCTCCACTGAGTATTAAGACTTTATTGGCATGCCCTTAGGATATATACAGCTTTTTATCTGTTTTGTTTTTTTATTCATACATTGTGAAATATTTTAAATGCAGTATTTCTCTTCTCAAAGTATTTGCTAGTGTATAAACAGGGTAATTAATTTGGTAACCTGTTGTATGTTAGTGAGAATTTGTGGTTGTGCTTACATTATATGTATAGATCCACCCCTGATAATAATATCCAGGGTCTTTTTCATTAGCATTATCATCATTTTTGTATGTAGCAAAACAATTCCTTTAAATACTCCACTGTGTTTGCAAAATCTGCTGACTACATAGCTTGGATATGTATCTGTCTCTGTGTGGCTTTATACATATTTCAAATGTCAACAAGTACTTTAACATGCTTTGCCATGGTTAGGCCACAGTCAAACTAATAACTTACCCACCTGGTATGCTCTTGCTCTTGTCAGTAGCAGGCTATTAATAATTAGGTAAGTGTTCAATTGGCTGTTAGTATGCCAACCTGTTATGCAACTAACTCATAATTAAAGGGGTTCCCTCCTCATTTTGATCGTATAGTTTTTATTATGAAATTACACTGTGTTCTTTACAAATAATGAATTGAACCATTTAAAATGATATTCTTGAACCAATAAATAAATGTTTATTTGTAATATTGGTGTGTAGGCAGCCTTCTCAGCCTGATATTGTGCTTTCAGAAAGAGCCACTTCACAATAGAACTGCTTTCAGATAAGCTGTTGTTTACCCTACTTAATGTAACTGGAGGAGTTATGGCTGGACTTGGGGGTTTTACCAATGTGTGCTACTCTCAAATTTACCACTATGTGGGGCATGGGAGCATTTTTAGCAATGCAGTTGTCAGAGAGCTTGTTATCAGTTTCCCATTGTTCTGTTGATTGGCTGCTTGGGGGAAGATGGGTAATATTACTACAACTTGCAGCACAGCCTCAAAAAACTCAGTTTGAATAAATAGTTTACATTTTGCCTAGGACAGCTCAAACTGACTTCTACATGACCTTGCAAGCTTTCAGATGCTGAAGATTTATATTAGAGTTTTGACCATTGTTGCTTAATAATTATAAGAAAATATTGTTTTGAAACCATTGTTCAAACTCTTGATTTTTAATACAAATAAATTTGAATCAAGGGTAGTGATAAATATATGCATATATTTGTGGTAAAATTCCACATTTCGCCATTGCCAGATTTTTGAGAAACTGTGACAATAATTTCCAGTGTTTTTTGGTGCAAGAATCACAGAAGATAAAATAAAAAAAATCATGAATATAATGCACCACATAGCAGTGTCATCTCCCTGTCTGAATACCCTTTGCTAAACAGTGGCTTTAAATTCTTGCACCAATAAATATTAAATAGATTATTCCTTGTTATGCTTATTATGATGTACATTTAATTTCAATTCAATATACAGGTATAGGACCTGTTATCCAAAATGACTGGGACCTGGGGGTTTCCAGATAAGGGTTTTTTTCTGTAATTTGGATCTCCATTCCTTAAGTCTTCTAAGAGAACAGTTAAATGTTACATAAACCGAACAGGATTGTTTTGCCTCCAGTAAGGATTAATTATATCTTAGTTGGCATCAAGTAGAAGGTACTGGTTTATTAATACACAGAAAATATTTCTTTACTTTTGAGTCTATGGTAGATGGCTTCCCCATAATTTGGAATTTTCTGGATAACAGGTTTTAATTTGCAGTTGAATTTGAAGAGGACAGACCAGTCTTACCAAATAAGAATACAATATGGAAGCCAGAACCCAAAACACCACATGTATAATATATATTTGCATTAAAGGGACATTACTGCATGCTCCTTGTTCAACAAGAGTCCAATGAAAAAGACTATTTTATTAGTCACAAACAATGCTATTCCTTAAGTTACACAGTGCAATCAGGGTAATTTATGCTACTCCATGTTTGGTTTTTGAGAGGTACAGTAACTGACTAACTGAAGCAAATTCATTTTCAGTTCACAATCAAGATATGTGCACAAGCAGGCCATGGGTTTTAGGTTATCCATCTTTTCTTACTTTTTCTTTTTATTATGATGTTTACCATATTCACCTTTTTTTATAATGTTCAATTCAGTGACATTTATATAAGTTCTTAAACCCTATACTTTTTGATGGCTCCTCTGTCTCTGCCGACAACATTATTCTTGGTGTTTGAAGACCCCTCATGATAATCCTAATGTTTGTGTTGCTTTTAAGCTTTGCTTATCTACTCCCCTGGATCTGTTCCAGGTTTCTGAGGTACACACACATATTTCAATTGTAATTCAATTGATCTTTTAATCTTTATATACTATTCATCACCCTTGTCTCATTCAAACAATCTAATATGTCATTGTTTGTCATTGTCTATTATTTTGTTGCAGTCCCTTTACTTAAACCTTTTAACAGACCACATTCATATCTGAAACTAGTATTATAAGTGGTATCTCAAGGTTATGTTTGACATGCTTGTCCTGCGTGGCTCTGTCACAGGGTTCTTTATTTTTGTATGAATGTATGTATATTTTTATTTGTATAGTGCTCCTTGAGGGCAAAGCACTGTACATCAAAACAATAAATTAATAATAACAAACAAGGGGTTATTGAAATATTAAGTGCATTATTAGAAATACAATTCACATAAATATAAATAGTGATTGGCGAAACGGGCGCGTTTCGCTTCGCGAAAAATTTTTCGCCGAATCGCGAAACGAGTCGCGCGTCGTTTTTGACGCGCGTCGCGTCAAACGTGATGCGTCGCGTCGTTTTTGACGCGCGTCGCGTCGTTTCCAGCGCGTCGCGTCATTTTCGGCGCGCGCCGCGTCAAAAACGACGCGCGGCTCGTTTTTGCGCGGCAAATTTTTTTTGGCGAATTTTTTTGCCAGTTTCGCGAATTTATTCGCCAGCAGCGAATCGCAGGAATTCGCCGCGAATTTGCCCCTGGCGAATAAATTGACCCATCACTAAATATAAAGTATAATTACAATATAGATTAAGTGGGGTGCCAAGGAGACAAAAGGCTGAAGCACCCTACCCCATAGGGCTTACAGTCTAAATTGGAGGGTAACTTACACACACAATTTGGAAGGGTATTAAAGTGCTGTAGGCTACCATTTGTTACACTGTCATGTAAGTGCCTCTTCCCAGTTCAGGTGTTGTCCCGGTATTCCCAGAGGTAGTCTATGAGTTTTGTTTTAAAAACACTGACAGAGGATTCAGAGAGATTCAGGCATTCCAAATATAAAGAGCCACAAGAGAGAAAGGTTTGATAGAGGAAACAGCAGTAGTGGTAGGTTGCTCTGAGAGGACCATCTGCAAGTGCTTTTTTTCTACCTTTGCCCCGACCCAAAACTATGCAAATGTGTTGATTTTGCAGTACCTGAAATGACAGATCATAGGGGGGGTCTTCATTTGGGTGCCCCTAGGTAAACCATGTGCTTTGGTAAACCTATACATATTGGACATAAAACTGTTCAGAGGAACCCATTCATATTTGGGGTGATTTATGCTGCTTTAGGAAAGGTTGTGGCTTGGTGCTTTGGAGTATCAAGACATGCATACCCAATTTGGATTTGTTTACTTTACTTTTCTACCTTCCCCCCCCAAAAAAAACACTACATAAATGTGTTGATTTTGCAGTATCTGACATGACAGAACTAATAGCTGAAATGGGATGTCGACATTTTGGGGCACCTATATGCCACATGCTTAGGTAAACCAATACATATTGGGCATCAAAATGTTCATGTGGCAATCATATTTAGGGTGTTTGATATTGGTACCTTATGATGTGTGGGAGAAATGATGCTTTAGATTGGAAGCTTTGAGGTCTATTAAAAATTATAGCTTCAGGAAAGAATTGCAACTTGGTAGTTTGGCGTACATAGATATATTTACCCATTTTTGATTTGTCAGAATCTGCTCTTTCTAATAATGCATTGTTTTAATGATAATGATAAATAGGCTACGTTTTAATGATGTTACTTTTTGTATGCCAACCTCTGAACTGTTTTGCTTTGAATTAACGACTGGATGCTAAACGTAGTATCCAATCCTTCCCTACATTTCATTAAATTATATTTAATATATATATATATATATACAATTATTATTATAAAAATTATTTGCACTACAATAGAAAATCTGGATAACCGATTTCCATATAAAGGATCCCATACCAGTAATTATATTGCATATAATAATTTTATTACAATAGAAATAATGTCTAATAAAGTCTAAAATGTTGATCTTTTGAAAATATCCCCTGCATGTTATTCTATTTAAGAAAACAGAATTTACAAATATTATATTTTGATACAGCCACTCTAGTTATTTTTTCTGTGGCATTATATACATAGATTTATAGTAATTAAATATTTATACATGTTTCATATTAACACAATGCAAGACCGTCATATTGTAGTGTTTTTCACTTTGGATCTCTCAAAAGTAAATCATGCAAAATATTCAAAAAAATGTTTTACATCCTGCAACAAAAATTCTGCGTCAGTGATGAAAACAGCTGAGTGGGAAAAAAAACTTTTCATATAGGCAGCATGAGAACAGGATTAAGCCTCTGTAAGGTGCATAATTCTTACAATGTCAGTAAACCTAAATAGCAAACCTTGAAAAAGATTTTACAAATGTCAGCAGCATCCTCAGATATGATTACTCTCTATTTTCTGGCAACTCAGCCATCTGTTGTCATGTACTGTGTAATTTGTGGGTTTTCAGGCCACCTTCATAGACAGATTAACTGTGACAAGGGGACAAGGGCGTGCAAACTTCCTCCTTTAGAAATATTAACAGATCTTTATTTTGTGAATTTGTGAGCTTGTGCTTTTCTTTTTGCATACCATGAGGATGATGAAGAAGAACTTGATTTGTTTATTCCATATGTCTTTAACATTGTGTTATAATATATTTAGTTACATATCATCTCATCCATAACACGTCATTTGGTCTCTCCCATGTGTAATTAGGCAGCCTACTATAAGCATCACATTCAACAGTCATGATCCTGTAAGCACACTGGGGAAAAAGCTGGTGTCCAAGTACCTCCAATTAAGTACTGTATTTCCTGACGTACAGCAGTGAGAAGAGACTAGAATGCAAATTTTAACACACTACTTCTGAATTAATTTTTTTAGAATTTAAAGTTAAATTAAGAAATATACAGCCGCAACACTATTGCTACCCTTCATTTGTACTGTAATGTAAGTCCAAAGGTTGCCAGCACTCTTGATAAAGTTGCTTGAATTTGCCTGAGTGCAGTGCCAATAAATTAATGTTCAGTTTGCTACTTTGAGAAAAGTTAGGGACCTAGCCGAAACGTTAGTCATTTATAATGCATATTATGATTTTTATAAGTCCTGAGAGTGCAGACCTTTTTGTAGTAGTTATGTAGATATATACTGTGTATATATATATATATATATATATATATATATATA